>OX418223.1:56291035-56687694 GCA_948455865.1 Conomelus anceps | reverse complement strand
GTTGCCGCTAGCATGTTATTGAAAACATGGTGCACCTTCAATTTTAGGTGGGCTCCGAACCCCGGTAAGTGATTTTGCAGCAAAGAACAGAGTCTTTTTTGCAAGCCAATCGAATTGGTTACCCTCACAGAAAGGGCCCAGGAGAGCATTTCTCATCCAATGTGATTTATCAGATACCTGCTACGGCACACGGCTATCACTTCCTTTAAGAGGATGGAGAAGAAGAGAATAAGAAAAAGAAAAGAGGAGAGCGAATTGAGAAGAAGAAAAATAATAGAGAAGAAGGGAGGTGAAGAATAGCGAAAAGAGAGCAAAAGAAGAAGAAACTTAAAATAAAGAATTAAGTAGAAGAAAAAATGGGTAGGAAAAAGAATATGTGAAAGCAGAAACTAGGCCGAAGACAACAGATAAAATCACATGATAAGAAGACAAGCAGAGCTTACGTTTGGCATGCGGGGACTTACACGGGACTTAGCTGTTAAGCACTACCCTGCTTTGCTTCCTTTGTGTATATAGGAGGCCGTGGAAGAGGATGGGACATCCCGTGTATGGATCACTATAGTCAGAGGAAATAATTTAGGCGTTTTATTATTGTTGTCCGGAGGGGGGCTAGGTGACGACCCCATTCATGGGGGGGGGGGGCTTTATGCCCCCGGAGGTGCAGTAGATCGGTCGGAAAGGGTCTAGAACCCCTGTTCAACCCCTGCTATCCCGTTGGGGGGGGGGGGGGTTTGTTCTTCCCTGGCGCTGGGATGTGAAACGCGATCGATAGAACAGGGTACAGACAGGATAGCAGCACTAGCTCCTCCTGCCTACACACAGAGAGCGAGAGAAAGTGTAGGAGTGAGTGCGGGATAGAGTGAGTAAGAAGGAAAGAGAGAGTCTCTCTTCACTCTCAACCCTTAAAACTGAACAGTGGCAAAGGAGTGAGTACTATTTTAGCTCCTTCTGTCTACACAGAGCGGAAGAGAGGACATCCGAAAAAGAGTGAGGGTATGAGTAATAGTTAGTGAGTAAAAATGAGAGAGAAGATGTGTCTCTCTCCACCCACAACCCTCAAAACTGAGCAGTGAGAACTCAGAGGACCCCGTTTTCGAAACAGATGTGATAGACGACGTGATTGTGTCTCTCCATACATCTTTCTCGCTTCTGTTACCCTGTTACTTGGTCTACCCTCTCTTTCCACCTGTTATACTCGTCGCCCGCTACCAGGGGAATAAACTTGTTAGGCCAACGACGACGACGACATTGCTTGTGTGTGGAAAGATTACCAAGGAATAGCTTGAAACTATGCTGGGAGACCTCTTGTATCCATTCTGGAATTCCCTTGTTGAATTTCGAAAAATAAAGTTTTTGATGTTGGCAGTCGTGTGGAAAATCTTTGAGATAGGTTGTGACTAAACAGTGGAAACCTTTTGGGTGTATTCAGAAATTTCGGCGTTGTAGAGAAACGTACGCCCAGGATGTAATTTTATTTTTTCACAGTATTCAGTACTGTAGCCAATAAATAACCCAATTAAAATAATGTAGGGGCCTGTATCCATGAGCCTACCTTAAGGCACCCTTAATTCAAGAGATATTTGAAAAGTTTTTTGAGTAGAGTCCTGTACCAAATTTGAGGCTTAATAAAAGGAGTTTATTTAGTGCCTAGTCCATAGAGATTTTTAGTATTGAAGCAAATAAACATTCCTATTAAAATAATAGAGGGACCTGTATCTATGAATTTACTGATATATGATATGGCTTTTCAATTTTTCCAATTATAATCTCCAGCTTGATTTTATTTTCCGAAGTAAGCACAATTAGAGGAAATAATTTATAAAATTATCTAGAATTTAAAATTAAATTTATCTCATCTATTTATTAAATTCAAATGATTACAGTATTTATAAAATATCATTAGAATCACAGAAGAACTAACTTTTTTTCGGAGGATGAAGCCCACATAGGTCTGAGACCTGTGCGTGGGTAATGAATTGGATGATGGTGATTGATGAGATGGAACTACAGTTTTAGGTGGGTTCTGAACCACCGGTAAGTGATTTACAGCAGAGAACAGAGTCCTTTTTGCTGGCCAATCCAATCGGTCACCCTAACAGAGAGGGCACAGGAATATGAAGCTTATGTTTATCTGATTTACCTCATACGGCTCACGGCTATCACTTCTCTATTTTTAAAATTTCCAAAACCAACAGACTTATTTTGTTTTGAGCTGAACTAAGTATTGTTCATTTTAAATACAAAAAAGACTACATCAGTTTTGTTGCTTTCCAAACGGCTCTGTTGAATGATGGATGGCTTGAACGCAGGAGATAGCTCAGAGATGTGCTGGATAGTATACGCACTCACCCAGCACAGCCAGACCCTGTTTAGTGGTGAGAATGAACTATCAAGCATAGAGCTCCAGACTTTGTTTCGGTGGGCTTGGCATACTGATATAAAGCTGTAAGCTCGGTTAGGTAAGCAATCACAAACTACCTCACTCCTCGTTTGTGTAGTACGCTATTTGGACTACAACACAACGTTGAGGTCAGAAGAGTCGTAATCGGCTGTACTATAATAATATGCATCCATAAACCCATAGACACAAAAAGAGATATCTGTTCAATCAGACAGAGATTGCGCTCTCCTGGGTCCTCTTTGTAACAGTGACCGATTAGATTGACCAGCAAAAACGACACTGTTCTCTGTTGTAAAATCACTTCCTGATTGTTCGGAACCCACCTAAAACAGTAGGTTTTTTATAGGTCCTAGTCATCAATCACCATCATCCAACTCATTGCCCACGCCCAGGTCTCAGACCTATGTGGACTTCATCCTCCAAAAAAAATATAATTAATGATTGTGATTGTGATTTATGATTAGCATTTTTGTTCATTTATATGAACGAAATTAGAGTCCATATTATAAAAAGATAACTATTAAAATTCGTTTAATGATACTTGGAAGAGAAAACACAAGTTTTCTCTTTCTAACCCATTTATGAGAAGAAGTTTTCCTTGTTAGTGGCAACCACAGAGTTTCAACGAAAATGAAAGTCAGGGAAAAGTCTATCTGTTGATGAAATCTGCGAGAAAGGTGAAGCCTGAGTCCCGTGCTGTGTTTATAATGATAATAATGATAACAGACAAAGTGAGGGGAAGGTGGTGAGGGGAGAGGGTGGATGGTGGAGAGGGGAAAGTCACAGCAGCCACAGCAAACAAAAATTATTATTCCAAGCACTTTGCTTTGCTGCTGCTTGCTAAACGAAGCTCACTCCGCCCGATGTGTGCAGTGCCTAGAGGAGGAGGAGAAGGAGGAGAAGGAGGAGAAGGAGGAGAAGGAGGAGAAGGAGGAGAAGGAGGAGAAGGAGGAGAAGGAGGAGAAGGAGGAGAAGGAGGAGAAGGAGGAGAAGGAGGAGGAGGAGGAGAAGGAGGAGAAGGAGGAGAAGGAGGATAAGGAGGAGGAGAAGGAGTAGAAGGAGGAGAAGGAGGAGAAGGAGGAGGAGCAGGAGTAGAAGGAGGAGAAGGAGGAAAAGGAGGAGAAGGAGGAGAAGGAGGACAGGGAGGAGAAGAAGGAGGAGGAGAAGGAAGAGGAGAAGGAAGAGACAAAGGAGATAAATAGATAGATAAATAATGGCTTTTATTTGTGCACTTTACAAGTAATAAAAGTGCTGTGGGCGAAGTTGAGGCATAAGAGACCCCTCTTCCACTTAACCCACAAAGAGAGGTGATAAAGAAAAAGAAGTCAGGACAAGACGATAGAAGAAGAAGAAATGGAAAGTAGCAGAAGAAGGAGAAGAAGAGAAGAAGGATGTAGGGAGAGAGGAGAAGAATGTGTGAGGGGAAAGAAAAATAAGATGTAGAAGATGAGAAGGAGGAGGAGAAGACGTGATGATGAAGAAAAGGAAGACAGGAGGAGAAATAGGAAAAGAAGACAGGAAGGGATGAGGAGGAGAAGGAGGAGATGAAGAGAGAGAAAAAGAAAAAGAAAAGAAAAAGGAAAGGCAAGAAAACTGAAAGATAATTTATGTAGAGTTTAAAGCAAGCGTGAATTCATTGCGCATTTTAATCAGTAGCTGCACACTCCTTTCTTCTTTTGCTTCTTCTTCGTCATCTTTTTATTTTTTCTCCTCCTCCTTCGCTTCCTCCTCCTCCTCCTCCTCCACACCTACTCTTC
The DNA here is from genome assembly GCA_948455865.1 of Conomelus anceps. Classification (NCBI taxonomy): domain Eukaryota; kingdom Metazoa; phylum Arthropoda; class Insecta; order Hemiptera; family Delphacidae; genus Conomelus; species Conomelus anceps. Next base: position 56,683,536 of record OX418223.1, on the reverse strand, counting down.
CTTCACCACCTATTTCTGCTCTTCTCTTTCTGTTCCTTCACCTTCTTCCCCACCACCTCCTCACCATCGCCTCCGTCTTCTCCTCCTCCTTCTCCACCTTCTTTCATCGCCATCCTTTTATCGTCACCATCCCTTGCTCTACACTCACATTTTCCATTTATAGCAATAAAACCAGAAAAGGAAAAGTGAGAAAAAGATGCAGCTTTTATCTGTTGGTATGGCACCTGCTAGTAATTCTTATCACGTTCACATTCTATCTGACAGTGAATTGAAAACACTCATCTTTTGCTACTTCTCCTCTTCCTCCTCCTCCTCCTCCTCCTCCTCCTCCTCCTCCTCCTCCTCCTCCTCCTCTTCCTTCTTCTTTTTCTTCTTTTTTCCTTTGTGAAAGGCAATACAACTTCTAAGAGTCTATATCACTTTAGGAGACTTTATCCTTCAGCTCTAGGAGACTTTTATCCTTAAGGAGACTCTATCTTCATTATTAATTTTCAGAATAGGTTAGGAAGTGATGGAACCATTCTGGATGAAATAATGTGAACAGTAAGAGAAGAAAACAAATAAATCTTAAACTTTTCTTCGTGCAATTGCTTTATTACTGTAGTTAGTGAATTGAATTCTACATTTTTTTAACTTGTTAGAGCTGAGAGATGGAAGTGAATGTCTTCATATTTTGTTATACATGTATGCATCATTTTATTTATTCATTTTTCAATGTGGATAAATCTATAGTGTGAATAATGTTGGAAGTCATCATTTTTGGACAAGAGCAGGAGAAAATTTTCACAATTCTTGTAATCACTTTACTTGAAGTCATGTGCAAATAATTGAAATGCAGGTATTTGACTTTTTATGAAACCCAAAATGTAACTCATACTATTTACAGTCTGATATTTATATCTGAATAAAGCCCCCTTTTCTAATTTTGCAGTTTTTTCATCCCCTGTTCAAGGAAACCTTCAATTTTATTTGTGCAGTCTCGTCCATCTCTGTATTTCATAAAAAGTCACCACCAAACCTTTGTTACTATTTGCTTCTGGGCTTCATTTACCTAACAAAACTCCAAACAAAATCACTTTATATTTATGAACGCTCCTTCAGTGTATCTTGACTCGAGGGAATCTTGAAATACCTCTTGAAATAAGAGGGGCTCTTAAATTACATTAGATTTCAAGAGTCTTTCGAGTCAAGGGAAGCTGAAGGAGCGTTCATAAATACAGCCTTGAGTAACCAACTACAGGAAACACCTCAAGGAAAGCCGTGAGCCGTAGCAGGTATCTGTTCAATAAGATTAGATAAGCAACGCTCTCCTGTGCCCTCTCTGTAAGGGTGACCGATTGGATTGATCAGCAAAAAATACTCTGTTCTCTACTGTAAAATCACTTTCCCGTGGTTTGGAACACACCTAAAATTGTAGGTCCACCATGTTCCCAATAACATAGCTCATCGGTGAGATGGAACTACCCGTAAGGGTCTCCCCACCAATAAAAGCATTTACTTTCTTTATATTGATGCTTAACTACTCTCGGAAGCACATTTTATATTCGCTGAACGGATATTTAAAAATTAGAAAATAAATCCCAAATTTAAGCCTAATCAAAGCAGAGGGGCCATATTAAGCAACCTAACAGAAAGAAGAAAAAACGAAAAAAATCGCTCTGCAAGATCCTCTTCAAATGAAGGGAAGTACTGTTGTGGTCTGACGAGTTGATCCCTGGTTTTTCGGTGCGGGAGCGGGCGGCGGTAGTAGGAAGCCAACTGCGCATGCTCTGTTCATGCTTTTCTCCTAATTTGAAAACTACGGCCAGAGACAAACAGGTTTTCTGCGCTTCAGCCAGCTTCAACTAGCCTAGTTGAGTCTAGGGCTAATGTCATTGCAACGCACAGTAGCAGATAGTTGGAGGAGAAGGGGAAGAATCGGCCAGGGATCAACTCCTCAGACCACAACAATACGTTCCATTTATTACTGCACCTGCAATCTTTAAATTAAAAATTTTATAATGATTTATGTACATGCTCCAGCTCAGCTAAATGTTCTATTTCTTTTTTTTCTTTTATAAGTTTAAAAAGATGACGGTGCCAAAAACAGGACTAGATTTTCTCGGGGTACTTGAAATTATTTTATTCTACAGTTGATGTGAACAATTTTTCGATAATTTTCATATGTGTAACAGTTAAATTATATCGTTCTTTGTATTTTTCTTTTTTCTAGTAATGAACTTTTTTTGAAACACTGATGATGATGTATTGTATCAACTGTGTGAATAAATTAATTTGAATTTGATATTCACAAGCATCTATAATGCTTTGGCCCAACTCCTCCTAACACAGCTTTGACCTTGCAGCTTTGGACCACTAGATTGTACAAAGGTATCCTGAGGATTTCCTGTCCCCTAACTTCCCCCCCCCCCTAATAAGGTACATTCAGGGGTCAGTGTGGAACCCCCTCCCCCCTTAAAGGATACATCCAAGGGTCAGTAGCTTTTGAGCAACGTCACAACTTTGTCTCACCTCAAAGGTTAGACATCACTATAACCACAACACTGATATCCACAACACTCGGTAGCTCCACACATGTTGGCTGTTGGTTATTTGTGTCGCCAATCCCAAATATTGACAATGTGGGCGTTCCCATAAGGCTCGACTACCCTGGCGTCACGTTTCATACGTCCACAGAGGGGTGCAGAAATTATGTCTGCACTAGCGTCAGAAACGTTCGACGTTTCACATAATACAGAGAGGTACAGAAGAATGTAAAGTATTGTACAGTAAAGTAATGTGAATTATCGTACATTAAAGTGATGTAAGGTACCTGTACAGTAAAGTAATTTAAAGTATGAAAGTATTGTACACTTTTTCAGGTGCAATTTCTACTCCAATTTGAATGCGATGCTTAGTTACACGATCTTTAGTTAATTTTTCTCAAATAATTGGACTGAAATATGAAATATGATATTAGAATTCAATTCAAATTGAATGTTTTCAACGAGGTTTTTAGTTTTTTTCACAAATAAATGAAATTATTATTAATAGGAGTATTAGACATGTAGAGTTGTGTCTCTAATACAAACCTCACATGTTGACAGGGAATATCTTGTTACAGATATAATTTTTTCTTCTTTTTTCAAATTTCTACTTCTATTTTGATTCAATGCTTTTATCATGATTTTTATTAAATTTTACATTGATCATTGGACTTATGCAGGAGATGAAAATCAAAAATCAGGCTTTGATGTGCACTGAATCGAGTTTAGAGGAAGCTATGTGCCAAATTTAGTGTTACAAATCGTTGCCGGTTTTGTGAAATCTGTAAGACAAAAAACACACACACACACAATCATCCCTTCTCTCTCTTATTATAAAACTTAACATTTCATACTTGTAACTTATTAAAATTCTACTGCATTCCATCCTGCTTTCTAACATTCTCACTAATATCATCTTTCACATGTAACACGATTCAAAATGGTCGTTCGGTGCATTCACGATCTTACACAATCCATTTTTTTCATGTGACATTCAACGACCTACTGCTCGTAAGAAAAATAAACCTAAAACTGAAGCTGACTTGGCTCAATTCAAGAGCACTTTATGAGCCTCCCATAGAGTGGTTTATACTCTTATGAGACTGCGACCCCATAAAATAATGATATCTGAAATTGCTATTACTTCGCAGCTAGAATAGGGGCTGAATCTCTATTAGAATAGTCTGGATTGTTGTTATCATCTCTGGGTTATTAGTCTCTTGATAGAAATACTTAGCTGAACATGAGCTATTTGGAGGTCTTTTTCATTTTTATTGCTACTGGCAATGAAGGGAGATTTCATGACTTTTGTTTCTCTCTTTGCCTTCTCTGTCTAGCTCCGTCTTCATCTCCATCACCTCTCTCTCTTTTATTTCCTTATCTCATACAGACTTTTTTTCCAGGATCCTTTTTTGCTAGCTACGTGTCCTGCTCATCTCATTCCTTCCACTATCTTTTTTTTGATGATCCCTCGACCAATTTAATATCTTCTTGAGTATGAATTCGGGAAGATTATTCTCAATCAGATTAGATAAGCAACGCTCTCCTGGACCCTCTCTGTGATTGGATTGGCCAGCACAAAATGCTCTACTCTCTGCTGTAAAATAAAATAATTTCTTGGTGGTTCGGAACCCACCTAAAATTGTGGTTGCACCAATAACATGGTTCAAGCAGCGAGGTGGAACTATCCGAAAGAGTCTCCCCACCAATTAATTGAATTTCAATAACAAGAAGTAGTCGGATCTCTTTTGCTCCTGTATTTTGTCATGTTTTTTTTTGACAATGGAAATAAATTTAAAAATCACTATTCAATCCCATCAAATTATTTTTCAATAATAAACAATTGTATTCTCTATTCTCTCAATATAAAACAAATTTATTTTCTATTTTCTCATATTGATTATTGTAATTTTATTAAATTTATTTACTGGAAGAAGAGTTCATTTCCAGGCTCTTCAACTCATGCTACGTTTTTTTGAAATGGGAAAACATTTGTAAATCATAACTTATCAAATGGAGGTTTGGAACCCACCTAAAACTGCAGGTCCAACTCATCAATCACCTTCATCCAACTCATTACCCACGCACAGGTCTGAAACCTATGTGGGCTTCATTCTTAAAAAAAAAATTCTCAATATTAAGAAATTCCGTTTGTGCTTTTCTTCAACTTTTTTACTTCATCAACCTATTCTTTCACAATCCTATTCCCTTCTTATCAAATTTATGCTTTTACCATAATAATGTTTTCTTCTATATTTCTAAATTATCTCTCTTTAAAATCTATCTGGCTCTCTCTCACTCAGACATCCGTTATTACATTATGCATCATTTATCTTAAATATTCCTCCACCCATATTTCCTCCCATAAAAATATTCAATTTTTTCAACAATTCTACCCCCCCGCCCAATCAAGTCTCACAAGCACGCGTGCTCACACACACTCCCACAAAACATTCTGCAGTCACATGATAATTCCCAAGTTTTATGTGTATGTTTAAACTGACAGCAACCCCTGAACCCTTTAGAAGCCCCCCAGGATCCTTTTAAACCCCCCCTTAATCCCCAGGACCCCTTCTGCACCCCCTGAACCCCCCTAGTCGCCCCTGAACCCTTTAACCGTTCTCGTACGTGGTGCCGGCAGGTGCATTAGTGTTCCAGGGGGGTTGAGGAGGGAAAGAGGGTAGCTTGTATCGGCATGATTGAGCGTGTTTAAGGGGGGGAAAGGGTTGTAAGGGTAGAAATTGGGGGGGAGCTATTTTAAGGGAGGGGTCTGACTGTCGCAATGCAGGATATGTGTGTACGTAGGCGAAGGAGAAAATAACTGACTGTGTGCTCTGTGTGATGAGAACCCCTACAAAGAATTTAAACCTCTTTTCAACTCATACCTGAAACAAACTCTCTCATACACTCTCTCTCACACTGTCACACTCTCTCTCTTCATTCAGAACCTCTTACGCCTCCCTCAAGTTCTTTTGTCGTCGTCATAATAATATTTACTTCGAATAACGTTCTGTAGTTAATAACACACAAGCTCAATTACACAAAGTTTAATAAAACCATAGTGAAGTCCTTTATTGGTACGTTTTTATAGCCCATGGATAAAAAAATATAGTAATAAACTAGCAGTTCTGTGAACAGTAGACCGCACGACGCCCAGGAATAAGGGTGCTTGCACAGAAGACTCGATGTACTCAATGATAATCTTGAATTGAATTGAATTTATTTCCACACAACATATTACAATCATAATAGAAATACAATTAAAATAGCAAGAAATATATTTCCCCACATGGACTACAGATCCGTGTGTGAGGAAAGAATTCTTATCCATTAATGTAAGAGATAATTTTAATATATTACACAAATTATCAATAAAATTTGGAAAATATATAAATTATTTTTTTAATTACAAATGAAAAAATATGTACTAATTTTGAATAATTAAAAATTACATTCCAGAAGAACTGAAAGTGACTAGACCAGCAGTGATCAATTTACAAAAAGGAAATACAGTAACTGGCAGATTCTCAAATCACCCAGGCAGTGACAGCCTTTGAATAATGCTCAGGAATTAAGTGTAGGGTGAGTGAATCAGTGCCTCAGCAGCCTCCCGGCCTACATCAAACAGCCAATCGACTACTCTTCTTTTATATACATAGACACTGCACCTCCCCGCATCCAGGATTGACTTCGGAAGGTTGCGATATAAAATATGCACAAGATGAAATGGGTTATTATTTAATGAACTTAAGGTTGTTCTAGGTGTGTCAAAGCCAAGATTGAGTCTGTGTCTAGTCGGATAATTGTGCTGTACTTCAGTGAAAATTTCTGTTTTGTAGGTTTTGGCAAAAGTAAGGAGTGTTTTCACGTAAATTTGCCTAACTTAATCACCATCGAAAACTTAATCGCAATTATCACACCTAACCCTTAATTCAATTCGCTTAGTCTATTTTATGTCTGTTTTCCACAGAAAGAGCTCTTCAACAAAGCTGCATTTCTATTTTCCAGACAGCTGATTGCTCAAGTCAGATCAGATTTTACATGCCCTATGAATGAATTTATAGAACAATATTGATTAAATTTCTATAAAAATATCATTCACTCGTTATTATAATCAATTTAAATATGAAAAATGATTTATCTCTTTCTAACAAATATGTTATTTTTGTGAATGATAACTTATTTCATAGGCAGGCCCAACCAGATAAATCAGAAAGCCTGTTTATATTATTCCAATTGCATAATGATGGACAAGTTATTTTTTTCAAAATCATGTGTTTCCTATGAAAGGAGGAGTTACTTCCCTTTTGTTTCCATTTTTCCCCCTTTTAATGCAAGCGAATCTCGAAAATCCTGAGGAGAAGGAGGAGAAGGAGGAGAAGGAGGAGAAGGAGGAGAAGGAGGAGAAAATGGGAAGGAGAAGGAGGAGAAGGAGGAGAAGGAGGAGAAGGAGGAGAAGGAGGAGAAGGAGGAGAAGGAGGAGAAGGAGGAGAAGGAGGAGAAGGAGGAGAAGGAGGAGAAGGAGGAGAAGGAGGAGAAGGAGGAGAAGGAGGAGAAGGAGGAGAAGGAGGAGAAGGAGGAGAAGGAGGAGAAGGAGGAGAAGGAGGAGAAGGAGGAGAAGGAGGAGAAGGAGGAGAAGGAGGAGAAGGAGGAGAAGGAGGAGAAGGAGGAGAAGGAGGAGAAGGAGGAGAAGGAGGAGAAGGAGGAGAAGGAGGAGAAGGAGGAGAAGGAGGAGAAGGAGGAGAAGGAGGAGAAGGAGGATTAGATTAGATTAGATGTCTTTATTCATGTAAGTTTACAAATTTCGCATAATATGATTAGCTGAAACAAAATTGTCAACATTACATAGATACTACAGTAGACTTAGATTATAATTTTTATAGTGCTAGAAATTATGCACAATGATGTTTGTATGTTATTAATGATATAAGCTAAGGTGATGACAATCTAAGTGATGCAATTACATGAAATGGCGAAGTTTGGACAAGGATTCGTCCATTCTTGACACTTAACCAGAGGAGGAGGAGGAGGAAGAGGAGGAAAAGGAGGAGAAGTAGGAGAAAGAGGTGAAGGAGGAGGAGGAGAAGGAGGAGAAGGAGATGAAGGAGAAGAAGTAGGAGAAGGAGGAGAAGAAGAAGGAACAAATCCTCCATCAATCTCATCCTCCACACAAGACTACTACGAGCAAGTATTAGGCTGCACGAGGTTTTTTTTCGGGTGGACTTCTTTGTACAAGTGGTCGCGTCAATAGTGGTGGGGTGGGGGCGAGTCTTCCAGGCTTTTCCACGCTTTTCCAGGCGCTTTTCATCGTCACGACAAAAAACGATCTATCAGCTGTAGGCGCGCAATCGGCCTTTAAAATGGCGTCATGATAAAATCAAGCCGGAAAAAAATCGGCCACAATTAACAAGTGCTACCAACTACTGCTCTTTAACTCTTATCAGGCTGCGGATAATTTATAGTATTTCTCCTTCATTAACAGCCTTTTGAATTTCATGACCTCAGTGTTTTCATCGCACTACTTCTAAGCACTCAGTACTTACTTAGCGCTGTAACGCTAGAGTAATTACGCAGAAAAATAAGTGCTAAGAAAATATAGAATACTTAGGATTGAAGCTTGAAATTTAAATCTCAAAGATTGGTCTAATTTTTTTATTTGAGCATTCAATTCTATGCAGTCGATATTTTTTGCCGATCTTATACAAGTTTATGTATTGTTACGGGTTGTATCACTAAAATATAACTGCTCTTAATACTACCTACTTAATACTACTAGATCTATTTATGAACTATCATCAGTATGAATATTAAAAAAACACAATTATAATGAAACCGCATAATAAGTTTTGGTAACTTTTGCATTGACATTTGATATTTTTTCTAGTTGTCAAGAGGAATTGTCAAGTTTTTTTTCATAAATTTCATATTTTTAGTTATAATTACTATTTATGTTTCACCTCCACAAGAGAGATTCACTTCAAGTATTTTAGATTGAGTTTTTTATTTTCAGTAATATTTGTTTTTCTCCTCTACAAGAGTTGAATCTACGTTTTTTGGATTAAAGAACACTAAAACTCAAACTTTGAAGATGTTAGCTTTCATCAGTCTAATTGATAAACTTTTAAGCTTGGCATTTGTGACAGTCTGGAAGTAGAATTAAGCTTGAAACTGAAGTTTTAAGCCACACTTTCCACTCAGTGGCGTAGCCAGGATTAGATTTCGGGGGGGGCTCACCAAGAGGGGGGGGGTGTGGGCAGTGGCTTAGCCAGGATCAACTTTCGGGGGGGGGGGGGCTCACCAAGGGGTATAGGAGGGTTTGGGGTATAGGAGGGTCCGGATTTTTTTTAAATTTAGTGGTGTGAAAAGCTAATCTAGACAACTTGTTAGGCTCTAAAGTTCAAAAGAAAGTTTTGAAAAATTACTACCCAAGAACCTAGGTGGCTAGGTTTGAAATGATTAAGTTTGATATACCGATATCTGTGACTATTTTGAGTCAAAACCCTTGAATTGGAACTAATCATACTTAACTTATGTACTGAATCTCAAAATTAATACAAATTATAATAAGTTTCATATAATTTATGTCATTAGCCTAAAACGCACCCAACCCAAAGTTCATGAAATCGGAATTTTTTTTATCATAGCACACTGATTTTACACGCTTGCATAGAACTTGCATTTATTTGTGTGTTTTCATTTATAAAATCCCGATTTTATGAACTTTGGGTGCGTTCAGGCTAGTGGGTTATACTAAATTTTAACTTCAAAACTACATTTTCTACAAGATGAGTTTATTCAAAAAGGTGATTTATCAATAATTAACAAAGTTAATCCACTTCAAACTTGCATTTTATTTAATGTAATATTTCAATAATTATGGTAGTCACAGTTTTCTAACATGTTTTATTCAATTTCGTAGCTCATTTTAAATCAATATTATCCATTTGAGCACCTAACAAATTTCTATATAGATAAATATTGAGAAAAAATTTGAAAAATGCATTAATCTGACTATAACTGTAGCAATATTCTATTACACAAACAGGGTTTTTGTCTTCTGTTCGTTATAATACTACAAAACAGATAGAACCCTTCGGCTTTAATAAGTCCTTATCTATTGGTTATTTGAGAATTTTTTATTTCTGAAATTTCGGGGGGGGTCCCGGGCCCCATGGGCCCCCCCTGGCTACGCCACTGTTTCCACTGTTCAGTTTGCTTCTACATTTAGAAGTTTGTGATGGTAGTTAATTAATAGAAAAAGTAATGATTTTCATTTGTTGTTTTTATAATTATGGATGTGCTAATACTGTGTATAAACGAATTAATATGTTGCGTAATCATCGCTTTTATTTGTGAAAATATAGGTTCTGATACGTATTTCCGACGTGTGGTGATACTTTCCCACTATTAAGAGAACATTAAAATACATAGAGAGCCTTCACAATGTAGAGGAAATTAGTTTATTGGAAATTTGGGCATAAATTTTAACTGAACTAATTTAATAGCGTGATTTTTTTTAAGTTTTAGTTTACTGGACTATAAGAGGTTTAGTTTAGTTTTAATTTTAGTTTTCTTATAAGAAGTTACTGGCACGAACCAGCACAAATATGTGTAATTGTTATTGTATGTGTTTTTCCTTAAAGAAAACAAATTTATGTTATTTTAGTTATTGAATTTCTTTATTTCAGTCACTTGTCTCATTATTTGTAATTTATTGCTTCCATTTATAGTTTATAATTTATTTCCCATAATTCACATTCATTTTCCATTAATCATTTTGAAATCATTCTTAGTATTGCTAATTATTTTGTAATATATTCCATGCATTGTAAATTCACATTTTGATAAATTTATATACTCACTCATTTCTCAAATTTATATTATAAGTTATAAATTAATAAGTTATAAGTTAAGTTATAAATTAATAAGTTATAAGTTATAGATTCCCAAGAGTTACTGGAATGCTATTCTTGTATTTTAGGGTCGCTATTTTTTTTTTTTTTTTGTCATCTGTTCTATGCAGTATAAATTCACTATTAGATAAATTAATTTACATATTTACTCATTACTATAATTTACATAGTAAATTACATAAATTTCTTTAAAATTTTCAGGAGTTATTGCCAGGCTATTCTTGCACCTCTGTGTTGCTGATTTTGTTGTAATCTCTTCTATGCATTGCAAATCCACTTATTAACGCTGTGCGCAGGGTTTTTGGTCATAAATTTTTTCGAAGTTCATTGAATTCGATATTATTAAGGTATTGAAATGCTAACTATTGCCACGATCAATTATTTTTTTCATCAAATATTTTATGGAATATGGGAGTTCAAAGTTGATATTCTTCGGTTTTCGGGGGCAATTGAACTCACCTACAAGTTATTTTAAACATTTGATAATTTTTGTATAACTGAAAGACACCCTAGGGAAAAGAATGACACATTTTTTATTTCAATTCACTTCAACAATTGGTTTTTTCAAAATAATTTATTGAAAAATTGAGATTTTTTGCATGTTTTAAAAAAATTATTTTGAGAAAACTAATTGATCGGAATGAAAAATATGTCATTTTATTCCTCAATGTGTCTCATTTAAAAACAATTATGGAAAGTTAAAAATAACTTGTAGGTGAGATCAATTGCCCCCAAAAACCGAAAAATTTTAACTTTGAACTCCCATATTTCATAAAATATTTGATGAAAAAAATAATTTATCATGGCAAGATTTCAATACCTTAATAAAATCCAATACAATAAACCTCGAAAAAAAATTATGACCAAAAACCCTGCGCACAGCCTTAATAAATTTATTATTCATTTATCACTCAAATTTATATTGGGAATCACATAAATTCATTTTAAATTTTTAAGATTTATTGGAAGCTTATTCTTGCATCTTTAATAAGCTATTTTAGTGCTTCCTTTTAAATTAATGTTCTTCAAAATTGTAATTATTGGACTCTGAAGTAGAATTTCTTGTTAAACAGGTTCATAACAGAAAAATTTGGATTCTTCAGCTGAAAATATTTGAAAAAAGCCGTTGTGGGCAATAACCTGTTGTATCTTTTCTTGTGTCTGTCACGAATAAATAAATAAATAATTTTGTTGTAATCTCTTCTATGCATTGCAGATTCACTAATAATTAATAAATAAATATATTATTCACTTTTTACCTAAATTCTACTTTGTAAATTACATAAATTTTTATTCCATTTGCAAGGATGATTGGTAGGTTACTATTGCACCTTGCGTCTTGTTGCTAATTTTGTTGTAATCTCCTCTATGCATCGCACTTTTAATCAATTTAATACTCTTTACTTGAATTTACATTGTAAGCTACATAAATTCATTGAAAATTTTCAGGCGTTATTGCAAGGTTATTCTTGCACCTCTGTGTTGCTCATTTTGTTGTAATCTCTTCTATGCACGTGGATCCAATCATTAATCAATTTAATACTTTTTACTTAAATTCACATTCTAAATTACGTAAATTTATTGTCCCTATTCAAGAATTATTAAAATTATTTCTCTAGGTACTCTGTGCTGCTAATTTTGTTGTGATCTCTCCTATGCATTGTGAATTCACTTATTCATATCTTAAATTATATTTTAAATGACATAAGTTCAAAATACATTTTCAAGAATTAGTGGAGACTTATTTATGTACCTTTTTGTTGTAACCTCTTCTTTTCACCGTAAATTCTTGTCTTTACTCCATAACCGGAGTCTTCAAGATGTAATCTCATCTATGCATTGCTCAAAATCTCCAAGTTTAAAATAGACACCCTCACGAATGTCGTCCACCATTGAGGGCCAATAATTGACTGCAGTCGAAATATGATTTGCAATTTCATTTTAATGACAGGAACTTGCGGCAAACAATTCCGTCTATCATCGACATTACTGCGCTGAGGACTCTGCTACTGCTTTACTATTAAACACAGGAATGCTGTAGTGTAACTTGTAACGCAGCGGGGCTTCGTTTCTTGAGTGGGGGTTGTTGAGGAGACTTCGTTGGGGGGGGGGGGACTTTAAAGTTGCTGAGACCGCAGAATGCTGCTGCTTTGCACTCTTATTTTTGACACGCCAATCTGCAACATGTCGAACACATCAACATTCCTACAACAACTGCAACTGCTGTTGCTGACTGATAGGGTTGAATACTAGTGAGAGTGAGTGAGAACGAATAAGGTGGGGAAAGGAGATAGTAACTACCGTACTGTATTGCAGTATACTTAAAACTCTGGGCGTTTCAAATGATTGAGCTAATATAAAGTGATACAATAAGTACGTGTGTATGCATAATTATGCTTTATTGACCATCACATTAAAATAATTCATCACATTTTTAATTCGAAATAATGAAAATCTTTTATTAATTTACTAGCTAGTTTGGCCAATTCGAAAGGAAGACAAATTATGTATCCGGTCAGCAGATGTATGCTTCAAATAGATATTATCTCAGAATCCGCTCAAATACCAAAATAAACTCATCGCAATTGCGGAAATATCTCAATAAACAAAACATATTGCAATGTTTAATAATAGCGATTTTTATTTTGGTAAGCATAGACTTACTGTTTTTCAAGTAAATACTGATGATAACAATATAATATTTGACGGGAAGTGAAAGCCGAGTGCCGTAGCAGGTACCTGTTCAATCAGAGATAAGCTACGAAACTCTTGGGCGCTCTCAGATAAACATAAGCTACATATTCCTGTGCCCTCTCTGTCAGGGTGACCGATTGGATTAGCCAGCAAAAAATACTCTGTTCTCTGCTATAAAATCACTTCCCGGTGGTTCGGAACCGACCTAAAACTGTAGGTTCAACTCATCAATCACCATCATCCAATTCATTACCCACGCACAGGTCTCAGACCTATGTGGGCTTCATCGTCCGGAAAAAAATAAAATAATAATAACAAGCGTATGGTTTTTATTTTTGCCCAATTGTGAATTGAGGTGAATCAAGTCTTGTTTATCTCAGATACAAAAAACAGGTCGAGAACCTCCTCCTGTTTGGAAGTCGGTTAAAAAAGCTACATCAAAATTTTGTTACTTTCCAAACGTCTCTGTCTAACGTTGGCTTAAAGGTAGCTGAGAGGTGAGCTAGATAGTATACACACCCATCTGTGCAGCCAGATCCTGGCTAAAGGTGGGAGTAGACTGTTAAGCATAGAGCTTCAGAAATTGTTTCGGTGGGAATTCAGAATTGGAGTGAATCAGAAATAATTATTCAGGTCAGGCATGGAGAATAGATGACACATGCAATAATATTATATTTTTAAGAGAATCATCAAAAAAATAATTAATTAGAAATAGCAACATGAATATTTAGGAATAATATTACAAAAAATATTATTGTTCAGTTACAAGCGCTCAAAATTACAATAGGGTGGGTGACCGTGATGTTATAAGCTTTGATAAGCCGAACTTGATGTTATAAGCTTTGTTATCACTTATCATTTACCCGGATGAATTGGATGATGGTGATTGATGAGTTGGACCTACAGTTTTAGGTCGGTTCCGAACCACCGGGAAGTGATTTTACAGCAGAGAACAGAGTCGTTTTTGCTGCCCAATCCAATCGGTTACCCTTACAAAGAGTGCCCAGGAGTTTCGTAGCTTATCTCTGATTTAACAGATACCTGCTACGGCACTCGGCTATCACTTCCCAGTTCGGACCCTACGTAAAATATTAGGTCCACCATGTTTCCAATAACATGACTCAAACGGCGAGGTGAAACTAACCGGGCCTCCCCATCAATAAGAGTCATACGCTTATTATTATGTTTTATATTCCAATATGATGAGTCATGAAATGGACTATCAAATTTATGCTGAATCTTCAGATACTTAAATTAATTGTTTATTTATTTCAGATGCGTTACTCAATAAGGCAAAGTTGGGCCTTGTATACTACTAGAGCTTGATTGGACTGTGCAGAATGTATGCAGAAAATGTATATTAAAAGGGAATATAGATTGAATAATATTATTCAACAGTTTAATAATTGGAAAAAATTCACAATGCTTTGAAAAATAATAGCTTTAAGAGGAGCTTTTATTTCAACTCTATTCACGATGAAGTATTCTTTTTTTCCTACAGTGACCCGAAAAAGTGCCTGTTTTTGCACTAACTGTAGCAAGCAAAATAGTCTATTCCTGCACCAGTGCGGGAAAGTACTTCTCCGCACTCCAAATTTGCAACCTAACAACACAAAATAGTGTGCATGTAATACGCAGGTCAAAAATAGCGCTCAAAATGTATTCTGCATTCAAAAATAGGTTGGCTACTCTGCTTCAGCTGTGAAATAGTTGTTGTAGTTGTTGTTAATGAAATCGAATTGATTCGAAGATAGGTTATGTGAGAAATTTTTAGGTTATGTATGCCCTGTTTTGTTCTGTTTGAATTACTTTATACATTACTGTAGGAAAAATTTAATGTGTAATTCGAGTGCAAAGTATTGTTTCTGCACTCGAGAAACTTTTTTCACTCGCCTTTGGCTCGTGAAAAAAACTGTTTCTCTCGATGCAGAAAAACGCTGCTTTGCACTCTAGTTACACAAATAGCTATTTGAGGATGAAGCCCACATAGGTCTGCGACCTGTGCGTGAGTAATGAGTTGGATGATGGTGATTGATGAGTTGGACCTACAGTTTTAGGTGGATTACGAACCACCGGGAAGTGATTTTACAGCCGAGAACAGTGTCTTTTTTGCTGGCCAATCTAATCTGTCACCCTTACAAAGAGTGCGCAGGAGAACGCAGCTTATCTCTATCTGATTGAACAGATACCTGCTACGGCTCACGTCCATCACTTCCCTGAATATCTCTATCAGGTTTGCTCCATTATCTTAAACAGTTAATAAAAACAACAAAAAAAATAATAAAGATTCTTTGTGAGGAGACATACTGTCTAGAGTCTAAAGTCCCACTTTTCTACCACTAAACTAACCTACTCAATAACCGTTGTCTAAGTATAACCGCTGTCTAAAACATTGTTTTTGTAAACATGACCATTTCTAAGTGCAAATTTGGACAAGTCTAGCCCCTCGCCTTCAGCACCAGGCACCCGTGAAGTGTAATAATAACGACTGGCTTCTATTGCTGTGGTTAAAGAGTACTTTTCTGGCCAAAATTTTGGCCGGGAGACCATTTTGGAGTTGTTATTTTCTGCAGAGTACCACTTCACTTATGTAGCCGCAGCATGTGACAAAGTGACAAGTTTACAAGGCTCAGAATAGATGGCCACTCTGTTGTGCTTCTGTACCAAACAGTAGTTCATTATGAAATTTATCATTTTCCTACTCTAATATTCATTTTCAGCCACTAAAGTCAAATATAGCTTAGATATTTGCTTGAGGTTGTTAATAATATGTTCAAAATTACACATTAAGCTAGAGTGGTACAGAAATCTATTCTAAAATTGATTATTTGATTGATTATTTGATATTGATTATTATTATAACTTTGTATTTTGTTGTTCATCTCGTGATTATTGTAACTTTCGTACGTTACATGTATCAAAATTGTAATTTCCTAATTAATTAATTTTACTAAGTAAACTTTAAAGCTCCATGGGTGTGTGGGGGTGTGTGTTTGTGAGTGTGTGAATGTGAAACAATTAATTTTGTTGAGTTGTTAGTTGTTTCTGTTATTTAAGTATATTTATGCTTATATAATAATATACTCCTGCTTGCTGACGAAGATACTTTCTTCCAGCTAGCAGTATTGATTCATTGATTTTGTTTTCGTATTGGCTATGAACAGGTCATGTAGGAATATTGTATGTTGTATTTTCTTTTATTCGAATTTATTTCAATTTTTGCATTTTTTGTTGTAAAGATCAATGAATAAATTTTACTTATTCATTTTATTTATTTTCCCTCTCTAATTCACCTTTAGCATCTAAAATTACAAAAAAGGTCAAATGATACCACCATAGCTTAGATATTGTGTTGAGGTTGCCATGAATATGTTTAAAATCACACATTAAACTTCAGTGGTACAGAAATCTATTCTAGAATTGGTTATTTTCCTGGATTTCTTGTTCCATGACGAACTGCATTGTTATAATAACCTTTATCTACGACCATGTCATAATGTATACATTACAGTTTCACAATTGATGCCAAAACAGCTGTCTTTTCGAAATGCTTTTTGAAACCCATTGCATAATGAGCTCATTATAGTAAAGGTTCTACATTATAACACGGGTTCTGGACCAATCAGAAGCATTTTTGATGGAATCAATATCGTAATTCAATATTGTGAAACTATCAGCTGATTTGATCAAACTGCTACACCAGCTGCTTTAACCTAACAATCTACTATAACTTCTCGTATTTGAGATGAGAGGTTAGGTATCTCTGACAGTCACAGGTAAAATGAAATTGTTTTAATTAAATGTATACTAGTGGTCGTAGATAAAATAGTGTATGCAACGATTTTATTTGGCCATTAAAGCACTTGTGAGATATTTATAACACTCGCATTTGCTCGTGTTATAACTTACATCTAACTTGTGCCTTAATAAGGGTCAAAATAAAATCGTTGCATAAATGAAAGATTTGACTGCAAGTCATTGAATTCACTTAAAAAGGTTATTTTCCCGCTCCAACTCATTTTTAACCTCTAAAATAAAATAAAAGTCTAATGCTATCACTTTACCTTAGATCGAAGATTTGAGCTACACATTAAACTATACTGGTACAGAAATCTGTTCTAAAATTATTGCTTCAATCTCTAATTCATATTTATTGAACCTCTAAAATAAGAAAAAGGTTTAATGACACCACCCAGAAATCTATTCTAAAATTGATTATTTTCCCTCTCTAATTCATCTTTAACTTCTAAAATTACAAAAAAGTCAAATAATACCACTATAGCACTATATTGGGTTGAAGTTGCCATCAAAATCGCACATTACAATTTTCATATGCAGATCTCAATTCATAACAATTTGACAATATATTTAAAAAAATAAGTGAGGGGGAAGTGATAGCCACGAGACGTATCAGGAATCTTAAAATATATCAACAAAGCACGACCCCTGGTGGCAGGCTGATAAAGCTTCTCTTTGGAAGTGAAATGCATCCCTTCCGTATAAGTGAGTGAAAATCATAATTTAAATATAAATAAAGTGTCAGTTTGTATATTAGATTGTTCATCAAGTATTTCGTCATGGAAAATATCACCGACTTAAAACATAAGTTGAATGCTATCACTATAGCTTAGATATTGGGTTGAGGTTGTCATAAATATGATCAAGATCACATACAACACTTTCCGTATACTATAATATACAAATCTCTTAATTCATAAGAATTTGACTACATTTTAAGCAGAATTGATAGAAGTATTTAATAAATGGCTATTAACCAATTAAATATAGTAATAAAACAAAGTAAATGGAAGGAGGAACTTATGGAAAAATAGATAAGAGGGTGAAAGAGGGAAGTGATAGCCACGAACCGTAGAAGGTATGTGTCCAGTCAGTTGAGATAAGCTACGAGTTCCTGGGCCCTCTCTGTAAGGGTGACCGATAGGATCGGCACAGTAAAAAGGACTCTGTCCTCTAATGTAAAGTCACCCGGCGGTTCGGAACTCACCTAAAACTGCAGGTTTATCCCATCAGTCACCATCATCCAACTCATTACTCACGCACAGGTCTTAGACCTCTAACAAGTTATTTATTATTTTCTGCTTTTTTTCTATATTTTTGATTATTTCTTCTCTTCTTTACTATTTACTATTAATTTATCAAAAATCGTATTTTTTATCGTTTTTCTCAGTTTTAATATTTTTAAATACTTTTAGATTTGTTTTTTATTGTCATAATTGGTTGTCCTGTGAGCTTTTGTATGTAGATAAATATATATTGTTTGATGACGTTTGATTGATAAATAATAAAAATGTTTCTTCAACATTATTAATAAATTAATGATTTTATCACTTTATTAGGTCTACAATTTATGAATCAAATAAGGATTTGAAAAGAAGTTTTCATGAAATATGGTGGGTAATTGGAATTGTGGTGCTGTTATTTTTAATAACTGGTCAGTCCACTTCCCATAACATGAGTAAAAATTGTAATTAAAAATTAAATATATACCTGAATAATGCTCAGAAAGTAATGTAATTACCATAATACAGTGCAACTGTACCGTAAAAGTGTAATTGAAAATTTAATATGTAATTAATGTACAGAAAGTAAACTAATTGCAGTGAAACAAGTGTGATTGTTTAATTGTGTGTCAGGCTTACTTTCTCTTAGAAAATCCAATTCAGTGCTTTTTTGAGAATACGTCTTGGAAACTCCGGTTAAGAAGTATAAGACAAGTCGTATAAACAATAATATACATGCAATATTACCAATCTTATACGCCAGTTAATTAGCCTACTATAATTATCAATTAGTTAAGGTGAGGCTTAATTTTTATGTGAAAGGAACTCTTGTACACTACAAAAAGCTTCACCAATTTTTTCAATTGTTTTTTTAAATATTTCTACATTTTCAACATTCTTTAAAAACTGCGGTAGCTTGTTGTACAGATTTCTACCAATATAAAAATACTCAGGTTTTTGTTTGAATAAGCTACTATTGAAACTCACCAAGTGATAATGTCGATTAAGCCGGTGGTTCGGAACCCACCTAAAACTGTAGGTCCAACTCATAAATCACCATCATCCAACTCATTACCCACGCACTCTTTTTTACTTATAAAGAAGCTTTATACACAAAGTGATAGCCGTGAGCCGTAGCAGGTATCTGTTCAATCAGATAGAGATAAGCTGCGTTCTCCTGGGTCCGCTTTGTAACGGAGACCGATTAGATTAGCCAGCAAAAAATACACTGATTTCTGCTGTAAATCACTTCCCGGTGGTTCGGAACCCACCTAAAACTGTAGGTCCAACTCATCAATCACCATCATCCAACTCATTACCCACGCACAGGTCTAAGACCTATGTGGGCTTCATCCTCAAAAAAATAAAATAATAAGCAATGTACAGTTAAGAGACTAGTCTCTTGAACACGACCTACATGAATCTAATCAACGTTTTAATTTGTTGGATAGTAAGGTTGATTTTAGCCAGTGATGGCTAAGTTAGTAAGTTTAGTGTAAGAAAGTCATTATTTTGTAACAGCACTTGAGGATACGATGGATCGATACTAAGTAGCAAGTTCACAGGCGACGACAATCTCGAAAAAGTGTTTCAAGTGTTTCGTCGCCACGCTGATAACCTCTTATCTTATCGACAGGAGCAAGGGTTGTATATCTATAGACACAGACAGGTTCACACTATAATATCCGTACGGCAATGGTGTTGTATATCTATAGGTTCCCACTATAATATATATGCAGTAGTGTACTATAACACCAGAAAATTGGTTAAGCCTTGAAAAACAGAAAAAATGAGTCATCAATAATTAATTGATTGCAAGCTAAAATTGAACAGAACGTTTACCCTGATCACAGATTGATAATAATAATACAGTAAACCCTCGTTAATCCGGACCCCATTAATACGGACTTCGCTTAATCCGGACAGCCATTGGATCGCAGTTTTAATGCGCAGAATGCTGATTAGCATGCGATCGTCACTGTACGACTGCGCCCGGCGATGTGAGTGTGCCGAATATGTACAGTATTTTTATATTCAGAATATACATACTATTTAAGTTTATCTGCAAAAGGTGTTTCATTATATACAAGGGGTACCCAAAAATCACTGTCTTTCTTCGTTTAAGATTATTTGTTTTAATCCGGACTTTCGTTAATCCGGACGACTTGGAGCCCCAATTAGTCCGGATTAACGAGGGTTTACTGTACTTATATTCTACAGAAAAGTATTAGAAGAATAGTAATGATAATAGTAATAATAATAATAATGATAATAATAACTTTTTTTTTATTTATTAATTCACAATCTCAAATTACAATAAAATTGATATATTTTGCAATTCCTATATCATTAATTCATTTCATAATCATGAGAGATATTATTGGAAGAATTCCATTTAGATTTTACAGTGGCTACCCCATGAAGCTAAATTTAGCTTATATTGGGGTGTTGTTAATTAAATTGTTTAAGCTATTTTGTGTTAATGTTATGTGGTGATTGATATATTTTATTGTTTTGCTTTCAATATGTAAGTAGATTGAGTTAATATTTAATTTTGTCTGGTCTATTGGTTTGAGATATAATAGTTTTTTATTTCTCTTTTTATTTCAGTGTATGTATTTAAGTTTCTTAGGTGATATGGAATGCTGTTTAGGTTGTGTGGTATGAAATATTCCGGAACTGCTTTTCCTATTTCTGTGTAGTATCCTGGTATTATATATTGTATATTTTTCAATAATAATAATAATTATTATAATAATAATAATAATCATTATAATAATAATTATAATAATAATACTAATAATAATAATAACAATAATAATAATAAGACATGATAGTGTGTGTAGAATAATTATACACAGGAGTCGGCGATAAAATACAAGTTGGTTGGCATTCACACTATTTATTACAAAATCAGCCACAAAATATTTTGGAATATTATGAAGTTGAGACATTCGGGATTAGAAATATAATAACTGATAGTACTGTACCACACAATAGACCGGAATTCACATCGATCAAGAAACTTTTAAAAAACATATTTATTCATCATAGATTTATTGCCTTCCCCAAAACTAGCAATATTCAAAAGAAAATCTCAGAGAAAATTGTCAAATATCAACTTTTTTGTGATGAAATCAAACAGATGTGGCATCAGGATAGAGTTTTCACAGTTCCTTAGTAATTTCATTTACAGCCGTCATTCCAAACTCACTTCATAATTTTTTTGTAGATTACGTCTTGGAGACTCCATTTAATGATATAAGACAAGACAGATCAACAATTATTCTAACTTATACACTAGTTACCATAATATTACTATATCAATTATTAGTTGATATAGTTGATTAGTAAAATTTATTCTTATTAATAAAAATAAAGATCTTCTCACATTAAATACTAACTTACACAATATACGTCCATCTGCATTTAATGTTTATAATAGATCATTCACCAGATTAACTATAAATAAACACCAATTCACATATTACATGGAGTACCTTGCCAATATAGTCCCCAGTCACTTCATAAATAATAGATTTACTAAGAAGCTCAGCACTGAAATAGATGAATGGATAAAAACTAACATTTACTACAAAATAGTTTGATGTATTCTTAATAACATGTCTCCTTTCCTTTCCTGAATTTTCTTTCTTATTTTTTCACTTTCTTGCTTTTCTGAACTTACCTAAATTTTGAGCTCACTGCTGGCGATCAAGTCCTACTTCTGCCAGTAGTGCCGTATTGCATGTATAAATAGTTATGTTTGGATTTGTTATTAACTTTAAATATGTATGTTCTTTGTTGATATTTTGTGTGAATATGGCCAAATAAATGAATAAATAAATAAATAAATAGTTGATTAGTTCGGCTTAATTTTGATATGAAATTCATAGCACAGCTAGAACTCTCTCCTCACTTATACATTCAGTTACAGAAATCCAGATTTTTGGACACTTGCTCTATTAGAAAAAGGGGTTCAAATATCAATGGAAGCAATAGTGATGAATCTCATGAATGAAAATCTATGTGAATTTGATAAGTATAAATTAAATTGAAAAAGAGGCAAACATCAGAGCACATTTTAACACAGTATTGAAGCAAACATTTTATGCAATACTAGCAGCTACCCGTCCTTCGTACGGATTATGTTTAGAAATATGACTAAATATGTTTCGGCTTTTTTGATAGCAACGATCATGAAGTTGTTAGCAGCTTAGTTAACAACTTAGGACGTAAACAATTCAGTGACAGTTATCAGAGAGAATATTTGAGAACAGCTGATAGATATATCATGATAAATCACGAGATTTGTTCTTATGTGGTAATAACAGTGCTACCTGGCGAATTCCCAAGAGCCTAGCACAAACCGCACCTTCCTAAAATGTTAATTATTGTTTTGATAAATTTAAATTAGAAAATTTCGTTTTTTTCAACAAAGAAATAATTGATGAAACATAAGATGAGCTTTGATTCACCAGTCATATGTTTCCTAAAAGACTGCAATGCTCCGACTACACAAGTCTGCAGACAGCGTAAATAATGCCGCGAAGGGCACACCATTTATATTTGAAAACAGCTGATTGATATATCATGATAAATTACGTGATTTGTTCTTATGTGGTAATAAAACTTGGAAGAAATGTATCCAAAATCGCACAATACTTGGTTTTTAAACGTTTATTACTCTGTTAAAATAAAAGTTAATTAAGTTTTTTATAGCTAAAGACATTGTCAATAATGTTTTCAATACTTTTCAATAACTAAAATCCCGATCGATGCTCTCGTTTTTGAGGAGGAGGCCGCGAAAAATGCCTTTGCGGCCGTGACAGACAGAAAGTGAGATAAGACTATTTTCGGCTTATTTAATGTATAAAACGTAAAAATAACAAAAAATATACAATTCTGATAAATGTACAGACAAAACTCTAATTTTATTTATATAGAAGATAGATAGATAGATTAAAGTGTACAAACTTGATCATTGATCCGTATGTACATTTTCTACCAACCTTTAGGTTGTGAAAACTGTCATTATAATAATGATAATAATTTTACAATATTATATGTTATAATATATATTTATATATTATATTAAATATATATATATTATCTATTAGACTAATATTTATATAATAATAGAATTTATAAGAAAATAATCAATATTATTTCAAAAATAAAAAATTGAATATTACAAAAAATAAGTAATGAATACCCAATACTAATGAATGTAATGCATACAGAAATATCGCAGTAGCTTGTTAACAAAATGGAATAATATTAGATTGTAAATTGTGATGCATGTTTATGTGATCCGCTTTTTATGGCTCAAACCTTATTTCTAGTACTGAAACACTAACTGGTGAAATTCTATCAAACAATACACTGTCACTACTGACTTTTCATTGTAAATTCAACGACTTGCAGTCAATTTTAATTGAGAATAAATAATATTAATACTCACTCAGGCCAAAAGTTTTTGTTAAGAAAAGAGTCATCCAAGATATTGTTACTGTTACAAAATGAATATTAAAATAGTTACTGACAAAGATTTAGATTAAAATAGTAAGGAATATTAATATATATATATTTTGAAAGAAAATCCCAGAAATATAATTAAATTTATAAATCCGATTCAGTTTAAGAGAGAGGTATATTTATAAGATTTTTATCTACGACCATGTCATAATGTATACATTACAGTTTCACAATTGATGCCAAAAAAGCTGTCTTTTCGAAATGCTTTTTGAAACCCGTTTCATAAAGAGCTCATTATAGTACAGGTTCTACATTATAACACGGGTTCTGGACCAATCAGAAGCATTTTTGATGGAATCAATATCGTAATTCAATATTGTGAAACTATCAGCTGATTTCATCAAACTGCTACACCAGCTACTTTAACCTAACAATCTACTATAACTTCTCATATTTGAGACGAGAGTTTAGGTATCTCTGAACGGGCACAGGTAAAATGAAATTGTTTTAATTAAATGTATACTAGTGGTCGTAGATAAAATAGTGTATGCAACGATTTTATTTGGCCATTAAGGCACTTGTGAGATATTTATAACACTCGCATTCGCTCGTGTTATAACTTACATCTAACTCGTGCCTTAATAAGGGTCAAAATAAAATCGTTGCATAAACTACTATTTACAGTTTATTACATTTCAGTAATAATAATAATAATAATAATAATAATAATAATAATAAGTGTATGGCTTTTATTAGTGCGGAGATCATTACGTCACCGTTTGAGCCATGTTATTGAGAACATCTTGGACCTAACTAACTTACTATTTCAGGTGGGTTCCGAAACATTAGTGACTCTTATTGAAATATTATACAGATTTTAAACGTATACTATCGACAAGATTCTAGTGAGAATACTTTGAAATAATAAAGAGGAAGGAAACCTTAGAATGATTGTATTTTCGACTCGCACACTCGCGCTCACATGCACGGGCGGATTTTCGCGTAGTCAGGTCACGTTTTAGAGGCAAATGGTGGTTTATTGGGAGGGGTTATTTGTGGTGGCGGGGAGGGGGTTCTGTGTAAGGTCATAGAATAATGACAGAATTTCGTGTCCCTTTGAAATATCGAGGTGGCCGTACCTACTAGTTCAGGTTGAGCGGCTTTAGGCTCCTGCCCTACATGCCTCCATATTATTTGAACAAAGCAAGACCAACGGATATGCTTATATTGCCTTTTCCTTTACTCCTCAATCTATATCCTTCCTATTTTACCCTTTACTTCTTCTCCTTTGTCTTCTTCTTTTTCATTATTTTCATCCTCAACTTCTTCCTCCTTCTCCTCCTTCTACTCCTTCTACACCTTCTCCTCCTACTTCTCCTTCTCTTCCTTCTCCTCCTCCTCCTCCTTCTTCTCCTTCTTCTCCTCCTTCTCCTCCTTCTCCTCCTTCTCCTCCTTCTCCTCCTTCTCCTCCTTCTCCTCCTTCTCCTCCTCCTTCTCCCCCTTCTCCTCCTCCTTCTCCCCTTCTCCTCCTCCTTCTCCTCCTTCTACCCCTTTTCCTCCTTCTCCTCCTTCTCCTCCATCTCCTCCTTCTCCTCCTTCTCCTCCTTCTCATCCTCTCACTGCTACTACGCTGCTTTCTGTTTATGCTTTTCTTCTCTTTGCTTTTAATCCCACTTTTTGTTGTTGCTCTTTTTATTAATCTCTGACTCAATTCATTTCCCCTCTACATTACTCTGATTTATTCATGTCCTTCTCATTTTTCTTTCCTTTTTCTTTTTCTATTCTTTTTTCTTCACTTTCCCATTTTCCTTCTTCTGTCCTTCTTCTTGCTCTGATTTTCTCTCCTACTCTTACTGTTCCTTTTTATTTTCTTCTCTTTCTACTCCTTCATTATCGTCATCTTTTTTCTTCTACTCCTTCCCCTCCTCCTTCTCTTCCTCCTTCTCTTCATCTTTTTCCTACTCCTTCTCCTACACCTCCACATTCTTCTCGTTCTCCTCCTTCTTCTCCTCTTCCTTCTGCTACTTCTCCTCCTCCTTCTCCTTCTTCTCCTATTCCTTCTCCTTCTCCTCTTCCTTTTCTTCCTCTTTCTTCTCCTGTCCTTTCTCCTTTTTCTTCTCCTCCTTCTCCTCCTCCTCTTCTTCGCTTCATTCCTTATCCACCTTGTACCATTACACATCTTTTTCCTCTTTCTACTAAATCCTTTCTCTTTACCTTACGTTATTTCTTATTCCATATATTCTTCGTCTTCTCTTTCCTCTCCTTGTTTTCCTTCTTTTCTTCTCTTCTTTTTTCTCTTCCCTTCCTTCTTCCCTTTCTTTCCCTCCACAAAAATCCTTCAACCACCCACATCCTCATCTCTTCCACTTACTCACTGAATTAAACCAGCCTAGTTCCTCAATGAAGCACCCTAACCACAACCTCTTCTCTTTTTTACCCTCCTTCATCACCTCCTTTTCCTTTCTCTTTTCTTCCTTATTCTCTTTCTCCTCCCCTTCGCATCCTCCAACCTTTCTCTTTTGCTCCCTTGCTCTCTTCCTTTACTCACTGAATTAAACCAGCCTAATTTCATAATATAGAGCGCCCTAACTTCAACCTCACCTCAGGGTAATATTTCTTGTGCAGATCTTATCTTTCTGATATCTGCCGGCTAAAATCAGGAGCCGCAGTAACAGAGTAGACCCAGTAGCCCTTAAATAATGCGAATAATGTAGAAGTGCTTTCTCCTGGGAGGGGGGGGGGGGTCGTAGGATAAATGGCAGGGGGAATGGTAGGGGAGTGTGCGTTACTTTGGCTCGTTTGTCATAACAATGTCATCTCATTTTGCATGTTGCTCAACCCTTTTACAGCCACACACCATAATATAGTAAAATAGAAAGCATAGCTCCTTCTCCTACTTCTTCTTCTCCTTCTTTTCACCTATCACTTCCTTTTTTCCTTTCCTCATCATCCTCCTCCTCCTCCTCCTCCTCCTCCTCCTCTTCCTCCTCCCCCCTCCTCCTCATCCCCTCTCCTCTTCCTCCACCTCCTGATCCTTCTCCTCCACCTCCACCTCCTGATCCTTCTCCTCCCCCTCCTCCTCATGATCCTCTTCCTCCTCCTCCTCCCACTCCTCATCCTCCTCCTCCTCCTCTATCTCCTCCTCCTCCACCAACTCTTTCACCTTCTCTCTCTTCTCCTTTTCCTTCTCTTTCTCCTGCTGTATAATACCATAATCTTTTAATTTATCTATTTGTTATTCTACTTTTTGTCTATTTTTAATTTGCAATTTTTTTATAATAATTATACTTCACTTTTATTTTTTGTTCTAATCTATAAATTTTTTTTCATTAAGTTTATCTCATTGGAATTGATTCATCTTACTTAGGTAAACCATATAAGTCAATTTCATACGTATCAATGTAAAGTAGTAGGACATGTTGAGGTAAAAGGTTAAGTGTAAGAATGGCCAAGATGTCGCCATTTTATGTCATTAAACTCCGAGATCCAAGCTCTCATTCTTTATTACTTATCGCGTCAATAATTTTTTTTATTTTTTTATTTAATAATTGAGTTAACTTTCCTAAAATCATTGTACGTCACTATAACTATTTGATCTGAGAGTTGCTAATCTTAATAATTCTGTAATCATCCATAGGCCTATACATTGTAAATTTGCGTGAATAAAGTCTACTGAATCTGAATCTCCTTCTCCTCCTCCTTCTCCTCCACCATCTCCTCCTCCTTCTCCTCCTCCTTTTCCTCCTCCTTCTCCTCCTCCTCCTTCTTCTTCCCCATTAGTCCAGAAATGATTTCTAAACTAATAATGTAGATTTTACAGGATATAAAATGCATATTAAAAATTTGAGAAGAGAGCAGTTTTGGACTTGAGTTTGTTGGATCTTTTCATTCATTGCAATATTTGTCCCAATGAATAAATAGATGTCTTCCAATTCCTGGTCTTTAAACTGTAAAGGTACTCGCATCAATTGAAGTCATGCAATAACTAATTTATTTAATATTTATAGGAATAACAGAGAATAATATAATAGAAACTCAATTGAAGAAATCGTCCTCTGATAGGAATGAAATTTAATGTTCATTTCAAAAATTTGAATGATGAGAGTTGGATGAATGTACCCACGTAGAAAGGTAATATGGATATTTGTATAAATAAAATGAGAGGGAAATATGTAACACTCTATTTACTTTATACACTTCCTTTGTAGTGGCGAAGGTGGGAAGGTATCCATAATGAATAATAAGACTTGAAGTTGTCACAACATTTTAACATTAACTTTTCATGTGAAATTTAACGACTTGCAGTCAAATATTTGTTAAGAATAAGTATAATAACTTATAACAAATATTTGACTGCAAGTCGTTAAATTTCACATGAAAAGTTAATATTAACAACGCAGTTCGTCATGGAACAAGAAATCCAGGAATTTAATTCGGCAAGACAAGCTACAATCCTATCCTACAGATCAACAGTGTTGAAGATGGATCTCATAGATTCGAAAGTACTCGGCCAGATTAAGTGAGTTATTATACTTATTCTTAACAAATATTTGACTGCAAGTCGTTAAATTTCACATGAAAAGTTAATATTAACAACGCAGTTCGTCATGGAACAAGAAATCCAGGAACATTTTAACTTCATGACTTTCCATCAACACATCATCATTGTTAACTATTATTGATACATGTAGCATGCGAAGTTACAGACATAAAAATTCTACAAAACATCCATCATTAAATGATAAATATTGCCATTTTTTGGAGGTCAAATTTGCGTTTTAAGTGTGGATTGTTGACCTTTGAAGAATGAAAACTGTGTATTTGAGGTAAGCTAGTTCAACCATTGCTCTGTGCGTGAAAAATCGCTGAAAAGCTGCGCCACGCTTCGTTGATAGGCCCACAGTGGCCTATAGATCCTTATATTTATATATTGTATAGATTTAGATGAAGGCCTATAGATACCGTATATCTATTGGTACGGGATAGTATCTATAGACTATAGATACGGTCTTTGTGACAAATTTAGTTTGCTCTAATTCTGAATACACAAATGCAGAAAGGAACTGTACTACATATTATCATACAGATAATATAAATCATATAATAAAATATTATAATATTGATATAGATAGTCCACTATGATATAGAGTGATTCAAAAAGACCCCAAGTTTTGATATGTTAAATTAAGAACTGTATTTTTACAAAAATTGCAAGTACAATACATAAACGATAAACATTTTTTTTTGGGGGATGAAGCCTACATAGGTCTGAGACCTGTGCGTGGGTAATGAGTTGGATGATAGTGATTGATGAGTTGGACCTACAGTTTTAGGTGGGTTCCGAACCACCGGGAAGTGATTTTACAGCAGAGAACAGTGTCTTTTTTGCTGGCCAATCTAATCGGTCACCGTTCCAAACAGGACCTACGAGAACGCAGCTTATCTCTATCTGATTGGACAGATACCTGCTACGGCTCGCGGCTAATCCATATAATCTTTAGATTTCATGTATGAAAAATAATTTCGGACAAATCATCTCCACCATTCCGCTACCATAAACAGAATATGGTAATGGTAAGGACTGTAACCAAATAACACTATAAGATGTTTACTCAGGTGATTAATAGTGACTGCAAGAACAGTTCAACCTTCCATTCCGCAGTTTCGAGTTTCCTCCTTCAAATGATGGATGTTTAGGTACAAATTGACCCATTTTAGATAATCTTGTTCTTATTATTCATTATGGATACCTTCCACTATATCACCTTCGCCACTACAAAGAAAATTATATAATGGTTGAGTTATAATAATACAATAATATCACAAAGGTTCAAGTGTATTTTCTACTATACAATAAACAGCATGTATATTTGAAATATTTAGGTACGGTAACTTATAAGTAGTTATATAAATATTATTATTATTATTATTATTATTATTATTATTATTATTATTATTATTATTATTAATGATTTCTCACAATCTTACATAAATATTATTTGATCTCTTCTTTGTATAGTTTCTTAAATACCATTCATAAATTTCTATATTAAAATACAATGTGTTTCAAAATGTCAACCCATGTACCCAGTAGTGTAGCTAGATTAGATTAGATTAGATAACTTTATTCATGATAAATTTACAATTATTTTCTTTCAAATGAGTACATACAATATTTTAACATCACATAGAAAGTAGACCTGGTTGATACAATTTACATTTTGTTGGAAATATTTTAACATTGATCTAATGAAATGGAATTCTAAGTGATGCATTTACATGAAAAGGCGAAGTTTGGACAAAAATTCGTCCATTCGGGCACTTAACCTTAAGAACATTTGGTTTTTGTTAATTTTAAATTCAGCAAAATATTGAGTCAATTTAATTGACTTCATATTGTAGAGTGATATTACATTATGAATTGCTAATTATAATGAGAATGTACCATAAAGTGTACAGTATAATACTAAAAAGTGAGGTTTGAGAAAAAGATTGACAAAAGATGTTTGAAATATAAATAAAAAATATATAGAATGGTTATGAAGATGATATGAATGATGGTGAGAGAAGATGGGATGGTAATTAAAGATAATGATTTTGTACAGAGTTTTTTAATGTATTGAGGTGAATGTTGAATCGTGTTTCCAGTATGCTATAGACTACAACAGAGGCGTATTATTTACAAAGTTAATGGATAAACAGAATTTATTAATTTCGAATTCCTTTAATTGCTATTACTTTATACTGAAGACTTCCGCAATGGCGGATATTGACAACAGCATTGACAAAAGCATTGAAAAAAAATGATTAGGCCAATTAAATATTGGACAATTAAGTAGTGGACTGCATTTAAATATTTATTATTTCCATAGGTTTTTAATAATTCGTTTGGGCCCTCAAATCCATGTACTACTAAAGAATGAAAATTGTTCATGTGACTTACCAAATTGTAGTCGTATGATGGGACGAATTAGCGGTTTGAAGGGTTTTAGGAATAAGGAGCGAACATAAGAAACAAGGATAATTTGGATGGAATTCAATCCTTACTGCTGCTGCTAATAATTGTGATGTAGTCTTCTTGCTTCCACGCATTTGAGGACTTCCACGAATTAACGAATATGAATACTTGAATTTTACAATAACAAAAATACACGACACTCGAATTTCACACAAAGCTTTTCAATGCTGTTGTCAATATCCGCCATTGCGGAAGTCTTCAATATAAAGTAATAGCAATTAAAGGAATTCGAAATTAATAAATTCTGTTTATGTATATTTGTCAGTCACTTCAAACTAACTTAATGGATAATTTTGAGATTGATAGTTCTAGATTTTATTGTCATGCAGTTGCTCTTGGGTTGGACGGACGCAGTCATTTTCTCCATAAGGTACCTCCTTAACAATGAGTTAAAGCCCGCTCGACTCTCAATGCACCTAATAGAGAGAGAGAAAGAGAGAGTGAGAGAGAAAACAGTTTTTTATTAGAAGTTGAGTGAGAGTAAGAGTGACAAACATAAAAGAAAGGTGAAAAGAGAAGTCGATAAAGAGAAAAATAGAAAAATATTTCCAAGGGTATGGAGAGAATAAAGATAGAAAGGGTTGAAAATGTATGTCCTTGTAGTGTGCAGGGACAGAGGGCCGCAAAGCTACTCCAAGAGGGCACGCAATATAAATAGAGGATATTTTAAAATAGTATATATTCATGCACAGCATAATGCCAAGGTTATGGCTCAGAGAAATTGCCTACTCTTTAGACGTGGATGGGGAAAGGAAGTTGGAGGGAAAGTTGACGAGGGGTTAGGAAGGTAGGGGAGGTTGAGAGAGTATTTTGTGGGGGGGAGGTATCGTGACAGGGGTTGGGGTTCGTGAAAAGCGTCCGTGTCGGAAGCACGGCACGGCTCCGCCCTGTTTTGCATGCAATCAGATGTGCCCTATCACACAGAAGCGAGGTAACAAAGAGGAGGGGGCAAGAATTAATGGAAATCGGCAACACAAATTACATAATCTGTTGTGCAATCTTTGGAATTACCCTTTTTTTAAGCCTTAAACGGGCGGAATTGTTTTAGTATACTATAGATTTACTTGTCACCAAGAACTGGGGTTGAAATGTGGCCAAACTATAGCTATGGTTGAACCCTAATGAAGTCTTTATTGAATTTTTTAAAGTAATTAGACCATTTTTTTTTTTAATTCAACTTGAAATTGTTCATTATTTTTTTCTATAACTCCATCCCTGGGGTTGAGTCAGTGACGTAGCCAAGATTTTGAAATGGTGGGGGGGGGGTCGATTGACCGGGGGGGGGGTACTTCCCCGGAAATTTTTTGAAAAATAGATGCCCTAGAACGGTCTTTTTTAGCTCTCCTGGCATTGAAAATTAAAACCAACGTCAGTGCTTTGTCTTATTTTACATTTAATTTAATGGAAAATTATATAAAATTTAGGACCGGAAGGGGGGTCCGGACCCCCAGGACCCCCCCTGGCTACGTCACTGGTTGAGTATTGAAGAGAATCAAGAGTCCTAATTACATTACCCTACTCGGCCATGGTTAATTCGTGATAGAGGGTTTATTAGATGTTTAAAAAGTAATTCAACCTCTATTATTATTAATGTTTTATTCCATGCTACTCATTTCAATCAAATTCAGCTTGAAATGATTTAATATTTATTCTATCCCTTCTTGGAGTGAGTAGTGGAGAGGACCAAGAGTCCTAACTTCGCCATTGATGAAGGCACTTAATCCCTATTTTTCATAAAGTAAGATTCAATGAACTTTACTGTGCATTATGCATTTTTTTGACGAGCTCCACATCCCCCTGTATAGCAGGGCAATGGACGCTATTAAATTTATCTATCTACAATGATTATTTCCACCTGACTTGAACAATAAAAATGTTCTGAAAAGCCTCTGAAAACGGATCTCAAAGATTCGAAAGCGCTCAGCCTACAGAGTAAGTAAATTTTATTTATTCTTAATGAATATTTGACTGCAAGTCGTTAAATTCACATAAAAAGTTAATATTAACAACGCAGTTCGTCATGGAACAAGAAATCCAGGAATTTAAAAAAGTTCTATTCATGTATGATGTATGTTCTATTAATCTTATTTTATTGTATTCATTTTGTTCAAATTAAACTTAAAATCTATTTCTTAATAATATTACTTTTTCTATTGATCTGGTTTTACTATTTCTTCCCCCAAACTATACTAATACTCTAGCATTATTAATTTCTGGAAACAAGCTTCTTGTAAACAATTATTACATTATTATTTTAAGCTAGTTAAAGAAAAAATCCTATTTTTGCTCAATAGATAACTTTTTTGTTTCTTCAATAGCTTTTTAATTGTTATATTTTTTCAATAGTTAAATTATTCTTACATTTATAATTTTATATTATTAATTTCAAGGTTAAATGTAGAAAAGAAGTTCTAGCTTTGCTCAATAATTTTCTATTTTTTGAACATTCCCAACATTTTTGTCTGAAAATAATTCAATTTTTAATGGTTTGCACCTTTTTATAGATTCTAACACCATTCAAATTTGGTAAAACTGAGGAATTATTAAAATATAGAGTAGATGAAATGGAAGGATATAGATACAAGTAGAGTTGCGAAGATACAAATAAAGTATAGATACAAATAAACTTTGATACAGCATGATAAAATTTCATAAAGTATAGAAAAAATAAATTGTATAAAAATAAATAAAGTTAAAAGCTTGTACAAATAATGATTATTTTTATTTATTATTATGTAGGAGACTATATCATTAAAAGAATTGGAAAATTATTACAATGTTATGCTACTCACTTATACTGAAGATAATGGAGGGAGTATTTACTCCTAAAGAGAAGCCATGAGGCTAATGAAACTTCTCTTTAGAAGTGAAATGCATTTTTCCAGTACAAGTGAGTAAAAATCGTAATTTACATAGAAATAAAGTACCAGTTTTGATATTAGATTAGACAATGGGGTTACCAAAATATTTAAAAAATGAATGTAAACTCAACTACTTTGCGTTCAACATACAAAATGTACATAAACATACATGAAAGCTGTATTTTTTGACATAGATTATTAAATATGTATTAATGTAAGCAAGGTATTAAAAATATGTATTTGTGCTACTAAGGAATCTAATATTGCGCAATGCCAGATTAAACAAACAATTGAAGTTTTTCATCATTTATTCAAAATGTTTTCATCGGTGGTTCGAAACCCACCTAAAACTGTAGTTCCAACTCATAAATCATCATCATCCAACTCATTACCCACGCACAGGTCTCAGAACTATGTGGGCTTCATCCTAAAAAAAAAAAATTATTCTGAAGATAACAATTTTAATTCATAAAAACAATTCTTATCTACAAGTAATTAATCTCCAGGTTCATTCTGATAATTATTTCAATTACAACAATTATTTTTCCAACATAATTTGTAAGTAATTCGACTATTTCATTTTCTATTCACATAGTAACTGATTCGCGGGCAGTGATATCAATGATGATGATGATGATGATGATGATGATGACGTCATAAGAGAAGCCTCTTCACACTTGACTGCTTCCTTCAATCTCTTATATGTTGTTTATGGTAATTCTGCTGCTATTGGAGGAGAGAAGCAATAGTTGTTGAGTCTGAGACTTATGCGCGGTTGATGATTACACAAAATGCCCAAGTCTGAGAGGGAATCGAGCTCGTGACCGCTTTAACCGCGTGTTTTTAAGGAGAAAAATCATACTTCACTCACTGAACTTAATTCACACTACCCAGAGCCTTTTCTGCTTGCCAATCTAATCGGTCACCCTTACAAAGAGAGCCCAGGAGCTCATTATACAATTGGATGCATATTGCTCATAATGAGTTATTTTCATGATGTTGAAGATCCATCTTGTTTCCACTAATAAGAGCGAAACGGCCGTCACGCCATAACGTGAGTTATAATTTCCATTTAAAAGTTTTTTTTTTAGTTTATATTAGTTATTTTCAATCCAATATCAAAACTGACACTGTATTTCCATTTAAATTATGATTTTTACTCATACTGGAGGGATGCATTTCATTTCCAAATAAAAGCTTCATCAGCCTCTCTGAGCCTTTCTGATGAAGCTTCTGACGAAGCGAAATGTATCCCTCCAGTATAAGAGAGTAAAAGTCGTAATTTATATAAAAATCCAGTGTCAGATTTGATATTAGATTGTTCATCAAGTATTTCGACATGGAAAGTATCAAAGAAGAAATTACACATGTACAAGTGCCTACTCTACTTCTGCACTTTGGCATGCAATAATGTTAAGCATGGATTGTGTCCTGTGTGTTAACAGCACGATGACGTCATAAGCCAGTATCTGCTTTGCGCTTGTTGCTTGCTGCAAGTAGGGATTAAGCCCAGCAAAGCATCAAGCCCAAAGCCCAAAGCCCAAAGCCGCTTGCATCCTACCTGAATAATTTAAATTACCTAACCTGTATTCTTCCCATCTTTAATCTTTACTATCGCTCATAAAATCTCTAACAAAGGGAACTGATAATGTGGATAAAGAAGAATGTGGAAACATAATTTTTTATGTTTTTGTAGATTACATCTTTAAGACTCCGCTCAAGAAGTATAAGACAAGTCAAATCAACAATTAATTATATGCATACAATATTATCAATCTTATACACCATATACTACAATTACTACTATATCAATTACTTGAGGTGAGGCTTAATTTTTATGTGAAAGGAACTCTTGTACAATAAATAGCTTTATCAACTAAATATTTTTAAATTGTTTTTTAAATAGAGTATATCTATATTTTCAAGACTCTGTAAAAACTTCGATAGATTGTTGTAGAGTTCCTACCAATGTAACTAGGTTTTTGTTTGAATAAGCTACTATTGTGACTCACCAAGTGATAATCTCCTCGGCTTCTTGTATTATAATCATGTACGTCAAGATTTTGGTTAATATCATTCGTTTTTACAAATAAAAAGTAGCTTCATACACAAATAAGCAAGGTACATTTAGTAGACCAAGTCTCTTGAACAACGGCCTACATATGAATCTAATCAATTCACTCTTTCCATACACCTAACAGCTATCTTTTGTATCTTAAACACCCTATCAATGGTTCGTTCTGATGAGTTACCCCATAGCATACATAATTTATGTGACCGTGAGAGTCCATAGTGAGCTGTTAAAAGTACTACCCATCCCTTTGAAGTAGTATTCTTCCTTCCGGTTTATCTAAGTTCTTGACGGTAAACAATCACATAAGAAAAATTGGATTCAATTGATAAACTTGGCAGTAATGTCAAATAGAACAGGATGAGAATTTATTTTTGCAACACGACATACAATTATAAATTCTGTACTGTTACAGATTTTATAATATTATATAACGTAAATAATCTTTAGACAAAATTAATTAAACAAATTACTGTAATTAACTGAAGTAACAGATACCACTGTAGTACAACTGTTTAGAATAGAATAAAAATTTATTTATGTAACACAGCACACACGAGTATACCTTCTGTACCGTTACAATTTTTATAATATAATTCAACATAAGTCATTTTTGGACCAAATTAATTAAACAGATTACTGATAAACCAAAATGCCAGACACCCCTGTAGTATAAACTATATTGGAGTAACCTACGCAAAGAAATTGAGCAGGTTTATCCCGGTTTTTTATCAATAAATATTAGAGCTGTTTTATAATAAAATATTCCAATAACATAGTTCATAATAATTATATTGAAATAAGATACAGTATTGAAAACCCAAGAAAACTATTTTTGTACAGTAATTAATTATTAATAAAATACTAAATGAAGATATTAAACCTCCAAATTTTTACTGACTAAATCAAATTTTCCTTTTTATTACAGATGTCATTAGCAGCATTTTTCTTCATCATCATCGTCGTCATAATCATAATCACTAACATAATCGTTGTAGAATATTCACCATATCATTGACAGTCAGCACTTTTCCCGCCTTTTTCTAAGCAAGCTTTTTTATTTATTTTTTATGCAAGCCGAGATCCGCTATTCACCAGGCCACCTTCTCCTCTTCTTCCACCTCCTTCCACTTCTCTCTTCCTTCTCCTCCTCCCCATCTTCTTCTTTTTTATCTTCCTCCATTATCCCCCTTTTCCTCCTTTTCTTTTTCTTGTACTTCTTCTCCTTTTTCTTCTTTCAACTGCTTTTTATCCTTCTTCTTTTTCAAAGCAATGACGGTGAGGGGCTAAAGATGATTAAGGTTCAGGCCCTGTTCATTAGGCCAGTGTGCTCTTGTATACCTCCTCCTGCCTCCTGTCCATTGCCTCCTGCTACCAGGCTAGAAGACGTTAAGCATACACTACAGACTAACTATGAATAGAGTTGAGGCCTGGCGAGAAAATTATTCACACTCAAACTCAGAGCATTCTAACGACTTTCCACTCAATGAACTTCGGCTAAAGTAGAGTGACTACTTTTTTTATTTTTCTCGAAATAAAAAGAAATGCTCCCTCAAAATAAAACGAGAGTCGTTTAACTTATCGTGATGTTCCGTCAGTAGAAGTTGTTTCAAGTACAGATTTTTATAATAATATGATTATGGCTTTATATTAAAAAATACTAAATGAAGAAATTAAAACTCCGCCTTCCGCTGACAAATTTAGCAACACTGTTGTGCTTGTACATAATAGGCTGTTACGTTATTCAAGGGAAATCAGTTTTTGGGTTGTGAGGGAACAAATTTAAAAGTCTGATGTTTTCCATGATGTATACTTGATGAACAATCTAATATCAAAACTGACATTGTATTCCTATTTAAATTATGATTTTCACTCACTTGTACTGAAAGGATGCATTTCGCTTCTAAAGAGAAGCTTCACCAGCCTGCCACCTGGTGGAAGTAGTGGTGGTGTTAGAAGCGAAATGCATCCTTTCAGTACAAGTGAGTAAAAATCATATTTTAAATAGCAATACAATATCAGTTTTGATATTAGGTTGTTCATCAAGTATTCATCATGGAAAACATCAGACTTTTAAATTTGTTCCCTCATAACCCGCTTTCATTTCGCTTCTAACACCACCACTACTTCCACCAGGTGGCAGGCTGGTGAAGCTTCTCTTTGGAAGCGAAGTGCATCCCTAAAGTATAAGTGAGTAAAAATCATAATTTAAATTGGAATACAGCGTCAGACATGATATTAGAAATTCCAAAGCCTGTATAAAATAGGGTGTTAGGTTATAAGGAACAGAAGTTCAAGGAAATAAATAGGATAATAATAATAATAATTTCTCTGGTTGTGAGTACAACACTACCAGAGGAGTCTATTCACAATAAATTTAAAAAATTAACATTTCAGAAAATAAATTAAAGTCTTAAATCTAAAGTATTGAAGTTCTGAATTTTGTGGTTCCCACTATATAAATATGTGTCGGGATTCCACTATTTTGTCTATTTCTTTATAAGCTATTAGAACATGCAAAGAAATATTACGATAGTTTTACAAAGTTACATGTTACTAATTCATTGAATATTGAATTGAGAAGTATAACAATTAATAATAATATTCTTAGACTACATAGGCCTATTTGGATGTTTGGTTTCAAGAGGACAAACACAAGGGAACAAATGGGCTGTTGGGTTTTCAAGGGAACAAATCAAGGGAAGGTTCAAGGGAAGGTTTAAGGGAACAAATCAAGGGAATGTTCAAGGGAACAAATTCCAACAAGCAGTTAGGTAAGTATTTTAAGTTATAAGTTGGCGGGACGGGTAGAAGACCTTGATTTAAGTCGCGGCTTCAAAGTTGGATGTATTGGTGAGGTCAGTAGCAGAGCTCTAAACAAAATGGCCGCTCTCCTGTGCTAGCTACCTACCTCTATATAAGGTGCTTACAACAAAGTTTAAGTAGTAACCTGCAGAACACAGAATAATGTTTGAGGCGAGTTTACGAGGGGCCCGAATAAGGGAGGGGGAATTAGCCCCTCAGAATGATTGATTTTCAAGGAAGGGACGTAAAGTAAAGGAAAGAAAGGGCTGCAAAGAGAGAGGATGTGAGAAAGATTCAGATTAAGTTAGCTTTATTTGAGTAAAAGTACAATATTTATATGACTACCGACTATAACCTTGCAATGAATGACATCACCGAGGTTCATGGAAGATAGAAAACGGTATAAAATAGATAAAAGACGATACATTCACACTGTTACTATTCTTTTCGAGGATGAAGCCCACATAGGTCTGAGACCTGTGCGTGGGTAATGTATTGGATGATGGTGATTGATGACCTACAGTTGGACCTACAGTTTTAGGTGGGTTCCGAACCACTAGGAAGTGATTTTACAGCAGAGAACAGTCTTTTTTGCTAGCCAATCCAATCGGTCACCCTTACAAGGAGCGCCCCGCAGTTTCGTAGAGCTTATCCTCTGATTGATACAGCACTCGGCTATCACTTCCGATTACTGACGTTAATAAGAATGTTTGCATAATAAATGAATTGTAATATCCAGGTAATGCAATTTACACAAAAGGGCGGAGTTAGGGCTCACGAGCCCTATCTTACACTCAATCTACCGATGAACTCTTCCAAGATTAGTCTATGCAGAATATTAGAATAAATTTTGCGGAATATTTGACAGAATGGTAAACAGCAAAGTTGTAGCATTGTCTATGAAAGAGAAAGGAAGCGTTAATACATTACAATAAAAGTGAATAAGTTAATATTAACTTAATTAAAATTTTACTTAAATTAGTTAAAATTGATTATTGATTTGTAATGAAGAGACACTATATATGATTCAGAGAAAGAAAGTAATTAGAAGGAAAATGAGGGTAAAAATTTAATTTAACGCTAAAACTAAATAAGCAACTGAAGCAAGAAGAAGTAAGAATGAACAGATTCAACTAAAGATTGCAATCAATTAAAAATAAATTAAGAATTAA
This sequence comes from Conomelus anceps, assembly GCA_948455865.1. Lineage (NCBI taxonomy): Eukaryota > Metazoa > Arthropoda > Insecta > Hemiptera > Delphacidae > Conomelus > Conomelus anceps. Next base: position 56,643,978 of record OX418223.1, on the reverse strand, counting down.
AGCTAAACGCGGTTATGGGTGTTCTGAATTATCTAAGAAATTATAGCTATAATTATGATTTGGAAAAAAAATAACAGTACGGTACTTGTAAGAAGAAAATAATAGAAATATCAAAAAAAGAAATAAATTGCCAAGTTTAAGGGATAATACAAAACAGAAACTTTGTTCAAACGAACTTTGGATAAACATAAATTTTGATCATGGGATCGTTCAAGGATTAGTAGGCTAAGATGCAGTCATTCTGTCCATAAGATGTTTTTTTTAGATTACGTCTTGGAGACTCCAGTTAAGGAATATAAGACAAGTTATACAATCTTATACACTAGTTACCATAATTACTATATCAATTAGTTGGGGTGAGGCTTAATTTTGATGTGAAAGTAACTCTTGTACATTATAAAAAGCTATATCAACTAAATATTTTTTAAATTGTTTTTCAAACAATCCTATATTTTGAAGACTCTTTAAAAACTGCGGTCTTCTCAATGGCTCAATAACGATGTAAAGCCCACTCGGCTCTCTTGTTTCCTGGTTGAAATACACTGATAACAAAGAGGATTATTGTAGATAGTTGTGCGGTGGATTGGAATTCTTAAGCCGGGTTTACACCGGAGTTATTAACACGTGTTACCAACAAAAGGTTATATAACATTGAGAAGGAGTCCAAAATTTCATGTAGCATTCGTTGATAACACGCCAAAAAGCCGTGTTAATAACATAACTTTTGTTATCCACAGAGTGTCGGTAGAGGTCAAAGAGAAAATGTTATGTTGGTAACTTTTGTTATCAACACAAGTTGAAGCCGGTTTACAGTGGAGTTACTCACAAAAATGTAATACCTTATTATTTATAATTTCTTATTATTCAGATAAATATGAAACCATTGGCGACACTTAACTTAATATGTCTGTGTGTTCATGAATTTACATTTTTTAATGTTTAATTAGATAATTACCTATTATTGAATAAAGACCATAATGTAATGTTTAAACTATTTTTTCACAAATGAAAGGCATATTTTAATAATACGTTATTTACTATGTTACATACCTTCAAGTTTTCATGTAGGAGAGGAATGGAAGCATCGCAAACCTCTGGTGCAATGATATTGTTGATTTTGAAATCTTAAACAAACAACTTGGACTTGTAAAAGAGTCTCCAGTTGCTAAAAAAACGCACGGTCACTGCTAACGTTTCTTATACTGAGATTGCTTTTCTGTAATTTGTGTCTTGCTTGTCAATTACGTTTCCTAACACAACTATTATTACAAGTCACTACTGGTCATGCGTAAAAAGTTCTTGATGCTTGCATCACATCGTAATTCACCTGATAGGGGATCAATATCATCTTCTTGCAAGTCATTCAAAAGATCAAATGAGGCAGTGGTAAGGTGGGATCCTGGAAGGTGGGGCGTTTGTTGATAACAAAAGTTACATGTCGCACTTGTGAAAATGTAACATTTTGTTATATAACTTCTTTTTTGTAACATTGTTTGCAACAAAAAGATTAACTTTTTGTTAATAACTCCGGTGTAAACCCGGCTTTTAGGGTGTCATCACTGTTTCTGCAAGTAGTACTTCTCTACCTTCAGATACAAACTTGAAATCGTTCTTGAAGAATTTGGTAGAACAATTTTTGAGAATATTTTTGACAAGCTTCATTATTCTGACAAGTCTTTGTTCAAGTAGTTTCAGTGTATTGCTTTTGATATGAGACTGTGTCATATGCTGATGACGTTGTAGGGTACAGACAAAACGTAAGCAATAATTATTCTGACTACGCTGCAATCTGTCATTCAAAGACGCAGTCATTTCATTGATGACCGAATTGCAGTACATGAAGTATATTATTTATGGTATGCAGTACATGTGGTATAAAGAGAGAGAGCGTAAGAGGGAATGAGTGGGAGAGCGAGAGAAACGAGAGAGAGTGAGTGAGAGGGAATGAGTGTGAGAGGGGGTGAGAGAATTAGCGAGCTGGAGACAACAATGCTGCCTCGCAACATTGCGGTAGTTAGAGTGGAAAAAAAATCCAAAGAGGTATTTTTAGGAGTTGTTCTTCATTTTCGAGCACACTACCACCAGCTTCTTGGGTCCTCAGTTCTATTTTTGGAGGGGAATTTCTCTTTTTAGGAGGGGGGAGGGGTTTCAAGGGTACCCCTCCATGCATGACCACCGTCACTGTTCATTGTTATGACTTGTATTCTACATATTGTACACCTTGCCTCTATAAATAATGTTTTGCATAGAGTTACAATACTTCGTGCTATAAGAATAGCAAGCTGGACAAAATGTTAGTGTCTTTTGAATCAATAAAATCAGATTTTATCAAATTTGGGGTGTTTTCGGCTATTGGGTTATGAGACATTTTGTCTGTGATGTTTCAATCTAATATCAAAACTGACACTGTATTTCTATTTAAATTATGATTTTAATCACTTATACTGAAGGGATGCATTTTACTTCTGAAGGCTGATAAAGCTTCTCTTCAGAAGGGAAATGCATTCCTCCAGAATAAGTAAGTAAATACAGAATCATAATTTAAATAAAAATACAGTGTCCGTTTTGATATTATATTGAAACCAATTAGTGAAAAAATTGATGTAAAATATGGAATGTTTGGGATTTGAGAGCAGTTGAATCAGCTAGAAGGAGAGGGCAGAAAGATGATTGAGGATAGAAGCAGGTAGAAGTACTACAATTTGTATAAATAAAAGTATTCTCATAGGAAGAGGCAATGTACTTAAAACCTGTCACTGTATTTCTATTGAAATTAAGGTTTCTACTCACTTATACTGGAGGGATGCATTTCTCTTCTAAAGAGAAGCTTCATCAGCCTGCCTCTCTTCAGAAGCGAAATGCTTCCAGTATAAGTGACTAAAAATGATAATGTAAATATAAATATAGTGTCAGTTTTGTTATTTGTTCGTTCATTAAGTATTTCGTCATGGAAAAGATCAGACAATCCTATTATATCAAACGAGCAATTTCTCTATTTATATTTATGTATGTCCGACGGACCTCAAAAACGGCTCTAACGATTTTGATGAAACTACGAATATAGGGGATTTTTGGTGCTAAAATACGATTGCGCTAGGTCTCATTCCTATAAAAACTCGCTGAAGGACACAAAAAGGAGAAATCTATCCTTATAGGAACAGCAGATTGTAAAAGCAATATAATTCAGAATGATTATTGGCTCTCTCACGACGTTAATTACGCTGCCTGGAACGCGAAGCTTAAGCGCGTACGGTACCATGTAGTCGAAGCCTTGCAGTAATGTAGGAAACTTATTACTGGAGAATCAAAGCTCAGCACATGATTTTTCCCTATGATTTTTCCATTTCTTTGGAGATTATGAGAGTTTGGACCTACCACTGGCAATGATGCAAAAACTAGATGATGAAAATACGATGTTGAATATCCATCTTGTTTCCATTTATACATAATAAAAACTTGAAAAACACTTTTAAGTGGAAATGATAACTCACGTTATGGCGTGACGGCCGTTTCACTCTTTTTTTGTAGGTTACGTCTTGGAGACTCCAGTTAAGGAGTATAAGACAAGTCAGATTAACACTAGTTATATACACTAGATACCATAATTACTATATCAATTAGTTGAGGTGAGGCTTAATTTTGATGTGAAAAGAACTCTTGTACACTATAAAAAGCTTTATCAACTAAATATTTTTTCAATTGTTTTTTTAAATATTTCTATATTTTCAACACTCTTTCAAAACTGCGGTATCTGATGTTAAGAGCATTGTCAGACGACCCACAGTACACTCTGTGGGAGTTTATGTATTGGGTAGTACACAGGAGTCGTCTGACGATGCTCTTAACATCAGAGAGAAACGGTCGTCACGCCATAACGTGATTCATCATTTCCACTTAAAAGTGTTTTTTAAGTTTTTATTATAAATGTAAATCATTATCTTTGACAAAAAATTTGAGTAAGAATAATGTTAGAATGGATGAATTTGTGTCTAGGAGTGCTTAAAATGTGGTTTTAAAGGAATTTATTATTTTTCAATAATTGCACGGGGGAGTACCAAACCGTGCTAAAGTACTGTTCTTTAATTTGTTCATTAGTATAGTACTTTTATCAGTTGAATTTTGTATTTTGGTATTGATATTACACCATTTAGAGTGGTATTGCAATTTCACCATTTAGAGTGGTATTGCAATTACACCATTTAGAGTGGTATTGCAATTACACCATTTAGAGTGGTATTGCAATTACACCATTTAGAGTGGTATTGCAATTACACCATTTAGAGTGGTATTGCAATTACACCATTTAGAGTGGTATTGCAATTACACCATTTAGAGTGGTATTGCTATTACACCATATAGAGTGCTGAAGCCAAACATTTTAGTCTTGAATCATTGTTAGAGATGCCCCCCCCCCCCCGAAACAGACCCCCAAGTTACGCCACTGATTTGATAAATAGGAACTAACTTCACTAATCTTCTATATATATATTTTTTTTTTTTAATTAAACCCTCCATTTATCTCCTACTAAATCAACAGCCCTATGTACCAATCACAAAACGTTCACTTTTTCATAATTGAATTTTTCAAACACAAATGCAAATTAGCGTCAAGCAGTAATAATTGAACTTTACAAACACAATTTGCAGATATGCTTCAGTTGAAATGTATGCAATGAGTGCATGAGACAAGACCTTCAAGCAATTAAAATAGTGCAGCGCACTGTTTTCATGAAGTGACGTGTGAACTTCACTCATTACACAGAAAGAGAGATTGAGAGGGGCGGAGAAGCAAAGCGTCAGTGATTAGGATTAAGATAAAACAGAGACAGCCGTGCTTACGCATTCTTTACTCCCATTATTAGTGTTGATTGTTCATAAGCATTGCTGAATTTGAAATAATGAGTGTTCACTTGCTAAAATACTGTTCTTTAATCTGTTCTTTAGTTCTTTTGTCAGTTGACTTTTGTATTTTGGTATTACAAGTAAATTTACTATTGTAATACTCTATAAATGCAAATTCAATTCAATTTATTTTATTCCAAACAAATATAATTTTTTTAGATTACGTCTTGGAGACTCCATTTAAGAAGTATAAGACAAGTCAGATCAACAATATTTTTCACTAGATACCATAATTACTATATTAATTAGTTGAGGTGAGGCTTAATTTTGATGTGAAAGGAGCTCTTGTACACTATAAAAAGCTTTATCTACTAAATATTTTTTCAATTTTTTTAAAATATTTCTATATTTTCAAGACTTTAAAAACTACGGTAGCTTGTTGTAGAATTTCCCACCAATATAACTAGGTTTTTGTTTGAATAAGCTACTAATATTACTCACCAAGTGATAATCTCCTCGGCTTCTTGTATTATAATCATGTACGTCAAGATTTTGGTTAATTTACATTAATATTCAAATATAGTATCGAATAATATCAAAAGATAAAATACAAATCTACAATATTATTTGTTCACTAGAAATATATGAAATAAATTATTTAATAATGGACAAGCATTCGCTTATTCGCTTGTCCACTGGTAACAATTAATCAATTACAGCTCCAGACAATGAAATATAATTAAATAAACAGTCATTATTTCAGCTAGTTATAAACACTTAACAGTTTCTAGTTATATAGTATATAGTACAAGTATATAGTACAAGGGAAACATAAAAATATAAAGTTAAAGAAGAACGGTCAGGATAATAAAAACAACCAGACATTCAATTTAATAAGCTCTTGAAAAATAAATTCTTGGATTTCTTGTTCCAAAAAGATCTGCGTTGTTAATATTCACTTATTTTTAATAATGTTTTATTCACGTATATTGGAGATGCTTGAGGAATGCATTTCACTTTTGAAAAGAAGCTTCGTCAGAAGTGAAATGCATTCCTCAAGCATCTTCATTATATGTGAGTAAACATTATTTGAAAGTGAAATACAGTGTCAGTTTTAATATTAGATTGTTCATTAAGTATTTCGTCATGGAAAACATCACAGATTAACTTATTATTGTAAATTTAACAACTTTAATGTTGAAAGATGTCGCACATTGTCACATTTATTTCACCTCTAAACCGGGTCCTTTGTCTGTATAATACTCACTGCAAACATCTCGACATATTCCATGATAGTCAAAGACAGTTCAGAACTAAATGCATACGTCTAATAAATCAGGAAAATTAATACTGTATGCATTTGGAATCTATTCATGAGTTAGTTCATACCCCTTCATCTTTTTCATCTTCCCTTCTTCATATAGTTTGTGCTTCTCTCATTCAGGTTACTCATTACTTCATAGCCCTAAAAAGGAAGTGAAAATCACTCTTCTAAATCTCATTATCATTTATTCTCACAATTATTATCTCATTGTCGTTCATTCTCATTACTGTTCATTATATCTTTCATTTCAAATCTTCTTCGTTGATCATCAATAGATTCCACTCATTTTTCATTTATGCTGTATTTTAATTTTAAAATAATTTAAATTGTTATTCTTTTATACAGGCTATTTTAATTGTGTATTGAAATTAACTGTTGTGTCAAGATGGCACATCAAGTTGGGTTTAATCCCGTATGCCTTCAATGTAACTGTCTTTCAAATAAATAAAACTTGCAGTCAATTTTAATTGTGAATAAATAATATTTCTACTCATATAAACTTGAAAACAGAGCGAAACGGCCGTCACGCCATAACGTGAGTTAACTTCCATTTAAAAGTGTTTTTTTTTCAAGTTTATATTACATATTAGTGGAAACAAGATGGATCTTCAACATCATAATTTCTACTCACTATTGGTCGAACGTTTTCGAGTATTGGAAACTCATCTTCATGGTCTTGAAGGTTTTTTACAGTCAATTATTGGTTTTTTGTATTGTATCTTTTAGAAACATGCAATAAACCATTGGGGATGATGTTTATAAATTCTGATGAAATGTATCTGGGTTGTTTCTTGAACGTGGATAGTTTTGTTAGTGTTATATCTGTGGTGTTTTCCACGGCGAAATACTTAATGAACAATCTAATTTTGAAACTGACACTGTATTTCTATTTGAATTATGATTTCTACTCACTGTAGATACTGGAGGGACATATTTCACTTCTAAAGAGAGGCTGATGAAGCTTCTCTTTAGAAGTGAAACGCAATCGTCTCCAGTATAAGTGAATAAAAATCGTATTCCTGGATTTCTTGTTCCATGACGAACTGCGTTGTTAATATTAACTTTTCAAGTGAATTAAACGACTTGCAGTCAAATTTGACTGCAAGTCGTTTAATTTACTTGAAAAGTTCATAAAAATCGTAATTTAAATAGAAGTGCAGTGTCAGTTTTGATATTAATAAAGTGTCTATCGATTGCTCTAAAATTGTATTGCTGTGGCTGTTTCAGTTCAAAGGTATTTTTGTATTTACGTACATAAGAAATAATTATTATCTCTATATACTTGATGAACAATCGAAATATTTATTTAATATATAATTATTAGTAATATTAGGTAAATAATTATTCTAATATATTTATAGCAACTAGTTAGTATTTTCAGTTCTTGAAATAACAAGGTATCGCTTCTTCGATTTTTTAAAAATACTTACTAAATGAATACAAATATTTACTACATAAATTCAAATACAGTTTACAAATTCCAATTAACTATATAAATATTTTCTAATATTAAAACTGTAAATATACTATTTACAAATGTTTAGACCGTTATTATTGAACCTTCTCTTTCAGGCTTACTTTACTCAAGGAAGACTTCAAAAGTATTCACTCAAAAGACTTCTGAAGCTTTCCTTGAGTTGAGGAAGCCTCACATCAGGTTCATAAAGCCTTCAGTCATTCATTATTCACTACTAATACACGGTTTAAAAATTGGACAGCTATAATTAAGAAAGTGGCATTGTTAAACTCCTTATCGTCGTTCAATTGATTATGGAGTCACACTAAATGATTAACAAATTTACGAATAAATACAAGATCATAGTAGATTCTACGTATACCTCAAAGTGGGTGAAACAAAAAATCTCAAAATATACAATTATTGTAAACTTTCTACCCTATCTGTGAAGGTTTATTCTCTTCATTATTCATTTTTTATCTTGTATAAAATTAAAGTATTGCGCTTTCTTAGAGTGCTATACTAAAAACTTGAACAATTGTTGTGAATTATTTTAGACTACTTGGTTTCAAGCTCTACTGTTATGAACAGAATTAATTTAAAAAACAGATAATGATACAAATGACACAAAGGGAAACATGGAAATATTTTTTGTAAAAAGAACACTGAAACACAATTTTCCCAATGCTTCACTGTTGGAAAAAGGAATAATACTTTAATAACGATAAAGAACATAGGAAAAACATATAAATATTTGTGAAAAAGTGTCACATAGAGTGGTGTGAATAAAGTTGAGTAAGTGGACTCTGTTAAATGACTGGAGTCAACTGTTGATCTGTTGAGTCAACGGGAGTCCGATAGGGAGGCGTGAGAAACAGCTGTGATTGACTTAATTTTTATTCACATCAAATAACAAGAATCCCGAGTGCCGAGTCACGAATATGTGATACTCAGCTGACTCAACTTTATTCACACAATCCTATAATGCTTGTGCTTGATGTGGTAAAATTAGAAAACATATATTCAGCACATTTACCCAATACAGTACAATAAAATAATGACGAAAACTACAATGAAAAGAACTTAAAAGTAAGAGTTTATAAAGTAAAAAAGGATCGAGGAGTTACAATTTGAGGAACGTTGAGGTTGCCCACCTTCACTCAAATTATATTGCTTGTAGCTTCTTCTATATAAATTGCTGAACATCTTAATCATTTATTGAGGTTTTTTTATGTTAAAAATACTTTTGAAGCACAGTATTCACCCAATATACAATCATTCTTGTATAAAATTATTATATTTTTCATGGCAAATGTATGCACTGTGCATTTTGGCAAAAGTTAACTCAATATCAAGGAAATATTTACTAACTTTTCATGTGAAATTTAACGACTTGCAGTCAAATATTTGTTAAGAATAAGTATAATAACTCACTTAATCTGGCCGAGCGCTTTCGAATCTATGAGATCCATCTTCAGAGGCGTGGGTTCCTAGATCATCATGTCAGTTTTTTGGTTAGAAGTGTTGTGGTTTTTGTAAAATGTGATCAAAAAGTTTGTGAGATTTAAAATTTAGTTGTTCATTGAGAATGTTTTGTTTATCGTGTGTGGTGTGTTTGTATATTTCAAATTGTTCCAAGGTGTTGAGTTCGTGTCCTTTAGATTTTATGTGTAGAATGTGTAGGTTGGTACTGATGTCAGTAAACCACAACACTTCTAACCAAAAAACTGACATGATGATCTAGGAACCCACGCCTCTGAAGATGGATCTCATAGATTCGAAAGCGCTCGGCCAGATTAAGTGAGTTATTATACTTATTCTTAACAAATATTTGACTGCAAGTCGTTAAATTTCACATGAAAAGTTAATATTAACAACGCAGTTCGTCATGGAACAAGAAATCCAGGAATGAAATATTTACACTTGTAGTAATGTTTTTATGCTCTTAGAAGCTTCTACAAAAAAATATTTTTATTTTGATAAGAGTACTGCATCAATTGCAGTGTGTCTGTTAATTATTATAATCAATAGGATTAATTGGGAAAAAGGATATTCCATCCAAGATCTTGACATATTCATGAATTTCTTGTTACATAACGATCTGCGTTGTTAATATTAACTTTTTATGGTAACTTGCAGTCAATTTTAATTGAGAATAAATAATCATTTTACTAACGTTTGGCCAAACGTTTTTGAAGACTTTTGAAGATGAGTCTCCATGATTCAAAACGAGTCATTTATTCTCAATTAAAATTGACTGCAAGTTGTTGAATTTACAATAAAAAGTTAATCTTGACATGTTATACAAAATAGCCCACTACCTTGTTCTTATGTATTTTTTTAAAATAGAAGATTATAGAGGAATCTCAAGACTCTTATGACTGCATAAATAATTAAATTATTAAGAACAGCTACACAATAGGGTCAATTTATCTTTATTTGCTCATCTTATACTGTGTTGAATACATCTGGTAATTATTTTAATATAATACAGACGTATTTTTATTTGATTGAAAGCATTTTTAAAAAATGACGGGCTTTGCTTTCGTCGTTGATTTAGGGAGGCATTGCAAATTGACTTTTGCATGGTTTTGCTGCCAGTGAAGTCTCAACTCTGAAATACAGATTTCGCTTTCATTCAAGCCAGCCAGTGCGCTGCTACAATCGTCACGGCCGGTCCGACCGCAGTGACTACTAGGCACGGACCGGCTTCTTCTGCACTCTATGTGACAGTAATCGATTTTGCTCGTAAAAACAATTTTTAAATCACATTAAAAAAATAAACTGGGACCTCATTGCAGTAGATAAATTAATCCCTAATTTTATGATGATTTAGCACACTCAACAATACCTAATTACTATTTTCTTTTAGTAGTAAAGCAACAAGTCCTCCAGAGAAAGTTTACGCGGCAAACCAAATTACGAGCATGCGCATTGGAAATTACATGCTGTCACATTTTTGTATTATTTTCAAATTCTAGCCGACAATTATTTTATTTTCTCATATTGAACTTCAATTTAATGACAATTTTTTCACATTTGACTGTAATTTTCTCATAAAAATCCAGCAACGAAATTTCTTTTAATTTGTAATTTATGGATGTTTTAAAACGAATGTTATTTGTTCGTGACAATTATGCATGGAATAATAAGTGTTTAAAGTCCTTTATTTGTCAAATATATGTACAATTGCAATTATTTGAGGTCTGAGGTTGCGGTAGTGTGTAATTTTAATTGTTTAGATGAATTTCAACGATTCAAAATTGCCTCGACTGGCGAGCGAGCGGCGGGCTGAGCAATTCAAGCTGCGCGCGCAGATGCCAGTGACCAACTGCACAGCCCAGTGCTTGACGCATTGCAGGTGCGTATCAGCCAATCAGAAGAAAGCTTAGTTTGGCTGTTGGAAGCCGACAAGGAAGTCTGTAAACAAGACCGCACCCAGCACCTATAAAGCTCTTTCGCCTTCGCCCAGAAAACGTAATCCACATTCTGAGTTTGTATTAGGTGGTTCTTGTGTTCCCAAAGTGTTTTAGCGTCTACAGTGCTAACAAAATAGTGGATATTTTACGTTTTCAATCGAAATTAGTGCTGTGAGAAATAAATTTGGAAGCTTCAATTCGCCTGCGGATGAATACATTTCATTGACGTCACACTAGCATCACGTACAATTCGAAGTATTTTGAGTAGGCCGGTGTGCAGTGGAGTTTGTAGTTTACCGGCGGTGAATACTAGAAGTCTGTAGTGGAATCCGTCACATATCGAAAATGGTGAGTGTTTACAAGCATTATTTCACATTAAACGTGTTTATTTTCATATAATTTCAACCCAGTATTGTTGTTTCGATTCAATTCAGCTATTTTCATGATGATGCCCAGACTTGTGCTATCCATTACTTGTATAGCTTGGTAAAATTGTGTAACCTTATTTGGTGCAACCGATATTTCACTACTTGTGCTTTCAAATTTCTTTGGTGAAACTGCTCGCAGATTATTGAAAAAATATGAAATTAAAAATTATAACTAACCATAACCTATAAATAGCCTAACTATTGAATTATTGATTTACAAACAAATGATTCAACACTAAAATTTCATAACTCCCATAATACTGCAATAATTCAAATAGGCTCGAAACTTATCAATTTTAAAGTATAACTGTTTAATTCGTGGATTGGTTTTTCTAAAAGCCTAGAATTAGCACGGAAATGGTGATGGCTAACGGTTTTTAGGCTATGACCTCGTATTGATCAACGGTCGTTTTATGTATTACAATGCCTTCGGGCTATGAATGATGTTTGCATTGTAGTAATAGCTGGGAATGTAGCTTTTGAACGTGAAAATCATTGAATAATAATGTAATAAGTCTGATTTTGAATTTTTCGGGGCAAAGAAAGAACCATGTGGCAACGTGTTCATAATGGAGATGCCCGCCGGTGGACTATTCCGAGGTTACCTATTGATCTCATTCCCGAGTTGCAGCCATTATGCACTTTATAATTCCAAATTTGATTTCTTGAATTAAATTCAATTCAAAACTGTTTATTCTACCAATTAGTATTCGTTTTATCTCTAAACGTGGCCAAATAAAACGGTTATGAATTTATTAATACGGTAAGATCGGGTATTCTTGGGCTGTTAGAAGCTATTTCACCTTTTGTTGCAGAAACATTACGAAAACGCAAATATTATTCATGTTAATGATGAGATAAAATTTTAATATTCTTTTCAGCGTAAGCTTATGATTCAATAACTTGAAATTTCTAGAAATAAGTGTAAGTTGCTTGTATTGATCATAGCTTGGAGTTGTGCTAGGTTAGGTTCAACTTAGAATCAACATTTTTAAAAGTAATAAGTTGGTTTGCTATTTTCCATTTTCATATTTCCATTTTTTTCCACATTAATGGTTAAATATTTGAACCTGAGCATTCAATTGAAACAAACGTGATTGAAGTCACAAAAATACTCATTCCATTAGCCTAAGTTTTTAACACTATTCAATCCTTATTATATCTATAAGGTAATGGGTGACTTCTCTCCAAACATCCTTGTATTTATTTAATGTTCTTCGTAAGAGAGAACTAGATATTTAATAGAAATTAATAGCAATAAACTTTGAATTTTGGCCGTTAACACACCTACCTCGTGTGCTTTCAAAATCTAGGTTTCATTTCTTCTTTTAGATCTGTTCTATTAGCATCAACTGATTGATTCTTGTTAATTATTCATCTTGAATTTGGTTATTTGAAGTACAGCCCTAATCCTCAGTGTCAGCAAGCATAACTTTGAATGCCCAATTTAAACCAAACCCAACCTAAAACTGTATGTTTAGTGTGTGGTTGCATTGAAGTACTTAGTTTTTTGAATTTTCATGTGATACTAGTCTAAAATTGTACTGAAATGAGTCATAAATTGTGTAATTTTGCTAACTTGACAAGGATGTGTTGAACTTTGTTGGTAGAGAATGGTTTCCTTGTTCTATAATGATGATTCATAGCTCAAGAATGACAGTATCACCTACATTGGCTTGAATTCATCACATGCGCATTTTTGAAAACTACTACAACACTAAGAAATTGTTCATAGGATAATAGTGAATAGGCTAGTATAATGAACTAACTTGACTAATAATTATAAAAAATATTATGTAGTATTCTAATGTTGTACATATGAATATCTAAAAAAGTAACATTTAACTTGCTTTTATTTAGATTTGTCATTATTGGTTGCCTGGGAATCTTCAGGAAAGTGTTCTTAAAGTTGCTTTAAATTGTTATAATAATCCTATTGATAATAATAAAATTATGGCTTTCATTGGTGGGGAGACCCTTACGGCTAGTTCCACCTCGCCGTTGGTGTGGTATCGTTATGGGGAACATGGTGGACCTACTAGTTTAGGTGGGTTAGGTGAGTGAGTGATAGTAGAACTTATAACATGAAGTCATGGAAGTACGGTTACCCATCCAAGCGCTCGTGACTGAACATTATCACCACGCTTAACGCGTTACCAATCACCATCATATTAATATTATTAATAACTTATAATTCATGTTTAATATCCTTTAATCTTATACTGATCTCTTTTCTGGAGGCCTGTTTTAACCTTGTTAACCTCTAGTATTATTTCAAATTTTTCTATAAATGTTAGCAACTTTAGCACTCCAATTTAAGATTTATATCATAAATCTATTTATTTTTCCATTTAAGTCACCAAGCATGCTTACTTGCAACAATTTATAGATTAGGTGATCATATTTTCATAATAATGATTAAAAATAAGCCAGTTGAATAGCTTTCACTATTGTCTTGATTGCTCAAATTATTATTTGCTCTAGTTGAATTTCAATTATAGCTGCAATATAATTTTAATAATATGCAAAAGGCGTGTCGTATACATTTGGTCTCATCTTATCTAAGTTTCTTTTTTTATAAGGAAATTTGCAACCACAATAATTCATATTATAGAGGAAATTGATAAAAAGTCATATCAATGGCTCAGTCTATTACCAGCTATAGATAGTGTGCATCCTGTTAGTGCTACTAACATTATTAATAGGTGATTTTGTAAAAGTATCTTTCCTTTTTTGTACTACTTGTACTGATTGTAGGTGCAAATACAAGATTCTAGATGGAAATTAACGTCATGGTTCTGTATGTTTGATGTATGAATAAAAATTGAACTAATAAACTACTAGTATGACTCATACATTGACTTAATTTAACTATCCGTTTTTAATGTTTGTTACAATTTTATGAATCAAAGTTTCCCTTGGCTAACTATCTAATATATAAGTATATACTTATATAGTCTTGTTTTTGATACATTCTGGGGGCTTTTCAACTAAACTAATATTATTTGTAGTTACTGCCAATTATTTTAGTAGCTAGCACTTGTTTGGTTCATCCTGGGGTCTAGTTAATTAATTTAATTATTTGTAATTGTTGGCACTGCTAAATATTTTGGAAGTTTATAATTTGGTGCATATTGGGGATTTTTTTCATTATAAGGAACAAGCTAATTACTTTTAGGTACAGTACTGCTGAATCTTATGAAACTTCTGGGCGCTCTTTGTAAGGGTGACCGATTGTATTGGCCAGCCAAAAAGACTGTTCTCTGCTGTAAAATCACTTCCCGGTGGTTCGGAACTCACCTATAACTGTAGGTCCTACTCATCAATAACCTCAATTTAGCTCATTTTCCTCGCACAGGTCTCAGACCTATGTGGGCTTCATCGTTTGAAAAAAATTATGCTAATAATATAATTATTTTATTTTCCATCAGCAAAAATTACAGCAGACATCATTTTACATATTTTGAAAGAAAAAATGAACCACTTTTACTAGTAGTGTTGCCATTAATAAATTCATAAATAAATCAATACAGTTATTGTGTGTGAATTGTTACAAGAAATAAAATAATGTTCAGTTCTTCATTTTCAACAATATTTTGACACAAGGCTAAATTGTAGCACTTTTACTCAAATAGCACTGCAAATATTATGAAAGTTGTACTTGTAATTTGTAGTTTACTGGTAAAGCTCGACATTATTCAATGTATCACGTAGCTTTCAAGGTTTTTTCTCAATATTTCGTGTCTACTGATGAAATTCAAAATTTTGTTGATGGCCATAAAAATCACAAGGATTCCTGGTATTGAATTTTCGTTGGGCTGGTTTGAGGCTTATTAGAGAAATCTAATAGAGAATGTCCATGTTGTCTGTAATATTTTTATGTCAACAGTCACTGCACAACTTTTTAAAAATTGGGAAAATAAATTTATCAAGTTAAAAAAAGTTGTTTCAATAATAGCTTTCTTAATTCATTCCAAAAGCTTCACATACTTGAGAATGGTGTCTTAATGTCTGCATTTTTTATTTTGTGAAATTTGTATTTTTGTGTTACTTGTTTGTTTATTGCTGTGACTGGTCTCCATCACGTGGTGATTAGTTCCAGGAGTTCTCATTTCCCCCCATCTGTTTTCTGCTAAGACCTGAGCAAAAGTTCCTCTCAGTCTTTTTGGTTCATTGCCAAAATATGTGCCAAAATCAGAATTACACTTATTGGAAAAAGGAAATGCTTAAATGCTGGAATCTCACCTCTATTTAGCGGGTATTACAGTTGACGTGTAGACGTGTGAAATGCCCTTTGTTAATTTAGTGAAATGATAGCCTAGAGCCGATCTTTTGGACCCTCTTTGTAATGGTGACCGATTGGATCTGACAGCAAAAGAGTCTGTTCTCTGCTGTAAAATCACTTCGCGGTAGTTCGGAACCCACATATAAATGTAGGGTCATCTCATTAATAGCCATCATCCAACTCATTACCCACGCACAGGTCTCAGACCTATCCTCCAAAACAATAACAAAAAGTGTTGTTTTTTCATTCAAAAAGGAAGAGGATAGTGTAGATCTTATGACGTTTTGTGTAGATGAAAATTCTTTTTCTAAAATACAGTACTTTGTTCAGTGTAAAATAGGTTATTTTTATTAGAAAAATCGTTTTTTAAAAATATATATGTTCAAGAATTTGAATAATTTTTTGCTGGCTGATGCCCACATGGTTGTGTGGGTGGAACCGGGGGTTTGATTGATTAATTGCCTTTAGTAATGAATAATAAGACGAAATTGTCACAACCACATTTATTAAAACTTCGAGAAACTAGTTTCGGTTGTTACACCATTATCAATCTCAATCAAACTGATTCAATCCTTTATTAAGGATGAAATTAGGACTCTTGGTCCTCTCTATCACTCAAAGTGGTGAATGATTAATTGCACATAAAGGTGAAGTTTGGCCGTTTAGACCTTTCTCAAACTTATCCAATCGGGTTTGGTTAAAGAATGTTGGAAATTTTAAATTATTCTAAAAGTTGTTAGTCTGAGAAAGACGGAAGGTGTGAGTGGGAGTGAGACAATTGACAATGGAAACAGTTTGTGACGGATTTCACAATAGTTTTGAAGGACGATAACAATTTATTATTGTATGCAGTGGCGGTTGAGCTTGGCATTGAAATTGATTGTTTCTATCATTTTAACGTCATTGTAACAATAATAATTATAATTAGAATTATTTTAGTCTTGTGTGATAATGATGATGATGCAATCAGAATAATAATATAACAACTCATCGTTGAATAGTTTTTTTGTAAAATCATTTTGTAGATAATGTGGGATTTTTTTCGATAGGTTGAGTAAATCTTCAAAGTGGTGCCTAATGTCCAAAAAAATTTGAGCATGAACCAAAAAATTGGTTTAAGGCCTGTGCTTGGGTAATGAATTGGATGAGTGACAGTTTTAGGTGGGTTCCGAACTACCGGGAAGTGATTTTACAGTAAAGTCTTTTTTGCTGGGGCCAATCCAATATAGGTCACCCATATAAAGAGGGCCCAGGAGTCGTAGCTTATATTTATCTGATTGAACAGATACCTGCTACAGCTCACGGCTAAATTCGGAAGGAATTACTATTTTAATAAACTCTATTATACATTTTTTTACTTATCTAACAATTCGTTGTAATTTTATTGCATTTCAAAATAGAGTAAAATAATTTATTCTATGTATGCATCATTAATTTATACAATGAATAAATTTATTTGATTCTCAGTTTTTCCTACATTGGCAACTATTTAAAATTGAAAAAAAAAAGCTGAATAACTTTGAAACCTATGGGTAAACTTGTAAAATCTCATTTCGGGTAATAATTGTCCTGTAACAGCTTGTTGGATTAGGTTAAATGACTAAAATTCACTTTTTACAGCTTACCGTGGTATTTTACTGTCACATATTAGGTGTGCTACCTTAGTATAGGGTAACTTATTGAAATGAAGCATTAACAGGGTGTTTTAAGATCCAAAAGAAAGCTGTTGAGTGTATGGAAAGAGCCAGTAGGTTGAATTCATGTAGGCCATTGTTCAAGAATCTTGGTCTCCTATCTGTGTATGAAATTACATTATATAAAAAAGAGTGATTCCCAAAATCTCAACATACATAATATTATATGCATTACTCGAAGCGACGGAGATTATCACTTTGTAAGTCACAATTCACAATAGTAGTTTATTCAAACGAAAACCTAGTTTTATTGTTGGGAAATTCTATTACAAGATACCGCAATTTATAAAAGAGACTTGGAATATTAAATTATTTAAAAAAAAAAAACAAGAAAATATTTAGTTGGTAAAGCTTTTTATATTGCACAAGAGCTCTTTACAGATCAAGATTGGGCCTCACCTCAACTAATTTAATTTTAATTGTTGTAACTAGTGAATAAGAATGGTAATATTGTATATAATTGTTGATCGTACTTGTCTCATACACCATAATATATAACCTATCTACCATGTCTCATAACCTATAGTTTACCATAGCAACCAGATAATATTTTTCGGCTCAAAAGTTTTTATAAAAATTTAATATTATTAACAATTTTTAACTGTTTTAGTGTTTCGTTTCAAGCGAACTTTTAAATTGATAGTGGTCAAGTGAGAAGATTAATTTTAATATTTTTCGAGTGAAGGTTTTCAGCATATCTTAAATTTTAAGTTTGTGTTAACCTCAATGTTTTGAACAATGTAACATATATTCAAAATTTGTGAAGGGAGCAGTTTTGGACTTGAGTCTGTTGCACCTTCACACTCGTTGTAAATTTGTCACAATAAATGAATAACCGTAGTCTTTTAGTATCAGCTTTAGTATTATCCAAGCACAGAACTACCTCACTCCTCGTTTGCTTAGAACGATCTTTGGACAAAAACATAGTTTTGAGGTCTGAAGAGTCACCTACAGTCGAAATCGGCACAGAACAGTTTTGAGTGTGGCCGGGTGCCTTTTAATGTTGTCCTGCGGTTGCTAGAATGTAAAGATGGCATGGAATGCAGCAGCAGCTAAGATGGCGATCGCATCCCAACGAACACCTTTTTGTTGCTATTTTAGTTTGCTGGAAGAGAGGAGACACACATAGTTGCTGTTTATTTTGACGTTAACTGGTCAATGGACACGTGTTCAGCTCAGGCAAAAGCCAAGCTAGGCTAGGCTCCTGTCTTGATATTTATCGCCACCACCATCATTATTTGAGATTGCATTTAAATTTGGTCCTCTTTTAAGAGAAATTTCGTGAGCTATGGGGATTGGAATAAGATGTGTGAATAAGAATTATTGCCCGTAAAAACAACAAATTTTGCACTGCTCAAGTATATAACATAAATAGTTGTCACTGGAATATTACAGATCAGAGATCACGAAAATTTAAATTGTTGTTGAAGTCCAGGAAATCGTCTGCCTTATAAATAGGATTAGCTCCTAAGTATTTCTTCAGTGCCAGTGCTTTTTTTTTGTAGATTACGTCTTTGAGACTCCAGTTAAGGAGTATAAGACAAGTCAGATCAACAATTATACACTAGATACCATAATTACTTTATCAATTAGTTGAGGTGTGGCTTAATTTTGATGTGAAAGGAACTCTTGCACACTATAAAAAGCTTTATCAACGAAATATTTTTTCAATTGTTTTTTAAATATTTCTATATTTTCAAGACTCTAAAAACTGCGGTAGCTTGTTGTAGAGTTTCCTACCAATATAACTAGGTTTTTGTCTGAATAAGCTACTATTGTGACTCACCAAGTGATAATCTTTTCGGCTTCTTGTATTATAAAATAAGAGCTTCAGCTTCGTGTTGACGTGTTGATATTGCTCAAGTGTCTGGGAAGGTCATATTCAACATCTGAATTTGTGTTTCAGAGAAAAAATTTTTTAAATACTCTTAGAATCCTGGAGTATTTATTAAATTGAATATACTGGTTATCAGCCATATCTTGTAGCATCATTATGCCTGTTATCACCTGAGGAAGTCATTCAACTGCCTCTTTACATACACTAGGCAACTTTAAATATATAAAGAGTGTACAGTGAGCAAATGTAAGTCAACAAAGTGATAGCCGAGTGCCGTAGCAGGTATGTTCAATCAGAGATGAGCTACGAAACTCCTGGGCGCTCTTTGTAAGGGTGACCAATTGGATTGGCCAACAAAAAAGACTGCTTTCTGCTGTAAAATCACTTCCCCGGTGGTTCGGAACCCACCTAAAACTGTAGGTCCAATTCATTACCCACGCACAGGTCTCAGGCCTATGTGGGCTTCATCCTCCGAAAAAAGGCCAACAGTGATCTCTAGGTTTAGCAGCACAAATATACCTAACTGCCCTCATGTGTTAGAAAGGAAGAATTTCGATTTAGCTAATGGTGTTGTAATTTCATGGTTCTGATTTTCATCAAGTTTATGATGGAAGATTGTATTTGAAGTCTGTCTTCTCTCTCTCTCTCTCTCTCTCTCTCTGAACCCCCCCCCCCCCCCCCCCCAATCAACCAAATTGTCTTTCTGTTATGGGAATTTGAAGTGTATGAGGTGAACTTGAAGAATTTAAATTGCGCAAATAATGTTGTTTATTTGATGGATTGAGAGCTTGAAGGAAATTGAAAGTGTATAAGAATAATTTAAAAAAAGGAAATGTTTTATTTTATGAATATTTTGATGCATCGAGCGCTTGAAGGGTTTTCATGCGTTTTTTATGTTTATAGAGCTTTATTCTGAGAATTGCATTTTTGTCGCTAGCTTGTGGGGCCAAGGTTTGATTTTTTGTTGAGAAAGTAAATGTGTGGAGTCATTGACCTAAGAGATAATTTTCATTTCATTTGCCGAAGTAGTTTAATTTATGAAGTAGCAGAGAAAATATCATTTTAATTCTGCAAGCCTCCAATACCTTCTTGTATTATGGATAAAAATAGTAGGTTGGCTTTTATTGCATGCATTCTAATAAAATATATTCTCTTTCATGAATAAATTTTACTAATTACTAATATTGCTTGTAAAGTTATTTATAAAGATATTCTTTATTACATTAGAAGTTTAATTTGTTCAATCAGAGAGATAAGCTGCGTTCTCGTAGGTCCTGTTCGTAACGGTGACCGATTAGATTGGCCAGCAAAAAAGACACTGTTCTCTGCTGTAAAATCACTTCCCGGTGGTTCGGAACCCACCTAAAACTGTAGGTCCAACTCATCAATCACCATCATCCAACTCTTTACCCACGCAAGGTCTCAGACCTATGTGGGCTTCATCCTCAAAAAAAAATATATATATATATTTCTTTTGGCTATCATTGAATAATAATCATAATTATTTTATTGTTATTAAATTAAATTGAATCATACATTGTCACGAACATATTAAATATTCATGTTACATGTTTTAGATTAGAAGAGCTCTCTTCATTATAAAACGTGGTACCAGAGGATTTGAACTAATAAGTGCATTATAGTACATTGTCTTTGGTTGGACAAGAAACAGGGAACTCAAATTCCCTTGAAAAATGTTTCTAAGAAACATTGAGTGAAATAAGTTTTGTTGAAACAGTGTAGAACAAGTTTCTTAAATTTTGTAATCCAATAATTGATTAGTGACTATAATTTGCTTGTATATTTACTTCAACTCGAATCATTCACTATAATCATTATTATATGAATGTCTTGCATACACAAAAATACATAAGTTCTTTATTTATTTCATAGTAACCTTTTTTAATCTCTCATTGTTGTAGCCCTAATCAAAATATTTTATTTGAAAGTTTTGGTACAAGAATGCTTAAAAAAAAAATAGAAACAGCACTGAAAACTTGTTAGCAATTGTGCTGATGTGTCTTTATGATAAAAATAAGCGTGAACAAGTCGGTTTGACATAAGTATTACACTGTCAGTGGGTTTTTTTCTAGTTCTCTAGTTGCTGGTCAGAAAAATATTAATAATTTATGGGTGTTGCGCGTGCACACCTAGCTTGCTCATTGTGTGAAATAGAAGAAGACTAACAACAAGAATAAGATATTGACGGTTTTTTTTGTTATCAGTAGTAGTTGTAGCAGTTGAAAACTATTCGCTTTCCCAGCTAGCTATCTTGCCTGTTATCTCTCAGTGTAATTGGAAAAATATTGAAGGTCAAGTTTGTATAATATTGTATGTTGTATGTGTTGGAAAGAAGGAAAATGTTCTTCTTTTCTTTTCTTACTTTTTTCTTCACTTTTACTTGTACTACTTTTCCTTATTTATCTCCTGCTACTCCTCCACCTCCTCATCCTTCTGTGCTCTTTCTCTCCTACTTCTTCATCACTTCCTCCTCCTCCTTCTGTCCTCTTTTTTCTTGTCTTCTTCTACCTTCTAAATCTTCTCTCTTCCTTCTTTCTGTCTTCTTCTCCTTGTTCTTCTTTCTCTTCTACATCTCCCCCTTCTTGTTCTTCTCTCCCTATTTTCTATTCCTTCTATTGCCTTCTTCTGATTCTTCTTTCTCGCCTAGCTTCTACATCTCTCTTCCTGCGTTTCTTCTCTCTCTTCTTTTACTTTTCCGATTGTCGTCTTCTATCTTCTTATACTTATCTTCGTCCTACTTATTCTGTCTTCTTTACCTATTTTCTTCTCTTCTTTTTCTTCTCTTGCCTTCTCCTGCATCTTCTCCTCTCTTCCTGCATTTCTTTTTTGTTCTCTTCTGTCTTTTCCTAATTTCTTCTATCTTCCCCTTGGCCTCTTTTTTCTTCTCGTACCTTTCACATCTTCTCTTTTCTTGCATTTCTGTCTTCTTCTTGTCCTTTCTCTCCTCCTTCTGTCTTCTTTACATATTTTCTTCTTCGTCTCCTAACATTTACATCTCTCTTCCAGCATTTCTTCTCGCTCTTCAACTTCTATCTTCTTTTCCTTTTTTCTTCTGCCTTCTATATCTTTCTCTCCCTACATTTCTTCTTCTACTTCTCCTCCTACTCCTACTCCTTCTGTCTTCTTTTCCTGTTTTCATTTCGTCTTTCTCTTCTCCTCCTGTCTCCTTTTCCCATTTTCTTTTATCTTCTTTTTCTTTCTCCTCTACTTCTCCTGTTTCCTTCTCTTATCCCCTATATATTCTCTTCTGTCATCTTGTTCTTCTCCTCATCTCATCCACCTCCTTTTGTCTTCTTTTCGTATTTTGTTATCCTCCTTCTCCTGTCTTCTCCTATATTCCTCTCCTTCTTCTTCTCCTCGTAGTTTTACAATAGTAATTGAAGCTTAGCTCTTTTTTCAACACCTAGAAGCAGCATCTGCTCTACTCCCACACAACAATGTTGTGCTGTGTGTTTGGTTTTCTATTTTTTTTTTTTTTTATGCCACCTGTGTATAGCGTATTGCTCTGTGCTCTAAGATATACGACCTTGGCGAGTTCTCTATCCATCTCTTCTCATCTATACTCAATCTCTCATTCTCTCAAAATCTATCTCTCTTTCTCTCGGTGTTTCTTGGCGAGCTCTCTTATCTCATCTCATCTATACACCCTCTCTCTATCACTTTATCTCTCATTACCACTCTCTCGCTCTCTCTAAATCTATCTATCTCTATCTATCGTTTTTCTTGTTTCTTCTCTCTGTGTGCTGTCTGTGCTATATGCATTGTAATTATAATGATTATTGTAATAGATGCTATACGTTGCTGTTGTTTGTTTTGAAAACGATCATTACAGGCTCTTTTGACTTTGAATAATAATAATAATGATGATTGTAAAAGCTATTCCGTTATAATTGTTTTCTCACATGCAGTGAATACTCTGCTAGTAAATTGGTTTGTTAATTGAATTTGAATGGTTGTTGCTGTATTCTGATGTTTTTGAGGTGTGATATTGGACAATTAGTGGGCCTTGATATTTAATTTTCATGTTTTTCTCCAATTTTAAAAGTGTTGATTTTGGATAGTGACGGTGTTAGGTGGAGCCTTGTGGGAGGGGGAAATTGGGTCAATTGTTGATTTTGTATGAAGACTGTTGTAAAGTTGATGTAAAAATTTGGGTCAATCAGGTTTATTTATGTTGTTGAATTTGTATGGTTGTTCAGTATTTTGATGCTTTTTAGTTGTTAAATTATTAATTGGTAATATTTTTCCTGTAATTTCGGAATGTTAATTGTTGATTTTGTATTGGTGTGGAGCATGTGGATGAGAAAATTTGGGTCAATCAGGGATGTTTAGGTTGTTGAGTATTTTGATGCTTTTGAGTTGTGGAATTGGATTGGAAATTAACTACCAATTAGGGGATTAGGGCAGTATTTTTCCTGTAATTTAGAAATGTTTATATAGTTGGATTTCAAATTTGAAAAGTTGGAGGGAAATTTTCGGTTGTTGGGGGAAATTTGGGTCAATTAGGGATTTTTAGATTGGTGAATTTGTTTGGTTGTTGAGTATTTTGATGCTTTTGAATTGTGGTATTAGATGGGAAAATTGCTGTATGTTGTTGAACTAATTTGTTTAGATTTTTGCTGTAATTTGCAAATGATTGGAATCTTTTTCTAGTTGGGGGGGAAATTTTGATGCTTTTGGCTCATTAGGGATATTTTGTTGGCGATTTTTCCTTTGGTAACATTTTCCTAGGGATGCTTGCAAAGTGGAGCATCCTATACTCGATTATAATACTATCGCAAAATCCAACACAAATGTTGTAGAATGGTGTAATGACAGACTTGAGCAGCGTGAATACCGCCGTACCACAGCATGTGTTTGATATTGCGATAGTGACTATCATCGAGTATAGGATGCTGCTCTACCAAGCAAGATCCCTGAGTTTCTTGGGTTGCAACTATTGAGCAGTCATCTTTTTATCATTTTGTGAAAAATGACTGTTCTCTGCTGTAATTAGCCCATTCAGTTGCAAATTTTAATGGTTTTAGAAGTGTCATCACCCTATTGAGTTTGAAAAAAATCTATGATACAGAGTTTAGTTTTAGATACAGAGAGTTTTAGATAATTAGATACAGATAATTTACACTATTGTACCCATCGTTATTTTTCATCACTACCATTGTATGCTTCCTCTAGCTCTACAGATGTGTCATGCTCAATACTGGCTTGATAAAGGGAATAACGATCAGAAAATGGCGTAGGTTTTGTTGAAACTTTATTTTATTCGTGATTTTCTGCGTATCGTTACACTATTTTAGCGTAGCGCTATTGATGCGTAGAACGTTAATAGCTTTGCATCACAATACCGTAACGGTACCGTAACTCTTGTAATTTATTATGATAAATACATCTTTGCTTTTATTTTATTTCTGTTCCAATAAATAAATAATAGACGTTTAAAATCTGACAGAGTAGTAAATTGTTGGGAACCGGCCGTGATAGATGACTTATTTTGCGTGCATAAAATTGAATTAAAGCATGACTCATGTTTGATAACAGTAATAATTTGTGAAAGTTCAACTTGAAGTTGGTTGCCGGGCTTCCAATGCGGTCTTGATCGGTGTTTTACTAAATATGGTGACGGCCAGTATCAACTTTTATCTCATATCATACAAGTGTGTGCATTTTAAACGATAGTGTACATTCCCGGGTGGTATCCTTTAGGACGACCTAACAGTTTGATCGACGTACTGCCAGCTAACCAAACCTAACCTAACCTAACCTGGCTAGATGTGACTGAACCGCCTCATACGAGACGACCTTTGTTTACTAGGTCGGTCAAGACTACAGTCGTACAAATGGTGTCCTCCCTACGTTCCCTGCCCTGTGAAAGGTCTAAATTAGTGTAGGTATTTTTTATTTGGTTTATATTTTTTGTTGTACAAAATATTATTTTTTCAAGTGACAGAATGTTAAGGTGGTTTGAATCTTCACAATTTTGAAGTTTGGAATGATCCAGTGTAACTTTTATACAGTATTCATCTTTAAAAAATCATCTGTTTGAACGGATCACCATGTAAGTTACTAATAATAACATGGGTAAACGGCGAGGAGGAACTACTCGTGAAGGGTGTTCCCAGCCGTAAAAAACCATACGCTAATAATAATTTTGTGATTATAATAACAAGGAGAATTCTTAAATATCTGATGTCACTAGCTGGTTCGGGACCCTGGGTAGGAAATGTTAGAAAAGACCTACAACAGTTGAACACAGGATATCCTTAATAGGGAAGTGTTCAGAAAGATGTGTGGGTGATTTCATCAATAGTCGGGACCAAAACAATGTTGCCCCAGATGGAATGGAGAAAGAAAACAGAGCTTCTAACAAAGGATGAAAGAATGCAAGAAAAATAAGAATTGACACAAGCAACAAGAACAATGAAATACATTGTAGTGACGAAGGTGATATTGCGGAAGATATCCATAATGAATAATGAGACGAAGTTGTCACAACCACTATTATTGAAAACAGTGAGATACTAGTTTCGGTTGTTACACCATTATCAATCTCAGACAAACTAAAACTAAAGTACAGAGTAGCTTATATACACTAAACGTGGATTCAATGTTTAGTTTCCATGTTTAGTATATATTATTAAGCTTAAATTTATATAATTATACTTTTATTAAATTCTAAATACCATATCACTTGAACTATTGATACCTGAATAGTAGTCTAATCGTAATAGTTATATTAATAGCAATGTATGTAAATAAATATCATATACAGTAAGTTTTGGTATTACTTTATATAAATACTGTTAGTTGAAATTTATTTACATACATTTTTCTTAGTATTATAATTTAGTGACTATTTAATTGGAATTGGTGCAGTAGATTGTATGTTGATGAATTTCAAATACAGTAAAAAAAAGGAAAGGAATTTAGTAAAATGAAATAGAAGAAATTACTCATCAATTGCAATATTGTTTTTGAAAAATTATTTCAAAATTCATATTTGTGATATTGGTTGAGTAAATTGAATATATAAAGTATGAAATTGAAAGGGATTTAGCAAAATGAAAAAATAGATAGCTAATTGCATTATTGATGTTGTATATGTAAAACTTTTTCACTAAGTTAATGCTAGTGAAACTTTAATTTAAGAAGAACGTTTGTACACAGTAAAAGTATTTTTTTGTCACCGTTCTTGATTACTATCAGTACTAACTAGTATTTGAAAAACTATTTCACAAAGTTGATGCTAGTGAAACTCGTTTCTATTAGTGCTATAGTACACAGTACAAAGTTTGTATAGTACACAGTACCAACTCTACAAAGTTTTTTTTGTTTTGTCAATGTACCCGAGTACTTACAGCAATACTAGTGGGGCTTTGCTTTCATTGTTTAGACACGTCAAGCGCAATAATTGTCAGTTGGCAGATGTCAACTACAAAATGGCGTGTGTGTGTGAGGGGAAGGGGGGGGTGAAGGAGAAGAGAGTGTGACTAGAAATAATTGCAATCTTATTAGTGATTTGTCGAATTTCTAATTAATCAAGGCCAAGTGGGCTGCCTGCCTCATCGGCGTTATCAACCGTGTATTGATTGCTATTTGGAGATCATGTGCTGTGTTTATTTTAAAAACAAATTATATCTAATCGCTGTTATTTTTTGTGTTGATGACGTGCCAATCTGTGCCAAGCTACACTGTATGGTGCTGTAGTGACACTTCGTTTTGTGGCTCGATGAGAATTAATTTCTCTTTAGGACAGCAGGTATTCTTGTCAATTGAAATATTGATGCAGAATATTGTTTCAATGGGGTGTGGTCGAATTTGTAGAATTATTGTTTTATTGGTTAAATTGTATGGTCAAACTGAAGGGAAGTGATAGCCGCGAGCCGTAGCAGGTATCTGTTCAATCAGATAGAGATAAGCTTCTCGTAGGACCTGTTTGTAACGGTGACCGATTAGATTGGCCAGCAAAAAGGACACTGTTCTCTGCTGTAAAATCCCTTCCCGGTGGTTCGGAACCCACCTTAAACTGTAGGTCCAGCTCATCAATCACCATCATCCAACTCATTACCCACGCACAAGTCTCAGACCTATGTGGGCTTTCTCCTAAAAATAAAAATACTTTTTGACAAGCTGTTCTTTATGACTAGGAGGTCAATATTTTTTGGCATACTACTACCTTTGTACCGAATTAGGGGAGTATAGGTTGGATATTATCATATAAAGACTGCTTTCTATAAAGATTGTGGTCTTTTCTATCGGTCAACCTTAGCCTAATCTAATATTAGGGAAGTGATAGTGATCACTTCTATACTGGGAAGTGAAAGCCGAGTGCCGTAGCAGATATCTATTCAGTCAGAGATAAGTTACGAAACTCCTGGGCGCTGTTTGTACAGGTGATCGATTGGATTGGCCAGCAAAAAAGACTGTTCTCTGCTGTTAAATCACTTGCGGGTGTTTCGGAGCCCACCTAAAACTGTAGGTCCAACTTATCAATCACCATCATCCAATTCATTACTCACGCACAGGTCTCAGACCTATGTGGGCTTCATCCTCCGAAAAAAATATGTCGAAATATAGCTACTCGGGGGCAGCCATCAATTACTTGATAAGTATTGAAGAAAATTATGTGTTGCATGTGAGTCAGGTTCCGTATTATGTATGTATGCCCTTACAAGTTTGAATTATTATGTTACCGAAATTAAATAAGTTTCTTTAGTTCCTCGTTTGTTCAATTATTTAATAAACCAAAAGCTAAAATGTTTTTAAGAGGCTAATAATGTTTTGTTAACCTTAATAAAATTATTTTGTAATTTTTATGCATCTCACTCGGTTCAGCTTGTTTATACTGCCTGAAAGTATTGGAAATAGAAAGTGTGGTACTAAGGCTTGTAATAATAATGAGTAGAGGTACCTATTTATAGTGTGTTCCTAATGAGGTAGCGAGTATGGGTAGCCTTATAGGAAATTGTCGTTAGCTTATTATTTTGAATCCTCACTACCGTTACCTATAAAAATTCTGGTCAATCATGTTTCGTAGCATGTGTCAAACGGATTAGTGGAACTGTCCTTAAGGGTATCTCGACTAGTAAATTAGCTTATTATTTTAGAAAATTGACGAATGATGGTCCAACTTTTTTGATAGGATTTTGATGCATTTGGTGTTTATTTTTATTTATTTATTGTGACAAATTTACAACGAATGAAGGCGCAACAGACTCAAGTCCAAAACTGCTCCCTTCACAAATTTTGAATAATGTTACATTGCCCAAAACAATATTGATCACGATTATGCATTTGTTATCCATAATTGGGTTAAATAAAATGTTTAATTTAAAAAATACTTTTCAATTCTATACATTATGCCGAATATGATAGGTAGCATATTATAATATATAGGTAGCCCATTCACAAACCTCATTATTATCATTTTACCCTTGTTGTAAGATCTGAAGCTTTGAATAATTAAGAGACACTGTTTATAATTTTTAGCCATGATCAACCTTTATGTTGTATTAGTGAAAATAATTCATGAGAATTGTGTTAAAAATTAGAATAATTGAATAGTCAGCATCTAGGCCTAGGCCCACTCACAATAATAATAATAATAATTTCTCTGTGCAAATTGCAATTGCCCAGAGGAGTTTAATGAAATAAAATAAAATAAAAGCATATAATAAATTGGGAATACAATTTTGTAGTTTCTATATTAAGCAATATTGTTAACTATGATCACCCCACTATATAAAATATGTATCGGGGTGAAAATCCTCATTACCTATCAATTAATAACTTATGCGCTACTTTAATATACTTTGTTAATGTTTTACAATTTATGATGAAAATTGTAGCATCTTTTTAAAAATTTTGGTTGTATTACATGTTTGTTTCCTTTTAAAAGTCGCTATATTTCCCGTAGTTGGGTTAGGCCCTTAGGTGGTAGTAAGACAGTTAGACAGTGGAATTGGTCCCTATACTCAACCTAGCTTGCTAGCGAGTGGAGGAAGCCTGTTGCTCTGTGTAAATGATGGCATAGCCGACTCAATCTGCTCTTTGGTATTAAAACACTCCTGAATTCTATTTTTAAATGCAAACCATGAATCATTGTGTTAATTCTATTCCCCTCCTTTTATTCTTTCTCTTCCTCCTCCTCATCCCACTCCCACTCCTTCGTCACAATTGAGCCTCGCGTTTTTTTTTTCATTTCGCTTCAATATTGTTCGCTCTCTTTCGCTTTCAATATTACTTGTTGGAAATATTTAACGAGGTTTTTGTGTGTTTTACTTGTGTGTCTAATTGTGTCTCATTCAGTTGTGTGGTGTTTTTTTTTTTAATGGACTACTTGGAAATGCTTGGGCCGTATTTATGAACGCTACTTAAATGTATTTTGTCTAGAATCTTGAAATGTAATGTATTTATATTTGCATGTCAAGAGACACTGAAGGAAAAGTTCATAAATACGGGAATTAGTGTTTAAAAGCAAGCTGCTTTACTACATTTCCATTTAGCAAAGTGGTGCTAAAATTGGGAGCTTAATTAATGTGTAGTTTGAATGGAAATAAATTAGTATTAATTTTGTTTTATACTGTAGTATATAAAATCATGCATAAGTTTTTGAGTATTAAAATAACTATGAATTAATAATAATAAAGGGAATATTATAGATTTCACAGTATATTAACCTTGGTTCTGGCGCTAAACCTTCTTCTTTTTTATAGTTTTTTTCTCTTTTTTTTCTGAGGATGAAGCCCACATAGGTCTGAGACCTGTGCGTGGGTAATGAGTTGGATGATAGTGATTGATGAGTTGGACCTAAAGTTTTAGGTGGGTTCCGAACCACCGGGAAGTGATTTTACAGCAGAGAACAGTGTCTTTTTTGCTGGCCAATCCAATCGGTCACCCTTACAAAGAGCGCCCAGGAATTTCGTAGCTTATCTCTGATTGAACAGATACCTGCTACGGCTTCATTCTTCAAAACAAAAACAAAAAAGTGGAGTTTTTTATTAAAAAAGGAAGAGGGAAATGAAGACCTGTGCGTGGGTAATGAGTTGGATGATGGTGATTGATGGGTTGGAGTTTGGACCTACAGTTTTAGGTGGGTTCCGAACCACCGGGAAGTGATTTTACAGCAGAGAATAGTGTCTTTTTGCTGGCCAATCTAATCGGTCATCGTTACAAACAGGTCCTACGAGATCGCAGCTTATCTCTATCTGATTGAACAGATACCTGCTACGGCTCGCGGCTATCACTTCCCTAAAGTATGCGTGTGTAGTACGACTGTTTTAGTCTAAAGAGCGTACTACGCAAACGAGGAGTGAGGTAGCGATTGAAGTAAGCACCCTCTAGTAAATGAACATTTTTGGGAAGGGATTCTTTGTCCATTAGCCAACTAATGTGTGATTCTTTGAATATAATATTGAGTCTTGAAAAATATCTAAATCTTGGGTTCGATTCCTGATATAGGTCTGGCATTTTTGTGTAATTCACATTATTACTTGGTCTACAAGTTTTGGAATAATGTGGGAAAAACTGCAGTATAAAAAAATTGTATTATGTTGCCTACCAAATGATATGAGTAGCTTTGAATAATATTTTGTTGAATCAAATTGAGACAGGATGATGATAATTGAAAATGTAACTCAAAAGCTATCTAACTCGTATTTTGTTGATCATTTTGTGTGATGAACACACACTATTCATTCTGTATGAGTCATGGCCATCTCATGCCTATAATAGTCTTCTTACGACTGAATACTGAGTAAGTCATCGCATACACGTATCAAGGCCATCGCGCAATGCTATGAAATAGCTGCTTGTTATGAATTTAAAATGTTGAACTATTGTTAGAACATGAGAAAAGTTCTTATTGACGTCTAACGTAAGAATGTGGGAAGTTTAGGTATTGCCTGATGTTAGAATTGGATAAGTTTCGGTTTTACCTAGTGTAAGAATATAAAAAGTGATATATATATATATGGGATAGAGATCAAGAGGAGTTCAATCGGATAGAGATAAATTACGAAATCCTGTGTACTTTTTGTAAGGGTGACCGATTTGATTGGCCAGCAGAATTTGTTTTCTGCTGTAAAATCACTTTCCGGTAGTTTGGAACCCACCTAAACTGTAGTTCCAATTCATCAATCACCATCATCCAATCATTACCCACGCACAGGTCTCAGATCTATGTGGGCAACTCTCACTGATTCATCACCTTTTCTCGAAAACCACTCGACCAAAAATTTTGAAATTTGGTCGGCTATATATGTATTGAGTTTTGGATTTAGAAGCCTATTAAGACAGGTTTTTGAAATTTTCTAAAGAATACGCCCTAGTTTAACGTTTTCCCAGCTTTCCTTTAGGGGTCTCAAGAAAAATTGAAATTTGTTGAGCATGTCAGTAGTAATAATGAGACCCTTACTGGTAGTTCCACCTCGCCGTTTAAGCCATGTTATGGGGAACATGGTGGACCTACTATTTTAGGTGGGTTCCGAACCACCGGGTGACAATAAAGCTTATAACATCGTCATTGAACCATTGTGACTCATCCATGTTCAGTTATGTACTTTAACGCATATTAATGAATTTTTTAAAAATGTTCACAAAATACGCCTAAATTTGACGTATTCTCAGCCCTTTTTTAGCGTTCTCATCTATTGCGTGGCTATAAAAAAAATGGAAGGGGATTTGTCCCCCTGGCTAAACGGTAAAGGCGAGCGAAGCGAGTCTGCCGGCCAGTGTTGAAATAAGAGAAGGTTTGGTGTTTCAGCTAACTTAGCGTTTGGATATATTTGGGAAGATTTGGGCTAGAATCTGAGCTTAATTTCTAGTTATCATTGTGCCAATGCTTTGTTATCAGTGTAATACAGTTGTTTTTTGTCGCCATAAGAATAGTGATTTGATTGAAGGAAAAGCAAAATTGGGAGTGTTCTCTGTTGACCTCTATATCATCCACTTCACTTGAAATTATTATTATCTGTCTACTCCAATAATCTGTTATCTGCTATCTTGTGTGAAACTACTTGAGTGACGACTTGGCTGGCTTTTTCTAATAGAATTGATAATGTTAGGTATGGAAATAAAGTGTAATATCTGTACTTGTACTTTTTTCAATAATAATTATTGAGCTGATTTTTGAGGGTCTAATATTATTTTAAAATTAAGGGAATTTTATTAAAATTATGGGAATATTATTAAAAATATAGGGGAATTTAGTGTGCTATTTCGGTAGGAATTATTGTTGTTCAGAGGCATTTTGAATGGTTTTGCTAGATATTTTTTATATTACTATCAAAATTTATTATCTTTTCACAACAATGCATCTGTATACAGCTATTTGTACTTAACACTTGCAACTCAACTAGTTGTTTAACGACTTGATTTATGACGTTGTCTATTGTTCAATGAATTGAATGTCAATAAAATGTTATTTATTTATTTAGGGTATCTATATATTTTTCTATAATAAATTGGTAATTTTATAGTAATTTGCCAGTAATATTTATAAAAAGAGCGGGTGCTTGTTCTGCTCTATCTCTCTTCTAACCGCCATGTCTTCTCTTTCTAAGAACCGAATTATTATTATTATTTTTGTAATGTGTGCTGTTGAAATATTTAGTATTTTGCTTGTTGATTTAAATGCCCAAATAATTATTAATTTATCGAGATTGGATTTATTGGGGCGTCGCAACTTCAGCTTGCTGTCGTTTAAGTGGTCGTGGGTTCGAATCCCGCTCCACCGTCTGGCATTTATGTGTAATCATTCACCTCATTACCCACGCACAAGTCTCGGAATCATGTGGGCATTATCAGCAATACAAAAAAATACAATTGTTGAATATAAAGATGCAATAGCAGGGTGGCCACCTACCGGGAAAACCGGGAGAACCTGGAATTCCTCATGATTTTACATAACCGGGAAAAATTCCGTGAATTCCTCATGATTTTACATAACCGGGAAAAATTCCGTGAATTCCTCATGATTTTACATAACCGGGAAAAATTCCGTGAATTCCTCATGATTTTACATAACCGGGAAAAATTCCGTGAATTCCTCATGATTTTACATAACCGGGAAAAATTCCGTGAATTCCTCATGATTTTTTCCAATTACTCATGAATTTTTCATAAGTGCCAATTAATTTA
Source organism: Conomelus anceps (assembly GCA_948455865.1). Taxonomy (NCBI): domain Eukaryota; kingdom Metazoa; phylum Arthropoda; class Insecta; order Hemiptera; family Delphacidae; genus Conomelus; species Conomelus anceps. The sequence goes on along the minus strand of OX418223.1, from coordinate 56,610,536 downwards.
CTTTAGTAAAGTGTACTGTAACAATAAACTCAAAATACTCAAATAAAAAAAAAAAACACTTGATGGCTAGCAATAATAATTGGAAATGTTTTTGGAACTATCTAAAAACATCGATGTTTTTGGAAAATAACGATGTTTGAAAAACATACTTGATGGCTAGCAGTAATAATTGGCAATGTTTTTGGAACTATCTAAAAACATCGATGTTTTTGGAAAATATCGATGTTTGAAAAACATCGGTTTCCAAACATCGATGTTTATGAAACATCGGTCTCCAAACATCGATGTTTTTTCCTGTTTTGCCATAACTAGTGTTGTCGCGAGTATATTTTTTGTTATCGTTAAGCCGGATTTACATTAGTAGAAGTTTCTTCAAGGTTACATTCAAGTTTAATTGAATCAAGGGAAATTGAATGAATACATAATAAATTTTCAAATATATTGATAAATTTGACACTGCAGTCTATTTTTGTGAGGAATTTTTCGTTTTTTAACTACTCACTGAGTTTTTAAAATGGACCCTGTCCGAAAGCGCTCCACACACATGAGTAGTTAAAAAAACTTATTAATTCCTCACAAAAATAGACTGCAGTGTCAAAAATTATCAATATATTTGAAAATTTAAATACGCAATTCGTCATGGAAGATCAAACTGAAGATTTACATAATAAATTATTTATGAAAGTATGTAATATATTGTTGTTGTTCCTCAAATACCGCGGATACTCTACCTGGAAAATTTGAAATTTTACTCTGGAAAACCGGGAATTACTCATGAATTTTTAATTTTAAAATGGGTGGCCACCCTGAATAGGCTTCCAGTACAAAACTCCTTTCTCTACAAAATTCTAACCAGAATATTCAAATTGTAGGCTAGGTATTGGAAAAGATCAAATTAAGTCCTGTTTCTTGAAAAGTGTATTCATTATTCTTTTAGAAATTTTATTGAGATTTTAATGATTGCTGCAGTCGTCTAAAATGGCCTTTTGCTGATAACTATTATTTTTTAATGCTTATTCGCTAATGAAACTTTGCACTAACATTTTTTATTACTTTTTCATTTCATGAATTGCGTTTCGTTTGTTTAGGATACACATTTTTTTATTACTTTTTCATTTCAACAATTTTTTATTACTTTTTCATTTCATGAATTGCGTTTTGTTTGTTTAGGATACAGAACAATCATAATTTAGTGGAACATAGATAGTAGTTGTAAAAATGCATCTATTTACGAATGAAAAGAAAAGAATAAACTATTTATTGCAGCTATAAGAAATGAAAATAGAATTGACTCAATTGACATCGTTTCAACACTTTATAATGGCATAACTGTGTGAGGTTTTCTCACAAGAGCTGTTCTAAGCTTGATTATTGAATCCTATTACTTATTTATTCCTTACTAATTTTAATATTAGATCTTTTTTACTAATTTTATTTTTAAAAGTCATTCATTAATGGTCCATTTATTATATTTTATGCACCATATAACATAATGGTCTATCAGGAGAATTTCATTTACATTGAATTCATATGCAAAGTAAACTCTACATATATTACTAATTTATTTATTGTTCTGAAATTATTTTTAGTTTATTTTTTAATAAAAGCTAGTCAGTTATGACCCTCATTTTATACAAATGTTCCATAGGGCATAATGCTCTAATTAGTTGCATTTTATCAATGAATACAGATACTATGTGTATTCATTGATTCTATTGACATTGAATTCTTATACAAAGTAAAACCCATATAATGTCCGAAAAAATTCACATTACAGAGTGATTATGAAGTCGCATACATGTAAATAAACGTTTCTGTAAATGGAAGTTTCGTTGAATTGAGTATGGCGGCTTCTGCAAGGTAGCGTCCCATGTAGTACTGACAACAAATCTAGATCCCATTGAAATCAGTAATGAATACATCAAGTCTGTATTATTGTTAAGTTTACGGGTTTTTGTTAACAGTTCTTTTCTCAAGAGCAGAAAATCAGGCATGAAATTCATGCATTCAGTACTGAGCAAGGCAGCCATTTTGAGCATTTGTAGTGAAATTCGAGTAATTTGTATATATTATACAGAATGTATAGCCTAATTATTACTATAGTATAATTATTATACATTATAATAATTGATAATTATAATAAGCGTATGGCTTAATTGTAATAATAATTAATGTCTATGGATATATTTGAAATTGGTTTACTTGATAAGTTCTCTATTGCCTTATGTTGTGTGCGACTTAATTGTCACTGTATTTCCCACAAATTAAAAAAAAGCTAGAAAAATTGATGATGATTAAGAGATGAATTGACTAGAAAAAATTGAACTCGTTGGGTTAGATACAATTCAATCAATCACTTGACGGAGTGAGTGAAGAAGTAATTGAGTGACGATTGATGGATAGATATATATAGAGAGAGAGTACAGTGATAGATATAGATAGATAGAGAGAGTATAGATATAGATAGAGAGTATATAATATAGTTATAGATGATGGTGCAGACCGGCACGAGATGTTGAAGTGTGCGTGGGCGGTCACAAAGCATTACAAGCTAATCTATTGTGAGTAATCGCAGGTGGTAAAAGAGTGAGGGTGATAGATGAATAGAGCAACAGATATAGAAGTGTGTAATGCAATCATCAATGGGTTGGAGTGAGAGGGGAAATTTGTGTGGGACGGTAAGTGTCGTGTTGTCCTTGTCTGGTGTTTAGAAGGAGTAGGGCTTGGCGACGTGACGCAGGGTGATTTTTTTGTGTTTAAAACTAGGGCGGAGTAGATTTTTGATTATAGGTAATGAAGGAATATAGCTGATAAAGTTATACTAATGCTAAAAGGTGTTCTCACCTAAGACATTAGTACAAGTTATTTTAAAGATAATCAAAATAATTATTTTGTGGTTGTTTGGTAAATAAAAAATTATTAGTATAAAGTTTTACTAATGCTAAAAGGTGTTCTCACCTAAGATATTAGTTCAAGTTATTTTAAAGATAATCAAAATGATTATTTTGTAGTTGTTTGGTAAATAAAAAATTATTAGTATAAAGTTATACTAATGCTAAAATGTTTTCTCACCTAAGATATTAGTTGAAGTTATGTTGTAGTTTGGTAAATAAAAAATTATTATATTATAATAATAGCCTAAATGTACCCGAACTTAAACTTCAGTGTTTTATTGGATTAATTATTTTGCTTAGTTGCTTTTTGTGAATTTTGATTCAATAAAACCATGATTTCTAAAGCTAGTTAGGTTACTTTTAGTGTAAACAATAAGTTTTTATTCACAGTTATTGAACTTTTAGAATTATTTCAAATAATCAAATATTCTTAGAATTTACAAATTACATAAATGTTATTAGTTAATTTTATATTTAGTATTTTTTACATTGGAAATAACCTATTATTTTAGAAAACAGTTTAATATTGATTGATAGTTTAATAGTTTGATTTTGAAAGTGGCTAACCTGCAATACATTCCCCCACGAACCTAAAACACCTCTGTTACCAAATTTTAGTTTTAACTCAACATGCAACTGATGATGATGCCATGAGCATTGAAACCTGGTTTTGCCTAATAAAAACTAGTAGAAATTGACAATTTCTGTGTTATTATTCAATCATGGAACAGTTTTACAATATCTCTGAAAACAGTGTTAAATTTATTTCTAAAGCTTGCTGAAGTTTGAATGCAATTTAGGCTTCTAGGTGACTGAACATTTTAGCTTCATAATTAAATTCTCCACCAGTATTGTTTGATTTATTTTGAGACAGTTGAATCAAGATAATTAACTCTGAACTTGTTTGTTAATTTACCATGAGTACTGTTTTTAGAAACGTTTTCCGAAGATAATATATCAATAACTAGCTGCTGTAACTACAAACTTAATAAGTTATATTAGATTTTTTCAGCTAATCGAAGTAATTTGAAACGTAAATTAAGGCACCGCAAATTTCTAAATGAATAATTTGACAGGGAAAGTGGAATATTGTGCTATAGGTGGATCGCCACGAGAATGTTATTCTATCGGTGATTTTGATGTAGCGTTTATTTTACAATGAGTTCAGTTATAAGCCCAAGAAGTATTGGCGACTATGTTCCAAGCACTGGAATGAATTGGACAGCTCAAATGGAAACTAGAGTGAGGTCTAAGTGATTTCTGTGTTGTACAAAACGTCGCGCTGTGTCTACCTTTAGTAAGCAGGTTAGTAGTAGTAGTTGTTGTAGTTGATGATGGTGATTATGATAGTGGTAGTAGAGATAGTAGAGATAGAGAGAAAAAAGAAAAGTTGTAAGAATATTGGAAAGTTGCAGTGGCCTTTTGTGTGTCAAAGAGAATATTACGAGGTCTGTTTCCTCAACGGGCGGACCCTTGTGGTTGGTGGATTGAATTGACAACCCCTTGTTGGTATGGGGAGGGGTGTGGGGGGGGGGGTGAGCGGTCATCGATCGACGATCATCTGTCTCTGTCTCAATAGTAACGAATGTTTTATTCTTTTTCTCTGTCACACTGGTGTCACGATCGATCACCTGTCTTTCTCTATCTCAATAGTGGAGTAATGAATGTTCTATTTTTTTTCTCTGTCACACTGGTTAGTGTCCCCTGTCACTAGCGCTTGATGTCCAGAATGAATTTTTAATGAGATGCCAGTTGGAGGCAGTAGTTAGTAGTTGGCAACGAGGAGTGTCCCGGACGGTTGTCAGGTTCTCGTCGATGTGGAAGTGGTGCGGCTATGGTGGCTTTGTGGTGGCATCGTGGTGGCGCGTTTGGTGGCCGGCAACCACAGTGGTGGCGTAGATGCCGATAAAACTGTTGTGTATAACACTGCAGCAGGCGGCGCTCTGTTGTGTTTGGTTTCCCGAGCATCAAATCAGATGTGTGAGTCGATAGATATGTCAATTACCTCCCTGGTTCACTGTTTGTCCGTGTGTCATACCCTTCCCTACCGTGCTGTCATATTGATGGAATTTTGTGTGTCATGTGTACCACCCTCCCCTTACTGTTGTCATTCTTTGTATTGATGGAATTAGTTGGCCAGTTGTGTCTTGTAAGGTGTCTTGTTAGCTGCTAACTCTGCAGACGACAACTTGAGTTTGTTTACGTCCTCGTTGTCATGGCAGCGATGTGGTGGTGGCTATCGGGCTCCTGTAGTCGAAGGGTTTTGGTAGTTTTTATTGCTGTTAATATTGTAGATTCTTATTATCTTAATTGTTTAATCACAAATCGTTATAGTTGAACAGAATAAATACAGAATATGTTTTATAAATAATTCACCTTTAGAAACCCCACTATGAAGAGTATGTGTTGGGGTTTATGGGTCTTGTTAATAATATTTTTTTTCAAGTGAAGTGCTACATAATACCTTGTTGAAATATGTTTCAATTAAGTTAATATTAGAAAGTGGTTTTTATTTGTAAATGGCTATTTTTATTGAATAGAAGAGGGATTTGGTAGTTTTTTTTTATTGCTGTTAATTGTGAATTTTTATCGTATAGGACCTTCTGCTAGTTGTCTGAAATGTTGGAAAAAGGGTTTTATTTGTAAAGGGCTTTATTGGTGTAAAGGAGGGTTTTGGTAGTTTTTATTACTGTTAATTTTCTAAAGTTGTTTTATTGTATTGTTAAGCCCTTTTGCTAGTTGTCTGAAATGATGAAAAGATGATTTTGTTTGTAAATGGTTATTTTTATTGGATAAAAGAGAGGTTTGGTAGCTTTTATTGCTGTTAATTGTGAAATTTTATTGTAAGGACTTTCTGCTAGTTGTCTGAAATGATGGAAAGAGGCTTTTATTTGTAAATGGCTATTTCAATTGAATGGAAGGCTGTAGTAAGTGTAGGGTGTTGTAGTGCAGAAACAAATATACTAGCTACTATCTTTGTAATTTTTTTTATTTGAAAATGAATTGTAAAATTTCATAGAACATTTACTACTGAGATAATCTTTATAATTTTTTTTATTTGAAAATAAAGTGTAGAATTTCATAGAACATTTACTACTGAGATAGCAAAGATCGTTGTACTTGTATTAATTGTTTGCCCCACTTAGGTGTCTGAAATGTTGAAAGAAGAGGTATTTTAATTTTAAAACCCCTATTATAATTGGAAGAAAGAACCTAATAAGCGTGGGATATTAATTACATAAACTAAGTTTTTTTTTTACTAACCATTGCTCATTGTTGTGTTGTAATTATTGTTTTTTGGACAACGATTGATGTCAGTTGTTTCTGACTAAGCTAAGGATATTGGGAAGATTCGCCAAAGAGATAGGCTTGATATGCGTGGTTTTGTCGTTAACGTTGATTGAAGTGAAATTCTTAAACTAAACCCATTTACTTGTAACAACAATTGAGCATGTCTTGGTTCTAAAAGCAACGTACTTGTATAATCGTTTGAAAGAACATTCAATCATTGAAAAATAACCATTTCATTCTTGCAACTTTGTGATAAATCATAATATATAATGGAATATTGGGGAGCTGGAGAATCAAAATGGACGAAGTATCTGTCTGGTATGCTTCCCTCTCGGTTGCTGCCACCTGATACTGATCATTATTTGATGAATAATTGAAGGATTTAGTGCAAGGCAGTCATATCGAGCTATTTTTCAGAAAATTAGGGCTACTTACGATGCCGGCACTGAATGTTTTTGAGATTGCCGTGTATTCTCATAGGAACCAGTGTGATTATCGTAATAACATAATCGCTCATCCGCATAATAAAATACATGGGGAGTCGATACTTCGGTATTTCGTGCACAGGTTGACTGATAGAGAAGGCGCCATAATAAAGATTTTAAATTGCTAATCCAACGTTTTAAATGGGTACTGTCGAGAAAAATTCGTGAATAAACTCAGGAACTTGCTAATTGATGCCTGTACTTACTGACTGCTGACTGTTTTGTGTTTTATCGGAGTGTTGCGTAGAGTGTATCGGTTTTGTAATATGTTTTTATAGATTAACGAACGCCTGATAGAAAGCTAATAAATTGAAATTTATTTATTTTCTTCATGAAACCATTACAATATACAGGGTGGGGGAAATGTTTGGAAACGGCTTAATATTTCATATACAAAGGTGATTTTGCGGTAGGTATGATTGAGGATCCTACTCAAATTGAAAATACTATTTTACTGTGACTTTAAAAATCTGGTCCGCCATCTTGGAACCGCCATTTTGAATGTAACTTTTTTTTTTAAATAGGAAGGGGGTCATGCGATACATGATTTCAATACGGAATTTTAAGACAAAATGAATGCCGAAAACCGCACATCGATATGTCAACCCGTTTCGGAGATATTTACATTATTAATCGATACCATGAAAAGCAGAAATGAAATAAATAAGTACATTAAAATCTTACCTATCAAATTTTTTGTTAATAGTGTTTGCTAATAAACATTAAAACCCAATTATTTTAATAAATGTTCAAACTGTTTTCCTTCAGCTGTTTGACAATGTGCTAATCTTAAATAATAGCCATCAAGCACATTTTGAATCATTTCGCGTGGAATTCTGTTAGCCACTTCAGTTATACATTCTCTCAGTTCATTAATTGTTGCTGGTTTCTTTTTGTACACATTGTCTTTCATGTAGCCCCAAAAGAAATAATCAAGTGGAGAGAGGTCAGGTGACCTAGCGGGCCACTCTATTGCACCTCTACGACCTATCCAGCGTTGGGGAAATGTTTGGTTCAATATATCCCGCACTCCTAATGCATAATGAGGGGGCGCCCCATCTTGTTGAAACCACAAGTTATGTAACTCTTGTCCGTTGATGTTCTGGATGGCTGGAACGATCAAATTTATTAACATGTTCTCGTAAATGGCACCTGTTAAATTATTCTCGATAATAAATGGTCCTACAATGTGACCATTTACCATACCAGCCCATACGTTTAATTTTTCAGGATACTGTGTATGACCCTCCTTCATCCAGTATGGGTTGACATCGGTCCAGAAACGATAGTTTTGCTTATTTACATTGCCGTTAAGCATGAACGTAGCTTCATCCGAAAATACTACATTATTAAAGAAGTTTGGATCATTGTCATACTTGTTCATCATTATGTCACAAAACTCTACCCGGCGGTCGAAATCATCCTCATTCAGTTCTTGTAATACATGAAGCTTAAACGGATGGAAATGAGATTCCTTAAGAACTTTTCTGACAGAACGAGTAGACATACCATGTTCCTTGGCAACGCTTCTAGTTGATGTATGCGGATCTTCAACAAATGATTGCATTACCTCTAAAGATTTTTCATTGTTGGTGGCAGTATTTGTTCTTCCAGTGCGAGCACGATCAGTCACTTTGCCCGTTTCTTGAAACCGCTTTACTGTCTTAAAAACAACACTTTTACTAATTGGATTTCTGTTGGGAAATGTTTCGTTAAATAAATCAGAAACTTCTTGGTAAGACCGTACTCTATCTCCATAGCCGCGCATCATTAACAAAGTTATTCTCTCGGTTTCATTTAAAAATGCCATTGCGAACGACTTTAAACACACTCACTACTTCATGATTGAAAAAGAATTCATTAAATCAGTTGGATTATTACAGATGATTTTAGGTTGATATCATGATTATTGTTGATATTATGATATCCAGAGTCAGATGTTCATCACGCGAAATGATTCAAAATGTGCGGTTTCATTTAAAAATGCCATTGCGAACGACTTTAAACACACTCACTACTTCATGATTGAAAAAGAATTCATTAAATCAGTTGGATTATTACAGATGATTTTAGGTTGATATCATGATTATTGTTGATATTATGATATCCAGAGTCAGATGTTCATCACGCGAAATGATTCAAAATTTTAATGTACTTATTTATTTCATTTCTGCTTTTCATGGTATCGATTAATAATGTAAATATCTCCGAAACGGGTTGACATATCGATGTGCGGTTTTCGGCATTCATTTTGTCTTAAAATTCCGTATTGAAATCATGTATCGCATGACCCCCTTCCTATTTAAAAAAAAAAGTTACATTCAAAATGGCGGTTCCAAGATGGCGGACCAGATTTTTAAAGTCACAGTAAAATAGTATTTTCAATTTGAGTAGGATCCTCAATCATACCTACCGCAAAATCACCTTTGTATATGAAATATTAAGCCGTTTCCAAACATTTCCCCCACCCTGTATAACAAAACACATCATAAGTATGAAGAAGTAGTTCCTCTTATGGGCAATAGCGGTCCTGGGTTCGAATCCCACTCCTCCGTCTGGCATCTATGTGTGTAATCATTCACCTCATTACCCACGCACAAGTCTCGGACTCATGTGGGCATCATCAGCAATAAAAAAATGGAACAAGCTCTCATCAGAAATCAGAATACATGAACGGTCAATACAAAATTTATGTATCATGAAACTAAAAACTGTTCATTCAGATAGAGATAAGCTGCGTTCTCTTAGGCACTCTTTGTAAGGGTGGCCGATTAGATTGGCCAGCAAAAAAGACACTTTTCTCTGCTGTAAAATCACTTCCCGGTGGTTCGGAACCTACCTAAAACTGTAGGTCCAGCAATCACCATCATCCAACTCATTACCTACGCACAGGTCTCAGACCTATGTAGGCTTCATCCTAAAAAAAATACAGCGTTGTAACAAAAAAAAAAAAAAAAGAAGTAGGAAAATACCAAACTCATGCTCTTTAGGTATGACATTTTATATCATAACACATAAATAAAAGGCACAGTAATGTAGCAATACAGTAACACTATAGAAAGATTGGAGACATTCTCTACGGATAGCAGATACTGGGAGGAGTAATTTTAATTTTTATAAAAGAGAGAGTTGTATATTACTAAATACACTGGTTTTCAACCTCAGGGCAACCTTATTATTTTTCGTAATATCATAGACTAATAATGTGTTTTATTCTTTTGTACTGTATTATGTAAACTTTATTATATTTCTGAATTGTGTAATAATGTTGTAAAAGATTTACGGGAAATAGAAAATTTATTATTAAATAGGTTTAGTTGAAGTGAATTGACGTGTCACATGCTGCGCGAGCCTAGCTCGATAGCTGGCGCTTAACGTGGCTATCAAAATAACCTAATTTTGTTTACTCTGTATTGATTTTATTGTTATTTGTGTGCGTGCAGGCCGACCAGTTGACTGAAGAACAGATAGCCGAATTCAAGGAGGCGTTCTCGCTATTCGACAAGGACGGCGATGGCACCATCACCACCAAAGAGTTGGGCACCGTTATGCGCTCGCTCGGCCAGAATCCCACCGAAGCCGAACTACAGGACATGATCAACGAGGTCGATGCCGACGGTAAGCTCACAAATTAATATATATGCTCTCAAAATGTATTTATCTGATCAGATCTCTCAAGGACCACCTAATTCTAATTTTTTTCCTAATTCAATTCTTTATTGCCACAACTTTACAACACAATAAATTGAAGGTTACAAATTAACATAAAGGAAATAAAAGAAACCAGAACTAAAAAAAGTAAAATTTTGGTTCCGGCACCACCAGCAAAAGAAAAGTGTTTGACGACCCCTGGTGGGAGTCGCAAAAAGTCCGATTCAAATGACATTCAAGATAACAATTTTGGTACCTGTTGGAAGTTTAGCCATTCAACTTACAGAATTAAATAGAGTATGAACTAATCGTATTCTATTACACTGTATAGATAGGCTACAAACAAGAAAAGAGAAAAAATTCTTTTGACAGAAAAACAAAACAATAGCTACCTGTGTAACTAGAGTGCAAAATAGCGTTTTTCTGCATCGAGAGAAACAGTTTCTCGAGTGCAGAAACAATACTGTGCGCTCGTATTACACATTAAATGTTTCCTACAGTAATGTATAAAGTCATTTAAACAGAACAAAACAGGATATACATAACCTGACAATTTCTCACATAACCTATGTTCGAATCAAATCGATTTCAACAACAACTACAACAACTATTTCGCAGCTGAAGCAGAGTAGCCAACCTATTTTTGAATGCAGAATAGGGAACCTGCGTATTACATGCATACTATTTTGTGTTGTTAGGTTGCAAATTTGGAGTGCGGAAAAGTAGTTTTCCGCACTGTAATTTACTTATGTAATTTACTGGTGCAGGAATAGACTATTTTGCGTGCTACAGTTGGTGCAAAAATAGGCACTTTTTCGGGTCACTGTAGCAAAAATACTTTCTGAAAGGAAATACATAAATAAAATAGACATCAACAAATAGACTATCAACAAAGAGAGAGTAGAGAGTAAGGCATTAACAGTTGAAAATATATTTCCACCATTATTGTATTAATAGCTGCTATCCCCAATTATATTACCTAACAAATAACTACTTGCGTTTGCAGTGTTACCAGACGCAACTATATAATTGTGGGGATTTGGTTCGAAATCACCGCACGTTTAATTGTATGATAATTTCATATCAAATCCCCACTATGCTTTTGCTTGCGTCTGGCAACACTTGTGCGCCGCGGTGCGCTCTGCAAAAAAAGCTGAGCTTACTAAAGACGCAGCTCAAGGACTGTTATTTATTTCAGATACTTTGTTTCCATTGATTTACTCTGTTTGAAATTAATACTTTGTACTGTAATTTGTACTATAATTATAGTAATAGTAATACAGTACTATAATTTGTACTGTATTTTGTTGTTTGCCTTGTAAGTATGTTAACATAATCTTAATTCAAAGGCCGAAAACTGTAATGTTTATGATACATACAACATGTGATATTCGATAATAATCAAAATAAGAATATATTGGTCAATAAATAATAGAGAAGTGCATGGACCTCGTCATAAACTTATTACAGAACACTCAGAAAATACAAAAAAATACAGAAAAATACAAGTAAAATATACAAAGAATCACAGAATAATAATTGCGGATAGCAGCTATTAATAGAATAAAGCTAGATAGTATTTTATGACTTGAAAATATAAAATGTATATGCTCGGACCTGACTAGATTTTACATTTGAGATATTGGTCTATGCTGTTAAGGCTTTATTTTTTAGCTTCTTTAAATTAATCTATAGGAAGATTTCTTGTTTCAATAGATAATGTATTGAACAAAATAAACTGTTGATATGTGTGGGTTTTAAAGAATTTCTGCAGTCTGATCCTTGGTTTTACCAAGTAATATTTCTTCCTGGTTTCATGGATGTGTTGCTCATGCTGTTAACCAATTATTTTCTTTTACTTACGGGATCAACATTGCAAAATATGTACAACTGGGAAGGGTCATTATTTGTCATTTTTTAAAAGTTTCCCTACAACATTCACTAGCTTTAAATCCCGTTATCAAAGGTGAGCGTTGGCCTCACACATTCCCGCTATGCATTATCATTAAAAAAATATTAACAAAGCTTAAAAATAAAACCATACTGTTCAGACACAAGGAAAATAAGCTCTTATTACTTCAATCCTACCTGTGGTTGAAATTAGAAAATTTCATCAGCCTAAAATGAACTTTGTTATGTGGAGGTTAATGTACTGTTAAATTAGTCCAATGGGACTGTCAATGCTCATCTGCTTGAGTACCTACCTTATTAAGGCTTTTTGTATCATTCATTCATTAGAATGAAAGCTTGGCTAAATAATAGAGCTAACGTTGGTAACTTACTTTTCTGAGTATTACTTTGAATAGTAATAACAATGCCCCGCCCAATACATACAGTGCGTGACTAACAAGATGGCCAGTTTACGTCCTTCCTTTTACAATTACTATAATAAGCAAGTCCACATGTATGAAACTTTAAATAAATGAAGTATTGAATACAGTCGAATCTATCCCAATGTGAGCTTGTGTGAATGATTACTACCAAATACATCAAAATCATTTCAAATTAGAATTGCTGATTTTCTCCAACTTTCTATTGGGCTTAGACTTGCCATTTCGTTGGTCACCTACTGTACATCTCTTGGAAATTGGTATTTAGATGCAAAAATACAGATGTATTTAATAGTTGTTTTTTGTAATCGAGAAGGTATTAATAATCTAACTGAAATGTTTGAATTGTTTTAGCTCCAGTTCAGTAATATTTTCATGATTTTGGGACTATAAGTGCAGAGAATATAGTCTTGGTTTCTGGCTGTTCAATTATTTCAGATTTTACTGAAATTTGGGGTCAATGTAATGTAATCAATGCATGTTATTTTTGGTCAAGTTTTTGAAGGGAGATGAAAAATTTATTTATTTAATACTTTATAGTTTTTTCTTTGCTTTTTGACTCATCTAAATGTGCAGATGCATAGTTTGAATTCAAGAAAGATAAATAATGTACTAAATTATACTCGCACAGAAATATGATAGCCAGCTTTCCAAAAGCACAATGTTATTAGAATTCTTCAATTTCGCGGTCTTGTTACATCTCACTGAAAGTAAATTTTTTTTTTTTTTTTTTTTTTAGGATGAAGCCCACATAGGTCTGAGACCTGTGCGTGGGTAATGAGTAGGATGATGGTGATTGATGAGTTGGGCCTACAGTTTTAGGTGGGTTCCGAACCACCGGGAAGTGATTTTACAGCAGAGAACAGTATCTTTTTTGCTGGCCAATCTAATCGGTCATTATACAACAGAGTTGTGTAGCAAGTGTATGAGATGCAAGAGGTGCTTTAAACAGATAATCTGCAGCGCATCTCCTTCTAAGGTATACCTATGCAAAGGGATGGCTTGTTCTCTAGACAGAGTTATTATAATTGAATCTTTATTTAAATGCATTCACTTTGCATATTTTACTGAATTTTTTTTTTATTTGACTATGTAACAAGAGAAGTAATTATTATTATTATTTAAATCCACTTGAATCTTTTCTTTGAAATTTTTTAGTCATCCGGTTTCTCAGTCGTTCACTAAATCATTCAGTTTCTATTGATTCCTAAGGCTGGTTTCGTTTCACACTTACCCACATTTTTTATATCATACGGTGCAATGCAATTATGCCGGGTGAACAACAACGGTTGCCCGATGCCGGTTATGTGTGAAACAAGCCGCTATATGTGACTGGGGCCGTTATTGAATCTGTAGCTACTGAATGATTTATTGACCGACTCAGAAACCTGACATTACTATATTCAAATGCTACTCTATTTAGCTGTAATAATAACTGTTTTATTTATTTATATTTTTTTGTTCAGATCTATAATTAAATGATGGTTACCAGCGGACAAGCAAATGCTTTTGCTGGAAATACCACATATTTTATTTCATATATTTCCAGTGAACAAATAATTTTGTAGATTTTTATTTTGTCTGTGATGTTTTCCATGACGATATACTTAATGAACAATCTAATATTAACACTTTTAAAAAATGTTTTACTCACATATATTGGAGATGTTTGAGGAATGCGCATTTCACTTCTGAAGGCTGACGAAGCTTCTTTTCAGAACTGAAATGCATCCCTCAAACATCTCCAATGTATGTGAGTAAAATATTTTATAAAAGTGAAATACAGTGTCAGTTTTAATATTAGATTGTTTTATTTTGTCTTCTAGTATTGTTTGATACTATATTTTGGAACATTAGTTGAGTTCTTGGGGGTTGTACCGGTGACCGGTAAATATTACCACTGGTGTCTGATTGGTTTATTCAAAATAGATCATGTTCTTAGCCTTTTCATCGGATTTTGTCATGATCATCCTCATAATTTTCCTCCTCTTCTTATCATCTTCATAATCATCACCTCATTATCACCATCACATTTTGCTGTCATTGATTTTTCTTCATATTTTGATTTAGTTACACTCATGTACATGTTTAATATGCCATTCTACATAATATAACTTATATTATAAGTTATAAATTAATTATTTCATGGTTTTAGTAATTTTTGTTTTTTTGTAAGTTATACATTGTACTTGAATTTTTTTGTCGTTGTGTTAAGGAAACACATTTGGGTTCATACCTGTTGTTTCCATTGAAGATTATAAATAAATAAAAATGTTTGACGTTGAGAAATTTGAACCGACCAATCAGAGGCCACCGGTTAATGAGAAGTCTCCCATGAAATCTCCCGGGAAGTGATAGCCGCGAGCCGTAGCAGGTATCTGTTCAATCAGATAGAGATAAGCTGCGTCCTAGTAGGTCCTGTTTGTAACGGTGACCGATTGATTAGATTGGCCAGCAAAAAAGACACTTTTCTCTGCTGTAAAATCACTTCCCAGTGGTTCGGAACCCACCTAAAACTGTAGGTCCAACTCATCAATTACCATCATCCAACTCATTACCCACGCACAGGTCTCAGACCTATGTGGGCTTCATCCTCAAAAAAAAAAAAAAAAAAAAAAAAAAAAAAAAAAATCATTGATGGACATTTGGGTTTATACCTGTTTCCATTGAAGATTATAAATAAATGAAAATCATAGATGTTGTGAAATTTGAACCGGCCAATCAGACGCCACCGGTTACATTTACCGGTTAATGAGAAGGCTCCCATGAACTCAATCATTGATGTAAATTTGCAGTTTCTATCTTAAGAAAGTTTCTATCTTAATTTGTATATGTATGGAATAGAATGAATTGAAAATGACGAGTTTTGTTGTATTTATATTGATGTGCCGCTGTGTGTGTGTAGGTAACGGCACAATTGATTTTCCCGAGTTTCTGACAATGATGGCGCGCAAAATGAAGGACACCGACAGCGAAGAAGAGATCAGGGAGGCGTTCAGGGTGTTCGACAAGGACGGCAACGGCTTCATATCGGCGGCCGAGCTGAGGCACGTGATGACCAATCTCGGCGAGAAGCTCACCGACGAGGAGGTGGACGAAATGATACGCGAGGCCGACATTGACGGCGACGGCCAGGTCAATTACGAAGGTACGCACCGCACCGGCTAAATACAGTACAACACACAATCACTAAATAGAGTATCTTGACAAATTGGGTAGTAGTATAGTTTGAGGAAGTATGTGTAGCAGATGAACAAGATAAACGCTTGAATTACTAATATTACTCATAATTACTAACAATAACTATATTATTTATTAATGTGGGGAAACAAGAAGAACAAGTCCAAAAAATTGAACATCTTTACTCAGACAACGCTTCCACTTTGGGAGTTTTATGTCTAATAATAATAATAATAAATAATAATTGTAAACTATGTAGTGTCACTTGTCAATGGAGGAGAATGAATACGAAATGTTAAAAACGACCCAGTACTGGTCAACAAAGAAATTTGCAATAGAAAAACTTCAGAATAAAACTTTATAAATGGGAAGTTATAACAGAGACAAAACCTCCAAGAGTTGGAACAAAATGGAGTGAAGAGAGAAAATCTGAATTAGCACAAAAAATGAAAAGCTGGTGGGCAAACAAGTAGAACAAGTCCAAAAAATGAACCATCTTTACTCAGCGTCTTCCACTTTGAGAGTTTTACGTCTAATAATAATAATAATAATAAATAATTACTAATAAAAACTAAATTACCGTTTTGGTTATTGGCAGAGGGAGCTGAATGAAGAAGAAAAAACACACTAAATTAATAATTTAGTACTTAACTAATGACTTGTAGAGACATAATCTATTTGCAACAAAACAAAACAAATTATTTATGAAGTGAAGTAACACAGTGTGTAATGGAGGAGAAAGTATGTAGCAAAGTGAGCTGAATGACATTAGTCATTAGTGTAGTGTGACATTTATAAGTAAATTATCATCACTTGAACAAAATCTATTCACAAACTATCATTTATCGTACAAAATTATTTACAATTCAAGTTGAACAAGAACAAGCCAAAAAGCTAAAATAAGCTGAGTAAACGTATGTGAGCTCCAGGTATGTAAGTTGAATGAACAAGAAAAATACTAAATTGACTTACTAACTTGAATATGTAAAATATTTATCATTACTCAAAGTATTCACAAAATGAGATTGTTGACGTATTGGGCAGTCCTTCTCCCCCTTTGAATATTTGAGTAATAATGTTTGGGATTTCACTTCCATCTTCAAAAAAAAAAAAAATGTTTAAATAATTATATTGATAGCAAATAATAATTACATTATTAGTAGATCCATTAATAAAAATGTTACAATAAATTATTCTCCAACAAAACACGAGCTGGAAATTCTAACGATCTGTTTCCAATTATAGTTTTTATTTCTATAATAGTTTCCCAATCAAGTACAAGATGGCTTCCTTTTTTTTTTAAATTTTAATCATAATTTTAAAAAATCTAAAAATTATTGGATTGTTTTCTTACTATTGTTCTTATCATTTTTATAATAGTTTGCTAGTCAAGCACAATTGACTGCTTTGTTTGAATTTAAATAATTTAAAAAACATATTTTTGGAGATTGGTTACTAAGTCGACATTTTGTTATGTCGTGTAGTTGAGTTTGAATTTTAATTAGGTCTACTGCAATTAATTAGAGTAAACACGTATGAATAAATAATATTCTTGAAGATTGCTCACTAAAGCGACGTTTAATTTTCTTATGTAGTGTAGTTAAGTTTGGATTCTAATTAAGTTTAATGTAAGAGTAAACTATGGATAAACATATAGATTGATAAATTATTACTAGTAAGCATTAGATTACTAATTAATTAGTAGTTGAATTTTTATATTGATCGCTTTGCTTCATACATTTTCATCTTTATAATGTTTTTTGACAGCTATTGTATTGTTTTGTTTCTTCTATTTCTGCTAGATATTTTCAAATTTTCACATACTTTCGTTTTGGAAAAATTGCACCATTGAAATACTGGAAATATGCTGCACATAGAGTGAATGTTATGAACTTTTTTATGCTGTTTTGTATCTGCTGGAATAGATATTCATTTGTTTCTTGGACAAGTTTTAGTTTGGGTTTTCTTATTTTTAGTGGACTAGGGGGCAATTTTTTATTATATCGTTTAATTTGAAAAATTTTAAATATATTTTTGAGAGGGGAGTGGGCAGGGTATTCCTATTTTCAGTTTCACTAGACGTGAGGGACTCTTTAAAATGGCTGCTTCTTGAATATTCTTTAACCGACCAGCAATTAAATTATTAATTCCAGTGCATTATGTTTTCAAATTCTTTAAGGGTCGTATTTATGAACTTTCCTTCAGTGACTAGAAATTTAATCTATTTAAAATATTAACCTAACCTAACCTGGCGGGCCGCTTAGCGCAGTTGGTTGGGGCGTCGCAATTTCAGCTTACTGTTTGAGTGGTCGTGGGTTCGAATCCCGCTCCATCTTCAGGCATTTATGTGTAATCATTCATCTCATTACCGACGCACAAGTCTCTGACTCATGTGGGCATCATCAGCAATAAAACAAAAAATTTAGGCATTTTAAGAGTTCCTCGAGTCAAGAGACACTGAAGGAACGTACATCAATACTGGGATAAGTCCTTTCAATTTAGCTCGCCTTATTTTCATCAGTATTTTCTATCATTTTTCATTTCATCATCATTATCCATCAAGAATCTAAACCAACAAACAGACGTTATAAGATTCTTAGATTTGATAGATAATTATAGTTTGTATTATTAGATATGTTCTATTATTTGTTATTACTGAGCTGCTGAAGTGTGCATGTAGCGTCGTGTGTGGGTGTGTGGTTGGATTTTTATTTTCCTAATTTTTTCTTTTTTAAAAAATGTGAGTTTTTAAGAAGGAGAGTGCGCTTAGTTGAAGTAGTTTATTTTCTCTTGTCCTATTACAGATTTCCATACTCTTGCGCAAATAATTTTCTCGCGGTCTTGATTGTCCGGTATGTTTTCTATTTGCTGGTTGCTTCTTATTATTATTATTCTACTTCTTCTTTTAAAACGGAATGCTCGTTTATTTATTATATAAAACGTTCTATAGCTGTGTGTCTCTCTCACACGTGATTATTATTTTTATACTATGTTGAATTGTCGTCGTCTATAATTAATTTTATTTTCATAGTGGTCTCTTTTTTGATACTCTCACACGTATCGACGTTTTCGTTGTTCAGATTCCGTTGGTTTTTTGTTTTTTTTTTTAATTGGTGCATGTTTCCTACTTTATTTTGGCTTTTACCAGGTCGTCGTTATGTTTTTGTAATAGTCTACGGTGGTAGGAAGGCATTCAGGTTTACTTTCGTATGTAGTTCAGTGAAATAGTCGAGGGAGAGAATCGATGGTCGATAATCGATACTTGCACCAAAGTTAAACGTAAGCTATCGACTATCGATTCTCTCAGTCGATTACAATATTTTACTGGACTACATACAGGAGTGCAGCCGGTATTTATTTATAGGTGACTGAGGAGAAGGCGTGTGGCACTTCCAATATAAAGTCGGTATCTTACTTTTGACGTGGTAATCATTAATTTATCTAATATTGTATCGGGATAGACTGCATTAAATGTTTACTATAATTTGGCGCAACTTGTTGAGCCTCGATTTTATTTGGCTAGTTTAGAAGCTAACAAGCCTATTAATGCAGTTATGATTTAATGCGCATTATAATGACTTTGTTGTCCAGTTTCTTCTCAGTAATTAATCATTCAGTAGCTATTGATTAGCGGCCCTAAGGCTTGTTTCACTCGTACTCGGCAGTCGGGTAACCGTTTACTCAGCTGTAGGAACACTGTATCATATGAAGCGCTACACAGTTCCCCGATTTTTGTAATCATTTGATACAAAGCAATTATGCTGGGTAAACGTTCACCGGGTATGGTTGGAACTAGCCTTAAGGCCATTATTGAATTGATAGCTACTTAACGGCCGATGAAAACCGAGCATTAGAAATATTAACCGACTATAGGTTTATTAGGTGAAGATAAATTAGAAGCAAGCGTCCTTGTAGGAAATTTGATAGTAGGTAGATGAAATATTGCTGAACGAGGTTAAAAAATATTAGCATATATTTATTTGTCTGCGAAAAAATAATTTTTTGAGAGAGGAAAGACTAGAAAAGAAGAAAATGATTTAATTTTGTTAGTTTATATTTAATCAAATTTCCTGTCCAGCTAATTAGAGTTCACCAGTGTGGTTCAGGTCTTGTCTTATTTATTATTATATATTATTTAATAATATAATTATAATTGGGTATTACTTTTTGTTTAATTGTTTCTTTCTTTTTCAATGCCTACTTTAATGTGTAATGAATGACCTGTAGGCGAATCAGTCCCCTTCTGCAAACAAATATTGTTGAGTAAAGCAAGGAATCTGTGGCCTGTTGCAAAGCAATTTACAAATTACATTTACAATTTACAAGTAGAAAATTTTCAGGTCAATAATTAATTTTAGACTAGGCGTTTTCAAGCCGGGTTTACATTACCCACCCTAACCTGCTTTCTATATAGATAAGTGTGTACTGTAGTTTTCATATTACTTGGCAGCAGTATGCTGGGCTCACAAGTAGCATGTCCCATCTGCTACACGCTGCCAAGTTATGTAAATTGTTGTGCAACAGACTGTAGCACTGTAATGGTTGTTGCACACAGCTTTTGTTGAAAAATTAAAAGTGGAAACAGCTGTTCTGTTGGCGTTAGAAAAAGTGATGTGCTCTGCTTTTGTATTGTTGAATGTTTTGCTGTATTTTATCAATGGTTGAGTTCCTATGAGTTATACCGGTTTAGTGTTACTGGTGGCGTCTGATTGGTCTATTCAACTACTTGAAGTCTGAATTTGAGTAGACCAATCAGACGCCACCGGTAACATTTAACAGTTACCATTTACCGGTTGCTTTGCCAACATTTACCGGTTACCCGTAAGGCTCCCATGAACTCAACCAATGTAGAGCATTGAAAATGGCCGCATCTATTACTGTTTTTGTGAGAAAAAATTGTTTTATTATTTATTCCTTTCTTGAGTTTTTTAGTTGTGTGTCTTAGGTCTTAATTGAATCACCCCGAATGGAGTCGTCTGTCTCTGCACTGGAAAATGCTAGCAAAGCTTTTCAAATTTAATTAAAAAAAAAGACTTGATTGTGTGTATGATTTGTGTGTTACATGAATCTCTCAGTGTCAAGTTCACTCATAAAATCTGCACCCAACGAATTTTGAGTCATTAGATTCACTCTATTTTCTAGAAGTTGACGTTTTTCTAATTTTCTTTGTAGTGGCGAAGGTGACATTGTGGAAGGTACCCATAATTAATAATAAGACGAAATTGTCACAACCACATTTATTAAAAATAGTGAGATATTAGTTTTGGTTGTTATACCAATATCAATCTCAAACAAACTAAAACTAGTACCTCACTATTTTTAATAAATGAGGTTGTGGCAATGTCGTCTGTTTTTATGACATGATTGTGTGTTACTCTTCCTTAATAAGATGTCAGAATGTTGTATTCTATGCAATTTTATGTTATCTAGATTTGTTTTTAGTTTGCTATTATCAATGTTCTTCATTATTGTTTCATTCAGCATTCTTGTCATATTATGTCTAACACTAATGTCGACATTTATTTATTTTTGTATCACCCACTTTGGGGTACGTTAAATTATTATTCTTTAGTGAATATTCCTTGCGATTTTGTCAATACTCTCCGATTTTGTCTTTCTCCTCTCTTCGGACACTACAGTTCCCGTTCTAGCTTGAGGTTTTTCTTAAAATCGTATTATTTTCATACTTCAGCAACTTTCTCTCACACGTGCTGTATTCTTGATTTTATTTTCAGTAATATATCACTTTTTATTCTTGTTCTGAATAGAAATATTTATATTTGAAATATTATATTATTAACAGTCACATCCTCTATGTCATGCCACGAAACTAGGCGGCTCAAAGAAATGTCGCGGTGTAGCAAAAACCAACTGACTGCAGTAACAAACCATATATGACTGCTAGCCTTGTCAAACTTGTAGACTAGACAACGCTGTGTTGTCAATTTGTGTGCATTGAGGTTGGAGATTTTCTACTATCAGCTTCTGGCTTGGCCCCATATCTGGCAACTCAGCAATTTTTGAGAGCCGCCCGATTGATTTGGTGGCGTGAACTATTGTGTTTTACGTTGCCAAGTTTATGCTATCTTCCCAATTATTTTGTTATTATAAAAGTAAAGTTTAATCATTACCTTTGTTAAAATAAGTGAAGGGCTTCATTAGGTGTGATGAAATTGAGTTGAGTAGGAATCTCTCAAAAGGAAAATATAAATTGGAACGAATTATTTGTTAGAGTTCAAGGCGTGAATGTTGGTAAATGAAAGGAAATGCTGGTTTCAACACAATTAGCAATGCATTCAGCTGCTGGAAATTGGCGTTCAATTAATTATTATGGGAACTAGTTTAATTTCCTATTTCTGAACTAATCGGAAGTTGAGTGAATTGGAGTTTGCCATGCTTTAAAAGGACAATAATTATTGTCTTCCAAAATGCCTATTAAATTTTGTGTTTTCAATTAGTAGTCTTGGTAAAAATAATTTTTGATAATGATGGAGTGGGTAAAGTGAGTTGTGTGGACCTAGGCCTGCCAGCTAGTTGTTGAGTTGCAAGTTAATCTTGCAATTTGTTATTTGTATTACAGTTTCCATTAGGTAGTGTGCGCTTTTGTTGTAGCTAATGCCGGTGTAGTAAGCTGTGATGAGTAGTAGTAGTTGAGCGTAAACCAAGGCCTTCCAGCTGGTTGTGACGATTAGGTAATTGGATTGCAGAGTTCGTTATGAGGATTGATAGAGCAAGAGAAGAAATGGAGCTGCTGCTGAATCCAGTTGAAAGTGTTGGAAAGCACAAGAATAAGAAGAAGTAGTCGATTAAAGCGAATGGCGAATAAGTGTTGTACTGAAGAATTTTGCATTCCTTGTATGTATTTTCATCTACTAAATATATTTAAACCAAGTGCCACTGACTCACTCATTCATCACCGTTTCACGAAAACGGAGCTTGAATAGTTTAAATTTTTTATTGTGACAAATTTAACTTCTCCCTTCACAAATTTTGAATATTTTACATTGTCTAAAACATTGAGGTTAACACAGACTGAAAATTTGGTACAGTAAAAAAAGTAAATGTGTATAGGCCTAGCTTTTATTGGTGGGGAGACTCTCACGGGTGGTTCCACCTCGCCGTTTGAGTCATGTTATTGGAAACATGGTGGGTTCCAAATCACCGGGAAGTAATTTTACAGCAGAGAACAGAGTCCTATTTGCTGGCTAACCCAATCGGTCACCCTTACAGAGAGGGCCCAGGAGAGCGTTGCTTATCTAATCTGATGGAACAGATACCTGTTACGGCTCACGGCTGTCTCTTCCCTATTTACTATAACTATATACGCATTTACTACTTGGTACATTGAAAACCCTAGACGCGGGCTAAGAACAAGTTTTAAAAATTTACCAATAATACGCCAAAAATTGTACTTTTCTAGCGGTTTCAAGAACACCATGACCGGAAAAGATGAAATTTGGTATACATGTTAAGTTACAGTCCTAGAGCCGTACTAATAAAAGTTTTTAAAATTTTCTAAAGTTGTACGTTTCTGTAGCATATTATGGCAGAAAAAGTTTGGTATTTATAGAAGTTTTGTACAAATTGTCCCCCGGAGGTCCAGGGCTCGGGATCACCCTGGCTAGAGCGTTAAGGCGAGTGAAGCGAGCCTGCCGGCTAGTATTTTTTTTATTTTCAATGGCTGTGCAAACAATATCTGGAACTACTACTACAACAAATATTAATATATTTCTTTCGAAATTATTTTGCTGGAAATTTAATATTGTATTTTATTCTACTAACTAGAGCTAGACCAATTGATTAGAATGTTGCACCATTCTAAGTGTCGGATTTAAAAGGTACAATTTTCCAGTTTTTTTTTTTAGGTATCAAATCAGCCTTTGTTCTAAACAGAGTTGAAGCTGGCAAAATTCTGTACAAAAATTGCAATCGTTGATTTTGTATTATTCTAAGCATTATGCTAGAATGCTCTCTGAGGGCTATCTAGGAGGTTTGCTAGATGGGTGTGGGCTTGGGTAGCAAGAGCCTAGATTGCTCTAGGAGAGCGCAATAAGTGTCTTCGTTGATTCCTTTCTAGTCGTTTCTTTAGAAATATTGTAGTTTTAGGTGCAGCTGTAGTTGGATTCCATGAGTCAAAAAGAAAAATCTATTATGATTTGCAATCTATTTTTAACATTATGGCTGCGGCTGTTCTACCAGCTTACGTGAAATTGGTAGTTTATGACTTATGGTTTGTTGTTGAAAACACGTTCTATTCTTGTCCGCGTCTGATTAGCTTGGGTTCCAGTTGCTAGTTTTATAATAATGGCGTTTTGGTTCTTATGGGTTTTGCGAAACTGTTTTGATCTTTAAGTTGGTTCCGCTTTAGAATATTTTTTATTGAGGTACTTTGTAATTGTGTAGATGTGCAATCCTACATCTTTTAACTTTGTTGAAGAAATCAGGAAATAGTTCATTTTCTTTTGAGATATTCTGTAATCGTTTAGATGGACAATTTATATATTTTATTACTGTTGAATAAAATCAGCTAGGAATAGTCTTACTTTATTTTTGTAACTGTAAAGATTTTCACAATGGATTTTTTTGTTCAATTTCTCTACATCTAATATTGAAAATAATGGTCAAATTTTGTGGGAAATTTGGTGCAAATGTTTAGATGCTTTTGTTAGGCTAGCTGTGTTGTTTTTTTTAACATTCTGGTCCAGTTCAACTATCTAAATTTCCCAATTGTGTTGTATTTTTTAAACATTTATTCTTGTTTTTCTTAACATTCAGGTATATTTAGACTTATCTAAATTTCCCAAATTTACTGTATTTTTTTGATACTTTTTCTTAAAAAATTCAGGTTCAACTGAATGTTAATTTAAATTTGTCTAACGTAGGCCTAATGTTTTTTCCAAATACTTATCCCCTTTTCCACTTGAAATATTTTTCTAATTTTGTTGTATTTATTTGTATTACATTTACACAGTTGGTAGTAATTTATTTCAAGTATTGAGTTTGATGAAAATGGAAAATTGCAATTTTTTCTACCCTTGTAATGGTACCCCATATTGGACACTGTGCATGGCCGTCCTATCTTTATGCATGCATAAGCTGGATTATATCGGAAAATTTAATAAAAAATAATATATTCCTTAAGTTGATGAAAGTTCAGAAAATATAGTTATTTGGGATGAGGTTATGTTCACTTGTGGTTTAATCAATATAAATGGTAAATGAGTCTTCAGACCTCGTCTAAAAAACGAGTACGCAACCGCAGAGTGGGACGATTAGGTTTAGGTACAGGAAACTCGGTTATAAACATGGTTGCACTTTGTGTTATAACTATACCCCTCCACCCCTATCAAAGCTCGTGGTATCCATGCATGAAACCCTAAAGCAACTGAAAGTTAACACGGACAACTCAATGGTTGAGTTCATGGGAGCCTTACCGTTTACCAGTAAATGGAATTCTATCGGTGTCTAATCATAGATGTTCAAAATTTTGAATAGACCATTCAGACGCCTTAGTTTTTTGTAAAATTTTATTTACCGGTGAACGGTGAGACTCCCATGAACTCGAACAATGACTAATGACAATATTATTTTTTTTGCAAAAAAAGCAGCTGCATGAGGCAATTGTTTTTAATGCATATTTTAGAGGAACGTTTCAATGTTAGAATGAAAACTAACGTTTTTAAAAATTGATGCTATTGTTTCACGTCTAGGTGAAATGTGTTTTAATTATAATAATTACAATTAACTCAGTGAATGACGTTATGCATAGATGTTATAATTGTTACTACTTATTATTACAGTTTATTGTTCAGTCGTATGACTTTCAAACTCAAATTTGGGTCTTGATTTTATTCTTTTTTTTCTGAAGACAATACAGCACCACTATTGTATTTCATAATGTCAATTACTGTAGCCTACAGCTCTGAAGAATTTGTTTTTATTTATTTAATCATTTTAATTCACTGTAACAATATTTCATGCCATCAAATTAATGGAACAGTAGATTATTTAGTAGCTATTGATTGTATAGCGGCCCTAAGGCTTGTTTCACACATACCCGGAAGTCAGGTATCCGGGGGCGTTCCTGGCACTTATAAAATAATATGATTTAAAATATTGGGTGGAGTGTGAAGCGCTCCATATGATAAAATGTCTCTTAGGCTGGGTAAATAACTACCGAGTATGAGTGAAACAAGCCTTAGGGCCGCTATTGTATCGATAGCTTCTGAATGACTGAGAAGAAACCGGTCATAATTATTATCATATTAATTTTGTTCATCTGCCGTTTGTCTTGTTTTAGACTCTTGTTAGAATTTATATTTTCTTATCTTATTGTTAGCCATGATTAAATTATTAATCTTACTGTTCGACTCTTGTAGATAATAATGGTCGAGTTCATGAGAGCCTTACCGGTAACCGGTAAATGTTACCGGTGGCGTCTGATTGGTCTATAAAAATTAGTCAACTTAATTGTATTGTTTTAATTCGTTTGTTACATAAAGCCGCAAAAATGATCTAAGGTCTTGCAGCAAGCAACATGTCATTGTGTTTTATATAGCCTACTCATAGACTTTGCTACTTGAAATGATTAGCTAAGGGCATAAGACATGTATCAAGTAGTTTCTTTGACCAAAATCTTACAATACTTGGAGGTTTTTAGTGAAATGGGAAGTTGAATTTAATTCCTGCACAATTTGATCCTTTTTCATACAAAGTTTTTCTATGAATTGTGTAATGTAATAATGAGGTCTCATGTCGAGTACCATAATGCTGAACGGCCATGTTTTCGTCATGAATCATCTATGAATTTGAATAGACCAATGAGACGCCACCGGTAACATTTACCGGTTACTGGTAAAGCTCCCAGGAACTAAACTATATTTTATTATTTGGTTTTTGTACTTTTTTGTTCTAATTTTTGACTTGTGTTACAGAATTCGTAACCATGATGACATCAAAGTGAGCGGGCGAGGAGGCGAGCGGTGCAGATGCAGCAGAGAGGGAAGAAGAAGAATAATAACGAAAAAAGAATAATGATGATGGAGAATAATAAGAAAAGAGCAGAATGTGAACAAGTGCAGACCTGCAGCGCAGCAAAATTTCGTCGTCGCTTTCAAAAACTACAACTTCTCTCCACTCAGCTCGACTAGTCTCCGCGTTGTTGGATTATTCGAATCATAATAATGGGGGGGGACTAGTTGTGGTGGGTGGGAGGGGGGGCTAACGTCTTTGTCACACTCAATTGAAACAACTCACTCTCTCACACACAGACACTAAAAGTGAAGCTTTGATGTTATATCAGTGGTACGATAAGTGAAAATGCAAGTTCTAATAATAATAATAATAAAATATCTGTGTAAATTTTTGTAAAAAAACATTAATAATTTAGAAATAATGTTACATATGTGGTATTATTATTATTATTATTATTGTTTACAAACAGCATTGCTACTTCTATCGGTTTAACTTGCATCAATGTTAATTTTTTTCATTTCATTCTTGTGTTATGTTCAATGTAATGTTTTTGTTGGAAAATAATTTTGTTGTACCAAACATTAAGATTTCATACTTGTATGTTCGCTTCTAATTGTAATGTCTCCTAAGGTAACCTATGTTCTTAATCAAACAGATTTAAGGGGGGATTAAAGGATGCTAGGTTATGTCATTGCATTGTAGTTGTGTAGTAGCAGTTGTAAAGTTGTTTGGGAACAGCGAAACGTTAGTTTTGTTGTTTACATTCATAATTTTAGATGTTACTGCATAGTTGGAAAATGATGACAGCATCTAGAATCTACTACACCTTGCTTTACAGTCTTGCTTTAATTTGGGACATATTTTAGTTTAGGAGATAGATGAATTAGGAGTGAACACTTGCCTATTATGTTGATTTCGTTGGTTGAAACAATGTTGATATCAATTAATGCTCTGATTACCCTTAACTTAGGAGTGTCGAGGCTAGCCAGCCACTCGTGTTAGGGCCCCAAATCACATTCCTTCAATTTGCAAATTATAAATTAATCTGATAAATAATTACTACCCATCAATTAATTGGTGTATTATTTAAAATGAATAAAAGACAATTAAACGTGTTTCTTCTTTAAGGTTACTATGCTGTTAATCATTACGTGTATACACTATTTTCCAGGGTTTATCAAATCATTCTTGGCAGTGCGCAGAAACCCATTTTGTGTTGTGCAGCTGCACTTGGAACTACTCATTCATTAGTCAATCTAATTCTAATTAAGAAGTATGTGAGAATAGCTCATGGAATAACTATGTGCAAAACAAATTCATACAACTGCCAAGAATGAGTTGACAAACTATACCTATTGTATATCTTATTTCAAAAAATAATGATATGATAATGAATCTGTGAGCTGTTTACTTGGATGATGAAGTAGAGAAACATGATAGTTGTGTGATAGCTAGGGGCGCCAAATTCGGTGTCAACATTCTCAGGCTAAGGCCTACCTGTGTACCAAATATCAACCAAATCTGAGTTTTATATTTTTTGCCTCAAAAAACACCTGAAGTCCATGGTTTTCATCGAAATTAAAAAAAGAATTGAAATTGCTCATACTTTGGTGGATGATAGTCCTTGAAGAGACCTTCAAGGATATGTAATCAAATTGGAGAGATTCGCTCTCATTCAGGGGTTATGAGCAATTGAAAATATAGCCTTATTTTTTTTAGTTTAATTACTCACCCTGTATGATAGCTAGAAGAGCCAAATTTGGTGACAACACTTCTCAGACGAAGGCCTACCTGTGTACCTAATATCAACTAAATCTGAGAGATTTTAATTTTTTGCCTCAGAAAGAACCTATAGTCTATGGTTTTTATCAAAATTTGAAAAAAAAATGAAAGTTGCTCAAACACTGATGGATGATAGTCCTTGAAGAGGCATTCAAGAATATGTAATCAAATTGGAGAAATTCGCTCTAATTCAGGGGTTTTGAGCAAATGAAAATATAGCTTTTTTTCTAGTTTAATTACTCACCCTGTGTGATAGCTAGAAGGGCCAAATTTGGTTTCAGCATTTCTCGGACCAAGGCCTTTCTGTGTACCAAGTATCAACCAGATCCGAGAGATTTTTATTTTTTGCTTCAAAAAACACCTGATGTATATAGTCCATGGTTTTTATTGATATTTAAAAAAAAATAGAAATTGCTCATACTATGGTGGATGATAGTCCTTGAAAAGACCTTCAGGAAAATGTAATCAAATTAGAGAAAATCGCTCTCATTCAGGGGTTATGAGCATTTGAAAATATAGCTTTATTTTTTCCAGTTCAATTACTCACCCTGTGTGATAGCTAGATAGGTCAAATTTGGTGACAACACTTCTCAGACGAAGGCCTACCTGTGTACCAAATATCAACCAAATCTGAGAGATTTTTATTTTTTGCCTCAAAAAACACCTGATGTATGTCCATGGTTTTTATCAAAAATCTTCAAAAATTAGAAATTGCTCAAACTTTGGTTGATGATATTCCTTGAAGAGACCTTCAAGAATATGTAATCAAATTGGAGAAATTCGCTCTCATTCAGGGGTTTTGAGCAATTGAAAATATAGCATTCTTTTTTTCCAGTTCAATTACTCACCCTGTGTGATAGCTAGATAGGTCAAATTTTCTTTCCACATTTCTCAGACCAAGGCCTACCTGTGTACCAAATATCAACCAAATCTGAGATATTTTTATTTTTTGCTTCAAAAAACACCTGATGTATAGTCCATGGTTTTTATCAAAAATCTTCAAAAATTAGAAATTGCTCAAACTTAGGTGGATGATAGTCCTTGAAGAGACCTTCAAGAATATGTAATCAAATTGGAGAAATTCGCTCTCATTCAGGGGTTTTTAGCAATTGGAAATATAGATTTATTTTTTCCAGTTCGATCACTCACCCTGTGTGATAGCTAGAAGGGTCAAATTTGTTTTCAACATTTCTCAGACCAAGGCCTACCTGTTTACCAAATATCAACCATATCTGAGAGATTTTTATTTTTTGCCTCAAAAAACACCTGATGTATAGTCCATGGTTTTTATTGATATTTAAAATAAAAATTGAAATTGCTCATACTACGGTGGATGATAGTCCTTGAAAAGACCTTCAGGAAAATGTAATCAAATTAGAGAAAATCGCTCCATTCAGGGGTTATGAGCATTTGAAAATATAGCTTTATTTTTTCTAGTTCAATTACTCACCCTGTGTGTTAGCTAGAAGGGTCAAATTTTTTTTCAACATTTCTCAGACCAAGGCCTACCTGTGTACCAAATATCATCCAAATCTGAGAGATTTTTATTTTTTGCCTCAAAAAACACCTGATGTATGTCCATGGTTTTTATCAAAAATCTTCAAAAATTAGAAATTGCTCAAACTTTGGTTGATGATATTCCTTGAAGAGACCTTCAAGAATATGTAATCAAATTGGAGAAATTCGCTCTCATTCAGGGGTTTTGAGCAATTGAAAATATAGCATTCTTTTTTTCCAGTTCAATTACTCACCCTGTGTGATAGCTAGATAGGTCAAATTTTCTTTCCACATTTCTCAGACCAAGGCCTACCTGTGTACCAAATATCAACCAAATCTGAGATATTTTTATTTTTTGCTTCAAAAAACACCTGATGTATAGTCCATGGTTTTTATCAAAAATCTTCAAAAATTAGAAATTGCTCAAACTTAGGTGGATGATAGTCCTTGAAGAGACCTTCAAGAATATGTAATCAAATTGGAGAAATTCGCTCTCATTCAGGGGTTTTTAGCAATTGGAAATATAGATTTATTTTTTCCAGTTCGATCACTCACCCTGTGTGATAGCTAGAAGGGTCAAATTTGTTTTCAACATTTCTCAGACCAAGGCCTACCTGTTTACCAAATATCAACCATATCTGAGAGATTTTTATTTTTTGCCTCAAAAAACACCTGATGTATAGTCCATGGTTTTTATTGATATTTAAAATAAAAATTGAAATTGCTCATACTACGGTGGATGATAGTCCTTGAAAAGACCTTCAGGAAAATGTAATCAAATTAGAGAAAATCGCTCCATTCAGGGGTTATGAGCATTTGAAAATATAGCTTTATTTTTTCTAGTTCAATTACTCACCCTGTGTGTTAGCTAGAAGGGTCAAATTTTTTTTCAACATTTCTCAGACCAAGGCCTACCTGTGTACCAAATATCATCCAAATCTGAGAGATTTTTATTTTTTGCCTCAAAAAACACCTGATGTATGTCCATGGTTTTTATCAAAAATCTTCAAAAATTAGAAATTGCTCAAACTTTGGTTGATGATATTCCTTGAAGAGACCTTCAAGAATATGTAATCAAATTGGAGAAATTCGCTCTCATTCAGGGGTTTTGAGCAATTGAAAATATAGCATTCTTTTTTTCCAGTTCAATTACTCACCCTGTGTGATAGCTAGATAGGTCAAATTTTCTTTCAACATTTCTCAGACCAAGGCCTACCTGTGTACCAAATATCAACCAAATCTGAGATATTTTTATTTTTTTCTTCAAAAAACACCTGATAGTCCATGGTTTTTATCAAAAATCTTCAAAAATTAAAATTGCTCATACTATGGTGGATGATAGTCCTTGAAAAGACCTTCAGGAAAATGTAATCAAATTAGAGAAAATCGCTCTCATTCAGGGGTTATGAGCATTTTAAAATATAGCTTTATTTTTTCCAGTTCAATTACTAACCCTGTGTGTTAGCTAGAAGGGTCAAATTTTTTTTCAACATTTCTCAGACCAAGGCCTTCCCGTGTACCAAATATCAACCAAATCTGAGATATTTTTATATTTTGCTTCAAAAAACACCTGATGTATAGTCCATGGTTTTTATCAAAAATCTTCAAAAATTAGAAATTGCTCAAACTTAGGTGGATGATAGTCCTTGAAGAGACATTCAAGAATATGTAATCAAATTGGAGAAATTCGCTCTCATTCAGGGGTTTTGAGCAATTGGAAATATAGATTTATTTTTTCCAGTTCGATCACTCACCCTGTGTGATAGCTAGATAGGTCAAATCTTCTTTCAACATTTCTCAGACCAAGGCCTACCTGTGTACCAAATATCAACCATATCTGAGAGATTTTTATTTTTTGCCTCAAAAAACACCTGATGTATAGTCCATGGTTTTTATTGATATTTAAAATAAAAATTGAAATTGCTCATACTATGGTGGATGATAGTCCTTGAAAAGACATTCAGGAAAATGTATTCAAATTAGAGAAAATCGCTCCATTCAGGGGTTATGAGCATTTGAAAATATAGCTTTATTTTTTCTAGTTCAATTACTCACCCTGTGTGTTAGCTAGAAGGGTCAAATTTTTTTTCAACATTTCTCAGACCAAGGCCTACCTGTGTACCAAATATCATCCAAATCTGAGAGATTTTTATTTTTTGCCTCAAAAAACACCTGATGTATGTATGTCCATGGTTTTTATCAAAAATCTTCAAAAATTAGAAATTGCTCAAACTTAGGTGGATGATAGTCCTTGAAGAGACCTTCAAGAATATGTAATCAAATTGGAGAAATTCTCTCTCATTCAGGGGTTTTGAGCAATTGAAAATATAGATTTATTTTTTCCAGTTCAATTACTCACCCTGTGTGATAGCTAGATAGGTCAAATCTTCTTTCAACATTTCTCAGACCAAGGCCTACCCGTGTACCAAATATCAACCAAATCTGAGATATTTTTATATTTTGCTTCAAAAAACACCTGATGTATAGTCCATGGTTTTTATCAAAAATTAGAAATTGCTCAAACTTAGGTGGATGATAGTCCTTGAAGAGACCTTCAAGAATATGTAATCAAATTGGAGAAATTCGCTCTCATTCAGGGGTTTTTAGCAATTGGAAATATAGATTTATTTTTTCCAGTTCGATCACTCACCCTGTGTGATAGCTAGAAGGGTCAAATTTGTTTTCAACATTTCTCAGACCAAGGCCTACCTGTTTACCAAATATCAACCATATCTGAGAGATTTTTATTTTTTGCTTCAAAAAACACCTGATGTATAGTCCATGGTTTTTATTGATATTTAAAATAAAAATTGAAATTGCTCATACTACGGTGGATGATAGTCCTTGAAAAGACCTTCAGGAAAATGTAATCAAATTAGAGAAAATCGCTCCATTCAGGGGTTATGAGCATTTGAAAATATAGCTTTATTTTTTCTAGTTCAATTACTCACCCTGTGTGTTAGCTAGAAGGGTCAAATTTTTTTTCAACATTTCTCAGACCAAGGCCTACCTGTGTACCAAATATCATCCAAATCTGAGAGATTTTTATTTTTTGCCTCAAAAAACACCTGATGTATGTCCATGGTTTTTATCAAAAATCTTCAAAAATTAGAAATTGCTCAAACTTTGGTTGATGATATTCCTTGAAGAGACCTTCAAGAATATGTAATCAAATTGGAGAAATTTTCTCATTCAGGGGTTTTGAGCAATTGAAAATATAGATTTATTTTTTCCAGTTCAATTACTCACCCTGTGTGATAGCTAGAAGGGTCAAATTTTGTTTCAACATTTCTCAGACCAAGGCCTCTCTGTATACCAAATATCAACCAAATCTGAGAGATTTTTATTTTTTGCCTCAAAAAACACCTGATGTATAGTCCATGGTTTTTATCAAAAATCTTCAAAAATTAGAAATTTCTCAAACTTAGGTGGATGATAGTCCTTGAAGAGACCTTCAAGAATATGTAATCAAATTGGAGAAATTCGCTCTCATTCAGGGGTTTTGAGCATTTGAAAATATAGCTTTATTTTTTCCAGTTCAATTACTCACCCTGTGTGATAGCTAGAAGGGTCAAATTTTGTTTCAACATTTCTCAGACCAAGGCCTCTCTGTATACCAAATATCAACCAAATCTGAGAGATTTTTATTTTTTGCCTCAAAAAACACCTGATGTATAGTCCATGGTTTTTATCAAAAATCTTCAAAAATTAGAAATTTCTCAAACTTAGGTGGATGATAGTCCTTGAAGAGACCTTCAAGAATATGTAATCAAATTGGAGAAATTCGCTCTCATTCAGGGGTTTTGAGCAATTGAAAATATAGATTTATTTTTTCCAGTTCAATTACTCACCCTATGTGGTAGCTAGAAGCGCCAAATTTGGTGTCAACACTTCTCAGACCAAGGCCTACCTGTGTACCAAATATCAACCAAATCTGAGATTTTTATTTTTTGTCTCAAAAAACACCTGATGGTTTTTATAAAAAATCTTAAAAAATTAGAAATTGCTCTAACTTTGGTGGATGATAGTCCTTGAAGAGACCTTCAAGAATATGTAATCAAATTGGAGAAATTCGTTCCCATTCAGGAGTTGCAAGCAATTGAAAAAGTATATAATTGCTTGATGTCAGCAGGGTTATAATTAATATTTGAATAAATAACAAAACACTTAAACAGAAGCAGTTCAGCCATTTAATATTCTTACAGGAAACATGTCACTGTAAACCTACTAACATATGTATTTTTTATATTAAAGATATTTTCCTATAAGTGAAAGATTTAAATATTTGATAGGTATTGTTCTACTATGAAGTACCTCCATGTAGTATGATATACTAATTTATTCGAAAGCTGCCAAACTCATAATATGATTAGCTAGGCTACTACTGCAAGCTTTAAAAAAATAGATTCTTTTTACAAATAAGTCTATTTACAAAACATTTTACATTTACAGATGACATCAATAATTATTACAAACTAACGAGCTAGAAAGTTTTATAAAAATAGTTTCCATCAGTTAAAAGGTACTTTCAAATGTTGGCCTTATATTATTATTGCAATGAAAGATGTATGCGTACATCTCAATAAAAGCCTACTGAAAATAACAAATTTAAATTATCCTATCCACTTTCCATTAATATATAACATTAAAATACATTAGTATACAAGTTAATAGTAATCATTCCTTACAACACTATTTTAAAATATATTCTATTTAAAATATAAGTTTCATTTTTTTTTTACAAAAAATATAGTTCCCTCAGTTAATAATTTCAGACACATTCCATATTTTCCTTCGCAAGTATATTAAAACCACAGTGGAAAGAATTTACTAAAATTAAAATCAAACACAAATACTAGATACTCTGAAATTATAACAAATGAACTTGAACATTCTCAGAAATTCTTAAAAAGTGATAGTTTTTGTAGCATATCCCGTATTTAAATAATCAAGAAACGTTTCTTTTGGATAATACTTCCAACGACCATGTATGTCACAAGAATAATCCAAAAGGATGTACAGCTTCAACAGGTAAGAGAAATTAATATAATTAATAATTATTATCCTGAACAAAAAGTATCTTTTATTTACAAGTCTGTCAATATTGTAAATTTATTAAAGATGGTTTTATTTGAGGAAAGGGTCGAGAAGATTTTAAGCACATGAAATGCATGATAGAAATAAAATAGGATGAATATTTGAAACACATTTTTTGGGATTAAGCTATAGTATGAAATATATTCGAGACTCTATCAAAAGATCTTTTCCATCATAAGCCTTATTAAAATATGAAATAGAAAAATTGACTTCCATAAATTTAGAGTAAAACTAGTGGAAAATAACAATACAAATTAAAGTATAACATAATAAAACCCTACAAAAAAATGAATTTGGAAAACTTGTTTTTTGAGCAAGTGCTGTCTTTGGCATATTTTCAAAATTGATAGTTAAAAATTATTAAAAATATTCTGATGTAAAACACTGAATAAAAACACTGTAACTATAATAATTTAAACTTTTTATAGCTCAATCCATCAGATCATTCACAGAAAAATAGTATCACTATTATAGTAAATATTATACTAGTAAAAGTATGTGAATACAAAACAATCTATTAAGGTTTGAATAGACAACATAAAATAGTTTAAATAATTTCATTTTCTGTACAGTATATAAAGTAGTAGAAGTATCACTTGTGGATAAAACACAAACAGCTTTGAATAGATTAACATAATATTTATAGCAAGTTGAAATAATTTGCTGTATTTTCTGTCAAAGCAAAATTTCTCGAAATTGATTCTCTGATGTCAATTCAATCTTATTTAAAAAAGTCACATAATTTCAATCACTTATTACAATGATTTCAATCACTCATTACAGTAATTCTTTATGCGCATAAAACTTGTATAAAATATAATAATAAGTCCATTCGTGAACGAATTAAGTGTTCAAAAATTATTGCAAGCTTCGGGTGAAATATGATGCATGAAAATTCATCACTGATAATCTAATTTGAGTGTAAAATGTTCAACAAAATTAGGATTAAGAACAACAAGCTCGCTGTGTGAATATACAGTACAGGCTTCCAACGATAATTATCACGTATTTATTACATAAAAAGGTCCAATTGAATAGTTGATTTTATCGATGTAAAAATCTATATCGGCTTCAAAGTGGAATCTATTTTCAACCCGATAATTAAAACTGTATTATTTCTCACAACAGCATTACATTGAAATAAATTAACTTAACAATAGCGTGTGACAAACGAGATGGCGATTCTTCACCATTAAATTTTCGTATCTAATAAAATGTCAATTCAAACTTCACCCTAACTTGTATTGTGTATATTAGAGCCCCGCTAATCCGTACTAAATGGAGCCAATACCTGTTTCGACTAACCTAATTTATACTAATGGTATGCTGAATTGTTTATTGGGATATCGGTGCTTGCACAGTGGAGTTTCGATACCAAGAGCATAGCTGCAAAATTAAACACATGCTATGGAATGGCGATTAACAGGCTGGATCATTACAAGCAATACATTCGTTTATATAACCTGCTATTATACTCATATATATTCGTCCATAGACAATCTGCTTTCAATAATAACCTGCTATTATACTCATATAACTTCCAACAAGACGCCATCTTGATCTGTCCAGCGAGTAGGTGAGATGGATGATCAGGATGGTAACCTACAACACTACATCAGTGGACACAAAAACGCTCAAAATGAAAAGCTTCATCTCCAGCATGTTTCCTCTTTCATAATGTTAATAGGTGATCATCCTGACATCTCGCGGGACAGATCAAGAATCAAGATGGCTTGTTGTTGGAAATTATAGATTGACTTTCAACTTATTATTGAAAGCAGACTATGTATAATAGAGGATAATATGAGTACAATAGCAGGTTCTATATAATCGATCGAATATGTTATATTATCATATACTATATTTCGAAAGCAAAGAGTTATATACAGGGTGTTTCAGAATTAGTGTCGAACATTTTAGGGTATTGTTCCTGGATGATAGGAGACTACAAATGTCGTATTTAAAGTTTCCAAAACTCAGCGGTTATCCTTATAGCAGCCATTTTGTTTTTTTCACTTGGGAATTTTTATCTCAAGAACGAAATGTTGTATTGATCTGAAATTTGGCATGAATATTTATGTTATAAAGACTCAACTTTAAAAAATAAAAAATTAAATTTTCGATGAAACTTTTCAAAATGGCGGCCATTTTAAATATTTGATGGCGAATTTCACGAAAACCGTTCACTTTACAGAAAATTCACAAGAGACAAAAAAGTTAGCAAATTTTATCACAATTTCAACGATACCTTTGGGCAAAGAATAACAGAGAAATTAATTCTTTTCGTACTGCATGACCACTTTTCACCATTTAAACATCAAATGGCTGCTATAAGGATAACCGCTGAGTTTTGGAAACTTTAAATACGACATTTGTAGTCTCCTATCATCCAGGAACAATACCCTAAAATGTTCGACACTAATTCTGAAACACCCTGTATATTAGTGTATGCGGCCCCGTCCACTGTCCATTTAGCACAAATCCGCGATCTAGGAAACTGAAGCTCAAGGAATAACAGGTCTCAAAATTCTGTGTATTGAACAGTGTATGACTTTTAGCTTTGGCTGTACAACCTAACCTAACCTGACTATTGTGATTTTTAGATTTCGTATAGTATCAAATAACCTAGACAAATAAAGCCGTTTCCCAGAAATATATCCAAGCACCCTACCAGTATCTACAACTACGACACTATTACTAAGTATGAAGGCAGTATGTACATTTTAGATGCTCTGCCTTCTTTGAAGCATGAAGCCCACGGTTTGAGACTTGTGCGTGGGCACAATGCAAGTACACATACGAATAGCCAGCCCAAAATATCTGCAGTTTTACTCAATTTGATCGAAAATTGTGCTTCAAAGTTAGAAAATTAACATAACCTAATGCCAGTTTTATGCACCGCGTTTCCTGTCACACGACAAAAACCGCGGGTCAGAGATGGTGAAATTCAGAGACCGATAAAGAACGTAATTTTGCTCATAGAAGAAAATTTCAAAAATATATTTACTCAGGTGAATATGGGGAATACGATGGTAATTTAAAAAACTATACTAAAAAGTATACTGTAAGTATAAGTATAAGTATACTATACTAAAAAGTATCCGAGAAAAATTAGAGACAGCCTAGATCATTTTCCTTTGATCTCATGTCGGGCAATACTCCAGCGACATAAAACGCGCGTTTGCATAAAACCGAACTAAAAACTTCCCATTTAGTTTTAATGCATTTAAGCCTTTCCGCGCAGTATTCAACTAGCGCGTTTTAATTACCAACCGCTTGATCTTAAAAACGCTCAATGATAAAAAACGCGCTACATGGATAAAAAGAAACAATAGTAATTAA
The DNA here is from genome assembly GCA_948455865.1 of Conomelus anceps. Taxonomy (NCBI): domain Eukaryota; kingdom Metazoa; phylum Arthropoda; class Insecta; order Hemiptera; family Delphacidae; genus Conomelus; species Conomelus anceps. The sequence continues at coordinate 56,572,013 of OX418223.1, read as the reverse complement.
ATAACCGCGTTTATTGTCGCGCGACAGAAAACGCGGTACATAAAACCGGCCAAACTCGTCATCTCGTCAGTCACATTACACCACTATAACACTATCTAACAGAAAAAGCAAACAATAACAACAGTAATAAAGAGAGGGAGAGAAAGAGAGAAGGAAGAACTTAATCGCTGACGACGTAGTCCATTGTTTTGATAAATTCAATGGCGGAACAGAACTGCACCCACCAGTACCTGTCCTCGCCTTCCAGCCGGCTCTCGTAGAAACTGTTCACATAGGCGACCGTTGACAGCAGGGAAGGAGGATTTGCCTGCAAAAAAGTAAATGAACTGAGAATTTGAAACAAAATACACATAAAATACCATAAAAGACCAGGTAGACCTAATATACAAGACCAGGCCCTATTTCATGAAACAATATTTGCACTTGAAGTATAGATTCTACTTGGTACAGCAGTTTGATTTCTGATTGTATCAAATGTCTACACTAAGCCTTCTACAAAATAATTTTTGGCCGCTAGTCAACCACATAAATGTTATTATATATTGTATATTTTTTCAATATGCAAAATCCAACTCCTTCTGACAAGCACTTTGACATGGAGATTTTCTCAATTTTTTTGTTAGTGTTTGAAATTTTTTTTAATAAAGGCCTTTATTTATTTCCACTACAGAGACTAAGGCCGTTTCACACCGCTGTAGCGTCGCTTTAGCGACGTCTTCGGGCGATGTAGTATGTATCCCCAGTATTAATACGCAAGCTACGAACAGTTCACACCGAAAGCTACGTCTTATCTGTAGCTACTAAAATTGAATTGAATTGTTCTTTATTTCCTCTTTAAAATACAAGTACATAGGTAATGACAATAAGTTAGAGAAAAAAAATATTCTTCACATGGGCTACAATGCCTGTGTGCGAAGAAGAGTCTGAATCCGTAGGATTTTATATAGAAGAAAAAGACAAATTTAAAAAAAAATGGAGAAAAAGAAATTACAGCCAAAAAAAGACAAGAGAGAAAAAAGGGCTTTATTATTTGAGGAGGATCATCTATCTATGGGAAATGTGAGGCCAACAAGAGAAACCAGAGAGAAAAAACGTATACAAAAGTGATCAGTTATTCTAGATTACAATGCAACCAACAGAGTCAACTAAAAATTTCAAATTCCGAGATCAGCTGAGCATAAAATGCAGTACATAAATTAGCTAAATAATTCGTTATAATTTGAATAATGTGAATAAATCATATTATTATTTGGTTTAGAGAGTAAATTAGCTTTTAGAATTATAAAATATATGCATTAGTGACTAGTATTGACCATTGATATTAGGCTTGTTTCAAGTTATGTTGAGTTAAAACAAGATGGCGCATGTTCGTGAATGATGATACCACTTTTATACATTTTATACTAGGTATGTGATCCACCATTCAAGCTATATAGATCATACGAATGCTTGTATAGCATGTATATTGGTATAATGATACAAATAAAAATAAAAATCTCTTTAACCAATCAAAATGTACAATACATTTTCATATAAGACACATGACATCCCAAGATGCGAAATATATAAGTATAAAATAAAATGAACTTTTATTTTTTTAAATAAATAAGTAAATAAAATATCCCATAAGTAGATGATAAAATAAAATTACAGAATATTCAAGACAAAATAAATATAGGATATTAAACTAAAAATGATTCAAGAATGAAAAAAAAGATTGTTCACCCCTCTCTAAGCCAAGCTTGTGCTGAGGGGTGAGTCGCTTAACCAAATAAAATAACTTTCAACAAACTAAAATATAACTCTCAATAAACTAAAAAGACCCAAAATATCTCCTTATTCACATTTGTTCCGTATATTTAATGTTTTTCAATATTATAACAATCAAAAAAATAATTACTTCACTGTGGATTAATAAGATTAAAAAAATATACATATAGTAGCGTCTCATTGAGTTTATCTAATAATTAAAAGATATCCATCTTATTTTCAAAATTGACTTTTATTCTCTGTCACATTAACATTTCTGTATCAAGGCTAAGAAGGAACACTAAAAACTAACTAGTTTATAATAAAGCTCGACAAACCATAAATAGTACTTTCTTCTTCTTAAATTAAATAATTATCATATTGTACATTAAATTTGGTTCAGCTTTCCGATCAGATATATCTGGTACGTCTAATCAGATGAATTATTATTTTGTTCAACTCACCTGATTGACCAAAATAGGACATTACAATATTTAAAAAATATGCTTTCACATAGTAGCTTGGTATTAAAGTGTTACGAACGATGAACCATCATAATGATAGGGGACGTTTGTGCAACCGGGTTTTACCCTGAGTGACGTCACCACTGACCTTGATAAGAACGTAGACAAGGACGGGCACAAGGTCGTCGGCGGCTGGGACGGTGCTGAGTTGATCTGCGGCAGCCAGCGACAGCAGATTGAGGATGGTGGTACAGCAGCGCAGCACACACGCCACTTTGTCGCAGGCCGTCTTATGCGCCGACATCGCCACCAATTCGGCCTGCGCCGACGGCCACGGACACTCGTAGCAGAACACCTACAAACACACCAATATTACAGAGTTTGAGCAAATCGGCCAACAATGCTACACATCACGGTTAGTACTACGCATGCGCCAACATTAGTATTTTTTTCAATTCAATTTTTATTTTCATTCCAACATACACAATCTCACAAGAATATTCCAAAATACAAAACAGTAGAATATAAGATACAAATCAACAAATTTATTTGTTCACTAGAAATACATTAGAATGTATTTGAATACATGAAATAAATATTCCGAAAATTGCGTTTTTTGTTTTGCTAATTATGTTTCCTACATAAAATACTGTCCTTCCTACCCCGTGAACAAATTGTGCAATCCATGATTGGAAGAAAAATTTAGTAAAAGCTAGCATAAGCATTTGTTTATTCATTTATTAAATAAACCTAAGTTATATCCAAGTGAATCTCTATTTTTTGATTTCAACGTTATGACAGTAAGGCAACTCTATTTCAAAAGACTTTTCAAACATATATTTAAAAAAAGAGATAAATTCTATAGGATTGATAAACCCTTTTACAACTTTAGACCAGACACTTCGCTAAGATATGTTGTTCACGATTCTAAGTTGAGCTTGATAAGAAGACAGTTGATGTATATGAGCACTAGATTCATAAATATAATTCCTTTTGATATTCAACAAAGAATTGATATGAAAGCAATAGAAACTTGGATTAAGGAAAAATATTTCTTTTCTCTGGGAGCTGAATGGTGGTAACTTATTTTTGACTGTTTATGCCTTCTCTACTTCCTCTTGTTTTTTTGAGCACGCTAATATTAGTATGTCTATTTTATTTGTGTATTTCCTTTCAAAAAGTATTTTTGTTTTTCTCTCAAAATATTTTTTTCTCTTTTGTTACTTGTACTATTCTGTGCAGTGGAATAGAATGGGATTGGTTCAAATTTGTTATTTAATTCTGTAAGTTGAAATAGTAAGTTGTCTTGAATGTCATTTGAATTGGACTTTTTGCGACTCCCACCAGCGGTCAACGTCTTTTCTTTTGCTGGTGGTGCCTGAACATAGATTTTAGTTTTTTTTCTGGTTAGTTAGGTTTCTTTTATTTCCTTTATGTTAATATGTTAATTAAAACACTCAGCAAGCTCGCAACACACAACTCTGTGCATCTTGGTTGGGTACCTGGCCATGTAGGCATAGGTGGCAACGAGTGTGCAGATGGGCTTGCTAAGCAAGGTTCTAGTAGGTCATTCTTTGGCCCAGAGCCAAGCTGTGGCATAAGCAAAACTACTGCCTTCCACACAATAAACAAATGGTCCAGGGACTTACATCACCAGCAATGGCAAGGTCACTCAGGCCAAGCACTTGGCAAAAGGCTGCTAGCAGACACAAGCTCCTACTTCACCAACTGGCTGGTGAGGCTGGGTAGAGGTCAGGTTAAGCAGCTAATTGCTCTGATAACTGGACATGGCCACTTCAGGAAACATCTCCACACAATCGGACTCAGAAATGAAAATCAGATGTGTAGGCTTTGCAATCAGTCTGAAGAGACTGCCAAGCATATCATACTGGATTGCGAGAGACTCGGGGCAAGGAGAATGGCTCTGTTTGGCTTTAAGCAACCAGGTGATGAATGGGACGTTAGCATAGGGAAGAAACTCCTGGATCTTGTAAAGGGCACAGGTATTGGTTTGCCTAACTAACGTACTAGGGACACACAATAAGCTTCGGTTGACGTGTGAGGATCTTTGAATCTTCTGGATCTTTGAATCCGTCCCTTCAAACATAACATAACATAACATAATATGTTAATTTGTAACCATTAACCATTTGTATTTGAATAAGCTCACAGACTACTCCATTTAGTCTTCAAAAGAGTTTGAGCCAATCTGCTAACAATGCTACACATCACAGTTAGTACTACGCATGCGCCAACATTACTATTTGTTTATTTCCAACCAATAAAAACAAATAATACAAATTTTGAAAAAATATCCAGGAAATTAACTGGCTACTACCTCATTTGCATTTGAATAAGCTCACAGACTATTCCATTTAGAGCCTTCAAGAGAGTTTGAACAAATCGTTCCCGCTGAGCTACTACAGGCAGGGTAACTAGCAAAGTAAGCTCACAAATTCCCTGATCTTTAATAACATTTTCCCTGACCAATATAAGGTACTAGCCGGCAGGTTCAGTATAAGACAATTCACTTACTTACAACATAAGACCGTTAACAAATAACATACTCATACGGAACTGGAATAAAAGTATTTGCAGGCACCAAACACATCATATTTGCTGTAAACTGTTCAATATCTTACCAACTGAACTATTATCATTCAATAATAAAAAATTATGTATTTTTAAAATTGTAGAATGGGTCAAAGAGAATATCTTCTTTAAAATAGGAAATTTAATCTAGTTTCTTGATCTTATATGTGTTATTTGTATTTATTATCTGTCCTTATTTTTTACTTATGCTTATTTTATTGTTTCTTATATTGTAGCTGTAGTGATTTTTACTATTTTATGTTTCCTTGGTCGGTCTGGCGCTCAAGCTATGCTTTGCTGGGTCGAAGTATGGGTAACTTAAATAGTCTGGAATCTTAGTTAATATCTTTATTTAAATTTATGTATTTTTGTTTAATTGCGAAATAAATCTTGTTCTTATTCTTAAAAAAATGCTTATTCTTATTCTTAAAAAAATTTGAAAGAAATACACTGACTTGTTATACTATAGTAATACTATAGGAATTCTATATAAGTAATGCTACAGGAATTCAGTGATAATTTGATTGAACAGTTTGAATAAGCGTTTTCGTGTATTCACCTTTCGGTAGGAAATTTTTTATAGCAATTTAAGCATAATTAGTAAAATATCTCAAAAATAAAAATAAAAATAATAATAATAATAATAAGCGTATGGCTTTTATTGGTAGGAAGACCCTTACGGGTAGTAATACCTCGCCGTTTGAGCCATGTTACGGAGTACATGGTAGACCAATATTTTTAGATTGGTTCCGAACCACCGGGTAAGTGATAATACAGCTTCTAACATCAAGTCATTGAAGCGCAGTCACCCATCCAAGCGCAGTCTTCAGCGCTCGTGACTGAACATCACGATCGCATGAACACCACGCTAACCGTGTGACCAACCACCACCCTATGGCTCAATAATTACGATATTTACAGAATTTTCAGCTCCTTTTACATAAAATTTATTCAATTCTCCATCCAAATGAAGGTTCTAGGGTGTGTAAATTATCTGCAATAACCTACCAACGTCAGCTATCTTTATTTCTGTAACGAAGCGTTCCTCGCCCTATGAACTGTTTAATTTGATAAGAGGAATAAGTTTGAGAAGTTTGGCAGATTCCTCGTAAAACACTCTTTAGAGTAACAGCCACCACTTGACAAATATAAAATATTTGTCTAGAATCAGAAATTAATTCAATTTTGGTTTGATGGAATGTTAAAATACGTTGAAAGAATCAGTTATTTATCTTCATCTTCACCAGAAGAGTATTGAAACATATTGTTAACATATTCATACATTATATTGAGCTTAACTGAACACTGGATTAAATAATAAAGTAGATTTAGTAGTAGCAGCCTATCCAAACACTTCCGATGATTAGTGAAAAGCAATTCTACTAAAAACAAGTCTATAGAAATAATAAAGCTACTCAATGAATTTTGAGTTACACTTTCTTACAAGAAAACTGCTCATATCACAAAAATGATAAGAGAAGAATCACGTTAAAGAAAACATTCATCATCTTCTGTTGAAACTGTTTCGAGAAACATTCTAAACCTGAAATATGACACGGCAATAACGATGGAAATAAATAACGATAAACATAGAAACAATTATTAGTATTATATGAAAACTGAAAACCTACCTTTGGTATTCGAAGATCTTTGTGACTTGGAGTAATAACATTGGATAATTTTTTCATATGCTCGTGTAGGACTCTGTAAAGTAACATTAAACCAATTAATATTTGAAAAACATTGGTGGCTGTAATTGCAGTAATAACAACTTAATATTTAATGACACTAATAAAAAGTAATTAAAAAATTGAGAGGAGAACGTTACTAATAAAAAGTTTGCCGCAATTATTGTAATTAAAACAATCTTCTTATAGGATGAATTAATAAAGATTAGAGGAAAACTTAATGGTGGCAAAATTACATTTACCCAATATGTAATTGACATATTATAATGAAAACAGTGTTGGGCTAAAAAGCCTGTTTTTACCATCTATTGTATTTAACTTAGAAGAATAAGTAAATTAGATTTAAAGATTTTGTACTTGGTTTCAAGTAGAATCTTATTTATTGTTTCATATAAAGCATATATATAAAGATAAATAACAAAATACAAAAAAATCTTTGAAACAAATTTGGCGGGCCGCTTAGCGCAGTTAGTTGGGGCGTCACAATTTTAGCTTGCTATGGTTTCAGAGGTCGTGGGTTCGAATCCCGCTTCTCCGTCTGGCATCTATATGTTATCATTCACCTCATCACCCACGCACAAGTCTCAGACTCATGTGGGCATCATCAGCAATAAAAAAAAAATTAATAAAGCCCAAGGTATAGCTAATATGGGAACACAATAAATTAACCTTAAGACACTCAGAAATACATTATTGGTACTTGTACATTGTAGTAATAATTTGTTATGAAACATTGGTACTTGTAGTTTGTTATGAAACATTTGTACTTGTAGTTTGTAGTATTACATTGCTATGAAACAGGTCTTAAGCCTCCAGCCAACTCTTCTAGCATTTTAGTACTGTAACAAGACACATTGTGACTTTTTGAGTAGCACACAAATGAATTAGATCTCACACTCGCTTCTAATTGAGCATTCTAATTCATTCCTATGTTCTATCAAAGTCACCCAACGTCACGTTCCAAAACTGCGTTTCTATTTGCGACTGGTCTTTCTTTTCTAGCGCCCTCTTTCTGAACATTACCTACCGTATTTTCGAAACATTAATGAAACAAATAATACTATTGTGGTATTCATATAACTTGGCAGCGTGTAGAAGATGGGAGGACTTACTACATCTGAACCCAACTGCTGCCAAGTTATATGAAAACTACAGTACTACCATATATAATTAATCATAATTACTACCATATTAGAAAACTTGAGAAAATTTAAAAATTATTTATAAATGCAAGCATAACAAATCAAAAATAAAAAAAATAAATAAGAAACAGTATTATATTATAGTCTACTATACCTTCTAATTATTATTAAAACACTATTTTGAAAGAAAATAATGTTTTCTTAAATAAGAAAAAACGTTTTGTGTTATGGTTCTTTTTATTTGTTTCATTGTATAATATTTTTATGAACGTTGACAATAACAATTACAGTGATTTTTGGTAGTTAATAAAGATTTTGAACAAAACTACTTTAAAGATAACACTAATGCTAATATAAACACTCTATGCATCTGCCTACTCTAAAAGCAAAATGCTATAAAGGAGGCAGATAGATAGACTGTTCAGGCTAGCATTATTGTTATCGTTAGCGTAGTTTTAACCAATTTATGTGTTTAAAGAGCTGTAAAATAATAATAATATGAATGACAATAATAATAATAATAATAATAATAATGATAATAATAATAATAAGCGTATGGATTTTTTATTGGTGGGGAGACCCTTACGGGTAGTTCCATCTCGCCGTTTGAGCCTTGTTATGGGGAAACATTGTGGACCTACAATTTTAGGTGGGTTCCGAACCATCAGGTAATATAGCTGTAATTTGTAGATAAGGCTACCGTGGGACTCACTCTTACACAAAGACTTGCACTGTTATGATTAGACAATAAATTTGTTTATGACTTAACTTATACAATGAATATATGGACATATCATACAAAGTATGTAGCATGGAGTTTACTCACTGGTCACGTGACACATCGCCATCTCCGTTGGGAAACATGGCGTAGATGTAGACCCGGCTGACGACGGCGCGTTCAATGGCTGTGCGAGCCATATCCAGTTGGGCATCGCTAGCCGCTAAAACACACACACACAAATTAATTATGTAAGTCACATTCATGGCACATATTTACTGTAAGAATAAGAATTTTTCATTGCCCATAAAAACAATTAACAATTTTTGCATTGGAATGGTCAAGTATATAAATAATAGTTATTTATGTATTAAGAGCGTGAAGCGCGACTTTATCGCTCGAGCCAAAACATTTACTGCGCGACGCGTAGCGGAGCGCAGTAATTTTGCGAGAGCGATAAAGAAGCTTCACGCGCGAAATAAATGCAATATTTTTCCTACAACTGCAGTTCTGGATTCCAACACAATAAAAGTTTGTAGTTTGTAAAATCACAGACCGTGCGCGTATTTGGTATTAAAAATAATAATCATAATAATAATCAGGACTTACGGCTGCCGCATAGGAATTACACCTTTGTATGAACAGCAAGTGAATGATTTACTCAACGAGCGATATCCCGATTCAAGTGAATCGGGCAACCTGCTAGTGATTAGTTCACGCACCTTGCCACAACGGATCCCGCTCCATCTCGACAGACAGCCGCTGCAAAAAGGTCAACAGCAGATCGTTCTTTTCGTCGGCGAGTGTCAGCTGCTGAAATTCGGCAGCAAACGCGGCCACCAGCGCTTCCCGCTTCTCCAGGAACAGCCGGACACAGACGGCCATCAGAAAACGCTGGCAAACGGCCCTTTCACACCGCACACGCTCCGTCAGCCGCTCCAAATGCACCAGCGTTGACAGCAGCGACTGTCGACAGTGCACCAGATACGAAACGTACGGCGTGCGATGCTTGTAGTCCTCTTTCAGCGAGGCGAACAGCTTCAGGCAGCCCTGACTGTCGAAAAGACGCACGCATCTGAAAACAATAGAATAGAATATAGTTCATTGTCCAAAGACATAAAAATGTATAAGAGATAGTTAAAATCTAACAAGCTAAAACATCAATACAAATTTCAAAATTTAAACATCTGATTTATATCTCAGTCAAAATAATCATTCAATGAATACAATGAAAAGCCAATCAAACAGTTAGTTAACATTAGTTTGAATCTTTTCAAACAGTCAATACATTTGAAGGCAGCTGGTGACTTTTTAAACATTTTCATGCCAAGGATTTTATAGTATTTTGCCATTTTGCTTAACCTACAGAAAGGGACATCAAGCCTGCACAGGCTTCTGGTATTGATCCATGCGCATCGGATCTTATACTGAAAGAAGATAAATTCTTTTTAGTTTCTATCAATACATTCAAGACAAAAAGTAGTACTTTAAAAGTAGTACTAAAAGTAGTACAAAGTAGTGAGTAATTTCTCTTTGATGAAAAGTAGCTTGCAATGATCTTTGGAACCAGCTCTTGCCAATATTCTTATTGCCTTTTTTTGAATAAGTAATATATCATGAACACCACTGGAATTACCCCAGAGATAGATACCATATAAAAGGATGTTCTGGAAAAAACAATTTAAATAATTATTGGATACATTTGCATCCAAGGCTCTCAACAGTTATACTACTCTTGAAAGTTTATTACAGATGTTGTTTTATATGACTCCTCCAGGTAAGCGTTTTGTCTAATAACAGTCCAAATAACCTGACTTCACCCAATGATTCAGGACAGTGGAGACTGGTTGTTTTTGACTGTTGTTTTATTTTCATTCATAACAAATCCATAGGCTTTAAACCACACTGAGGCAGCATAAAAAAATCAATAAGTCGAAATAAATGAATGCGTATTGCTTTTATTGGTGGGTAGACTCTTAAGAGTAATTCCCCCTTGCCGCTGGAGTCATGTTATTGGAAACATGGTGGACCTACAACGATTGTTAAGTTTTTTTCGGAGGATGAAGCCCACACAGGTTTGAGACCTGTACGTGGGTAATGAATTGGATAATAGTGATTGATGAGTTGCACCTACAGTTTTAGGTAGGTTCCAAACCACCGGGAAGTGAATTTTACAGCAGAAAACAGATTTTTTGCAGGCCGATCCAATCGCTGAACCTTACAAAGAGGGCCAAGGAGTTCGTAGCTTATCTTTATCTGACTGAATAGATAACTAATATGGCTCTATCTACCATTACCCAAGTTAAAATAAATTAAATTTTGTATCATTGTGTAACAAAATTAACTAAAATTCTTCGTTAACTTGTTTGTCTGATAGCAACAACTGATAGCAACTCAACTTGTAAATTATTGTACAAATTTATAAACTTGTCAGTTGTAGAAATTCATTGAACTTGTCAGTTGTTTAATTAAAACAGTTTGAAATAGCATTTTGTTAATGTACTCGTAACTAATATACAGAGCAAAAATTTGTTATTGAGCCCAGTTGTATAACAAAATAACAAACGAGGGTACCTCGTTACTATTTAATACTATTTCAAACTGTTTTACTTGAAACAATTGGCAAGTTCAATAAATTTCTACAACTGACAAGTTAATGAATTTCTACAACTGACAAGTTCACAAATTTTCTACAATTGATGAGTTCAATAAATTTCTACAATTGACAAGTTCACAAATTTTCTACAATTGATGAGTTCAATAAATTTCTACAATTGACAATTTCACAAATTTTCTACAATATTGACAAGTTCAATAAACTTCTACATAAATAATTTTTTTTCAATTCTCAGTCAGTATTTATGAGCTTACCATGAGATTTCCTAATAAAAAAACATTTTCATTCATTTCATTTCACTTCCTCAACTCAAGGGGAGCTTGAAAAGCTTTTTGATAAAACGATTTTCAAGTCCACCTTTAAGTTAAGTAAGCCTCAAGGTAAGTTCATAAATACGGGCTTTAATAAACAACTTCCTAAAAGAGATGAGTATTGATATTCATAGGAAGCCTATAAAGGAATATTTACTGTACTAGCGCGCCTATCGTTGTAACAACAGTTTCTACAGGAGCTACAATTTAAGATGACCATAACGAACACCGCCTGCTCCAAGTCGAATAGAAACAAACATTTATTGGAGAAGATGTTGTTTTAGTTTAATCGAGAAACATAAACATCATTAGAATTCACATGTATTATTTAGCATTTAATCAATCGCATTCAAATAAATTCAATCACATCTAGATTTTTGATCATCCATCTTTTCAGTCCAACAACTCAACTCCCCGTGTTTCGGAGGACACGTTAAGCCGTCGGTCCCGGTTGCATATAAAAAAAAAGCAGTCGTTAAAAAAAAGCGGCGAGGTGGAACTACCCGTAAGGGTCTCCCCACCACGAAAAGCCATACGAATTTACTTTAACTCAACTCCAACTAAAAAACTATATCGCCAAAACATCTGTTCAAATGACCAGCTGTGCTAATTTTGATAATTTATCTATAATATATAAAAATGAATGTCTGTCTGTATGTATGTATGTATGTATGTGTGTTCCCTATAGACTCCAAAACTACTTGACAGATCGGCATGAAACTTTGGGAATATGTTGTGTGAATATTGGGGATGGTTTCTGACCATAAATTTTAATAGGGGAGCTAATAATTATTATTAATTAATCCATTTTATAGACCTAACCTACTGAACTTGCTGGCCAAATAGCAAAAAGGAATAGCTGATAGAAGTCAACAGTTTTTAATCATATGGCAGGCCCCTTAGCGGCGTTATTTATGCTGTCTTTGAAAAGCAAAAGACTTTGCACTTTGCATGTAGGCTACCGTGCAGTTGGAGCCTTGCAATATGTAGGAAACATACGACTGGATATGAGGAAATGTAATTAAGCTAGGTTGATGACATCTGTTCACCAATGCAGCTAGAAATTTGAAATGCAGCCTCAGCGGGAGGTGGCGAATAATAAAATAAAAACCTAGCTTCTACCCTTATAGTCATAGGAGGTTTAAATTTGAAATGTTTCTTCATTCAGAGGTGGTGATTAAGAAAACAACGAAGCCTCTATGATCAGCTGGAAGAGCCCTAGGACTAACTTCTTTCCTAATTTGAAATGTAACCTCATCGGGAGGTGGCGAATAATAAAATCAAGGAGAATTTTCATGAGAATGCAGCAACGCGCGTTGGGCCAGCTAGTAATTTATAATTTTCGATTGCATTGAAATTTTTTCTTAGGCCGGCCACACACATGAACAGTCGAGGCGAGGCATTTCGACTAAAGGCGAGGCATTTCGACGAAAGGCGTCTTTAGCGACAGAGAAAGCATGGGCGCTTACGGAGCACCATACACTTCAACAGTCGTGGAGAGGCGAGGCGAAAAGGCGCCTTTAGTCGCAAAGCGAAACAGTCAAGAATTACGTTTCGTCGAAAGTCGGGAAGAGTCGGAGCGTTCTGCGCATGCGCGAAGTCACGTGACCTCCACCACTCTGCCTCTGTCGACTGCCTCCACGCAGTGCTACTGTGTTTTGAACTTGTCATAAGGTCGTAATGGATTCCAATTCCCCTGCAATTATAAACTATGGTCAGGACGATGAAGACTTCGTGGACGTAGATAGACTGTTGGTGTTGGTGGAAATGAATCCTTGTATTTACAACCTATCTATGATAGCTCTGTTCGCTCTGCGAAAGCACACTTGCGACGACTCTGTGAAAACGCGCCAAAACTTGGCCTTGAATAGCCTTGCCTTCTGTTGTGTGTGTCCGCTTTGCGAAAAGGCAAGTCGAGCGTCTTGACCAAAGTCATTTGCCTCGCCTCGACTGTTCATGTGTGTGGCCGGCCTTACATTTTAAATCGTGAAATTAAAAAAAAAAAAAAACATCGAGATATAGTGGGTAATTGCGATTTATGAATCGAGAAGAAACAAAACGTTATTGTAGGAACTGTCGGCTTCCAATATGCATTTCTTTGTGAATCGGAAGGCATATTTAGGATGATGCATAAAATGGTGCGTAGGCGCCTATCAGTAAAACTGATAATTATTGTAAAAATTATGTAAATTCGTTGGGTCCTTGGATACTCTGCTGTATCGCTTCTACGTGTTTCTATTATACTATTTTTATAATAATTCACACCTCCAACAAACTTACCTAAGCGTCTCATGCAGATGCGCAATCAACGGCCTATCCTGCAGGTTCATAGCTTCGGCCAGCTGCAATTTAAGAAACGATACCAGCTGTCCCTCACTTCCAGCACCAGGCGCAGACGAGGAACAGGAGCACGAGGAGGTAGTTCCCTGCTCACCAGCGTTGCCAAACGGTGGCAATTCGGGCATATGCTGCACTTCGGCTGTACTCAGCACCAGGCGCAGTTTCTTTTTGGCGTCACGAAACGCAAACGACGCCTCCACGTTGGAGGGATCGATTACCAGGCGCTCGTCTTCCTCCTCCACCTCCTCTTCCACCTCTTCGCCTCCTCCGCCCTTGGTGACCGCCTCCTCTCCTCCTGGTTGCTTGGCCACGCCCCCGTTCGATGTGCTGCTCGTCACCACAACTTTTCGCCGGTACTTGGCTAGGATGTCGTCTGACGTATCTGTGCGCAAATAACAAATAAAAAACATTCGATTAAAGCAAAATATTATAATGGACCACACAAAGCCAGGACGAGGAGGACGATGAGGAGTATGTTGAGAAGGTTAAGGAAGATGAGGAGAAGGAGGAGTAGGAGGAGGAGGAGTATGTTAAGGAGGTTAAGGAAGATGAGGAGAAGGAGGAGGAGGAGGAGGAGGAGGAGGAGGAGGAGAAGGAGGAGTAGGAGGAGGAGGAGGAGGAGTATGTTGAGTAGGTTAAGGAAGATAAGGAGAAGGAGGAGTAGGAGGAGGAGAAGGAGAAGGAGGAGTAGGAGGAGGAGAAGGAGAAGGAGGAGTAGGAGGAGGAGGTTAAGGAAGATGAGAAGGAGGAGGAGGAGGAGGACGACGAGAAGGAGGAGGTGGAAGAGGAGGAGTATGTTGAGGAGGTTAAGGAAGATGAGAAGGAGGAGTAGGAGGAGAAGAAAGAGGAGAAAGAGAAGGAGGAATAGGAGGAGAAGGAGGAATAGGAGAAGGAGGAGTAGGAAGAGGAGGAGGAGTATGTTGAGGAGGTTAAGGAAGATGAGGAGAAGGAGAAGGAGGAGGAGGAGGAGGAGGAGGAGAAGGAGGAAGAGGAGGAGTATGTTGAGGAGGTTAAGGAAGATGAGGAGAAGGAGGAGGAGGAGGAGGAAGTGGAGGAGGAGGGGTCCCAAAAGATAACTTTAGATAACTTGGCGGGCCGCTTAGCGCAGTAGGTTGAAGCGTCACAACTTCAGCTTACTGTCGCTTCAGCGGTCGTGGGTTCGAATCCCGCTCCTCCATCTGGCATCTTTGTGTTATCATTCACGCCATTACCCACGCACAAGTCTCATACTCATGTAGGCATCATTAAAAAAAAACTCGCTGAAAAATAATAGAATCGAATGATAGACTCAAAATAGAAATATGTGATAAGAGCCTTATTTTACAGAGCCACTGCAGTCGCGATCACGTGGCTAAATTACACCAGTTGACCGTGTGACCATATTTACACATATTTAGAGCCATCAGCTGATTTTTTATCAAACTTACCCGGCTAGTGTGATTTGGCCTAAAATTGTGGCGTGCGACCGCGACTGCAGTGTGGCTCTGTATAAAACTTGCGTCTAGTGTGTCTGACTTGTCAACTCATTCTTGGCAGTTGCACAGTATGTACATGCCTCGGACATGTAGATAATTAATAAATTAATAAATGTAGTAACAATTGAAAAATGTAGTAGTATTAGTAGGGAGCCTACTAATACTACTACATTTATTAATTATCACATTATTGAATTTGATATTTATTTCAAGAAATTAAAACGAGCAGATTACATAATGCATTTGTCCAGGGTACAATATAGCTATACACATCATAAAGTATGAATAAGAGTAATAATAATAAGATAAGCTATATAAAAATAATAATTCATTTTGAAAGAAAAAAACAATAATAATAAATTTACAGTAATCATCGTTTTAGTACTGCGCAGCATACATATAACCCATATAGATTATGATCTACAGAACGACTATTATTACTTATTATTATTATTATTATTACTCTTATTCATACTTTATGATGTATATTATGTAAGCTATATTGTACCCTGAACAAATTAATGTATTATGTAATCTGCTCGTTAAAGGCCGATTCACACTTATCGGGCACGGCAATGTCTAGCTAGACCAAAACATGGCTTCATGACGTCATTAATGATCCATTCATTATTATTATTATATAGATCATATTGTAATAATTAATAATACTGTAATTATAATATATTATTATAAGTAATTATTAATTAATATAATTAATAATGTAATAATTTTTTAATTATTGAATAAATGTAATATTTATGTTTATGAGTTATGTTAGTAATAGTTATGTACATTTATTCAATAATTCAAAAATTATTACATTATTAATTAATAATTACTTACAATAATGTATTATAATTACATTATTATTATTAATTATAACAATATGATCTATAGAGGCGTTGTGAAAGGCCGATTCACACTTATCGGGCACGACAAGGACTCGGCAATGTCTAGACCAATCAAAACATGGCTTCATGACGTCATCAATGTCTTGATTGGTCGAGACACATTGCCGAGTCCTTGCCGTGCCCGATAAGTGTGAATCGGCCTTTCACAACGCCTCTATAGATCATATTGTAATAATTAATAATAATAATAATGTAATTATAATACATTATTATAAGTAATTATTAATTAATATAATAATGTAATAATTTTTGAATTATTGAATAAATGTACATAACTATTACTAACATAACTAGTTTTGTATGCCTTTCAATACCCGAAGATAATACCATACTGTAAGCGAATTCATGCTAAACAATGGTGGAATTCATGCTGATCCAATCTGTCAAACAACTGTGTGATTATCATCAAGTATTAGGCTGGCCATACGTCCCGTTTTGAACGGGACAGTCCCGTTATTATAGGCTTTTGGGGTTGTCCCGTCGGTTTATGAAAAGTCCCGTTTTTTGCCAGAAATATGAAGATTTGAATTATTTTAGTTTTATGAAATAAGTAAAAACTGTTACTTGGTAATTTCTTACTACACATTCGGTAAAGATTTAGATTCACTTCTACAATATTAATAATTAAATCAATCTTCATGTAAGATTTAGAAAAAATGTATACGGTATTAATATAATGTGTGTAAAGCTCTACTGCGCCGATTGCTCATACACTGAGTCGCGTTGGCGACTGGCTACGTGCTACGTGTAACTCTTGGGCAGTGGGATGGCGCCAAGGTCATTTCCCTCTCTCCCTCATCCCTTCAGTCAGTACCGTTCCAACTGCAGCCGCGGTAGGTAGTCTAGCAGCGAAGAAGTGTGACCTTAATTGTTTTTGTTGTAGTTTTGAAAGTAGCAGTGGTACTTTTACTATTGTTTTGTGTGTTTACTGAACATGTCTTTGTCAAAACCTCAGAAACGGCTATGTGTTTTTAATGATGACCTAGAAAATGAGTTTAAGTTTATTAAAACTGACGTGTCGACTACAGACAGATCACGTGTTGTATGTAAAATTTGTGGCGTTCACTTTTCTGTTGCTCACGGGGGAAGAAGTGATATCGCACAGCACACAAGATCAAAAAAGCATAAAGATGCAGAAAAAGCTGTGAGTACTTCTTCAAATCTTCAGACTTTTTTCATAAAAAAGGATGACAATGAAAAAATTTCAGCACAAGAGGGTTTGTTTGCTTACCATACAATCGTTCATGGTCACAGTTTCAGATCAAATGACTGTTTATCTAAGTTGGTAAAAAAATTGTATGAACCCAAATATTCATAAGGAAAAACAAAAAGTGAGGCCATTGTATGCAACGTTTTAGCACCTCTTTCCTTAAGTGAAGTAGAAAAAGACCTAAGTTCATGTCATTCTGTTTCTTTGAGTTTAGATGCCTCCAACAAAAAAGCCGAGAAATGCTTTCCTGTTTTAGTAAGGTATTTTTTGCCGTTTTCTGGCGTTCATGTAAAAATGATCAGTTTTGCTTCACTGCCAAATGAGACATCTGAGGCCCAGTGTAAAATGTTAGAAGAACTAATAAAGAATAAAAAACTTGAAGAAAAGTTGGTTGCTATGTGCGCCGATAACACGAACACAAACTTTGGCGGTGCTGCCAGAAAAGGGAAGAATAATGTTTGGCGGCGTATTCAAGATAGCTTAGGAAAAGAAATTATGGGAGTAGGGTGTGGAGCTCACATTGTTCATAACTGTGTACAAACAGCTATGGATTGTCTGCCATTTGACATTGAATGCTTTGCTGTCAAGGTTTATAAGTACTTTCACATATACACAGTGCGAACAGAGGAACTAAAGGAATTCTGTGAATTTGCTGGAGTTGAATTTTCAAAATTATTAGAACACGGGAACACTCGTTTTTTGTCTCTTGGCCCAGCTATTGATCGCATTCTTAAAATTTTTGAGGGCTTAAAGTCTTATTTCCTTTCTCAGGAAAAATGTCCTGTTTTTATTAAACAGCACTTTGAAAACCCCTGTTTCAAATTATGGCTGGTGTTTGCTACCTCACAGATTTCAACTTTTGAAGAAACAGTTGTGAAGATAGAAAAAAATAACATATCTGCAACTGAAGTAGCTTGGCGCATCAGTTCACTGAAAAGTGTTCTGACATCAAGAGAGAAAGAAGGATTTATCCCTAGCAATGTAAAATCGCTTTTGGTAAATTTGCAAGAGGAAGGAGAAATAACTGTTCAGGATTTCACCTTGACTGTGAAAAAATTTTACAGAACGTGTGTTGACTACCTAGATAGGTGGGAAATCAGTTCGGGTGGTGCTCACAAACTACAATGGGTCTTATTACAAACCCTTCCATCATGGGATGAGATCCAAAGCAGCCTCTCTGCGTTTGATGCCAACCAGATCAAACAGATTCGTGAGAATGAAAATGAAGAAACAAGACTATTTGATCAATGGCAGTGTGTCAAGGAAATAGTATCAGAAAATATATCTGAGTGGAATAGGGTTGATAAAAACAAGGTAAAAACTGCAGTTGAGGAAAGGTGGAAACAGATTTTTTCCAAGCTGAGCAAGGAAGACATTTCCTATGATGTAATTCTCAAGGTCGTTGAATTTGCGATGTGCCTCCCAGGAACAAGTGCCCCAGTTGAGCGTGTATTTTCCCTGATGAATAACATTTGGTCGTCTGAAAAATCTCGTCTACAGATCGAAACGGTAAGTTCCATGTTGATGGTCCGAGTGAATTTCGATCATTCTTGTGATGAATTTTACGAAATGCTTATAAAAACAAAAGTGCATTGAAACAAATCAGCAGTTCCCAGAAGTACTTTTGGAACAAAGAAAAAGAATGTACAGAACAATCAGAATCAGGACATTCTAGTGGAAATGTTGATTGAACTGTCGCTGGTATACATGTGTAGATAGAACAGACTAATTAATTGAAGTGAATTTGTTTATTGTAGGAAGAACATTTTGTAAGAGGATGTTTTGAAGTTTTGTAAATACCCTGTTTTATATTTTGATTCAATCATTTCATAAACCATAAACTTCATAAACATAATGAGTGTTTTGCATAAACATGATTAATTATAAAACATTTCTATTTAGTTTTGAGTTAGGCAAGTATTGAAAATCCTAAAAATATTTTACACTTTTTGATGTCTTAAAGGCTTTGAAATTTAAATGCAAAATAAACGTTGGAATTTCCGGCATATTTGATTTCTTTCCTGAACCCTACAACTAAAGGTTGCAGTGCAGTATGTGACATGCACTTTTATTTACACCTCTTCTGTTTCTTTTGTGAGTTATTATTACCTCAGAAAATATGATAGTATATAACATTGCACAACATTTTGCCTGTAACCTGCCAAAATTATAATAACTGAGGTAAAAATACAACGTAAAATAAGTGTATGTCGCATACTGAACTTCAACCCAACTAAACCGCAAAAATAATCTGACTGTCCCGTTTTTGAACAAAGTTTTTATGGCCAGCCTATCAAGTATTGATGCCCCACTAAGCAAGGAGTAGGGCCCATATTTATGAACCAACCTTGAAGCTACCTTATCTCAAGGGAGACTTGAAAAGCCTTTTGAGTGATGCTTTAGAAGTCTTCCTTATGTTAAGGTAGCCTCAAGGTCAAGTTCATAAGTGCGGACTCATGTGGAGTACGCTTCCTTATCTCAAGGGTGACTTGAAAAGCCTTTAGAGTGATGCTTTAGAAGTCTTCCTTACGTTAAGGTACCCTCAAGGTAGGTTCATAAATGCGGACTCATGTGAACTACGCTTCCTTATCTCAAGAACGACTTGAAAATGCTTTTGAGTGATGCTTTACAAGTTCCCTTGAGTTAAGGGAAGCTCAAGTTCATAAATGCGGACGTTTGTGGAGTACGTTTCCTTATCTCAAAGAAGTCTTAAAAATCCTTGCGAGTGATGCTTTACAAGTTCCCTAGAGTTAAGAAAGCCTCAAGGTAAGTTCTATACAATTTAGACGCTTCTGTATCTCAAGGGGGACTTGAAAAGCCTTTCGGGTGATGCTTTACAAGTCTTCCTTACGTTGATGTAGCCTCAAGATAAGTTCATAAATGCGGACTCATGTGGAGTACGCTTCCTTATCTCAAGAAAGCTTTGAAAATCCTTGCGAGTGATGCTTTACAAGTTCCCTTGAGTTAAGAAAACCTCAAGATAGGTTCTATACAATTTAGACGCTTCTGTATCTCCAGGGGGACTTGAAAAGCCTTTCGAGTGATGCTTTACAGGACTTCCTTACGTTAAGGTAGACTCAAGGTCGGTTCATAAATGCAGTCTAATGTAGAGTACGGTTACTTATCTCAAGGAATACTTGAAAATCCTTTTGAGTGATGCTTTACAAATCTTCCTTGAGTTAAGGTAGCCTTAAGGTAAGTTCAGTAATGGTACTGACCAATGCGAGAAGGACGAGGCTCTTCGCAGTCGACCAGTTCATCGGAGGCGCCTCGGAACGACGAGGACCGGCCTTTCGGCTTCTTGAACGGCAACTTGAACCTAAAGAAGCTGCGTTTCGATTTACCGTCATCATCCAACGATTCCTAGATAACAAGGAATTATTATTTAGAAGGCACTATCGTTATCAAACAAGATTGCCTACACACTATATTTATTTAAGGATAATTCTGAATTTGAATTTATTGTTCATTCCAAGACATTTGTACAAACAGGAAAATTATTAACATTAAATTTGCTGGACAAATCACCTAGAATTGAGAAATTCTGCTACCGCTTTTCTTGACGACTTAATCTTGTCTCGTCTTGAGCTCCTCACCAAACTTTATTCATTAGAAGCATCACAACAATTTTTAGTCGCTGATCAACAGATAGTCTTTGTCCAAACTTCGCCATTCCATGTAATTGCATCGCTTAGATTGTCATTACTGTAGTTAAGGTTGTTCCGTTTTTTTTTGAGAAATGGAAAAATTGTAGGGGTATGACGTATTTTAGTTCAATAGCATTGAATAGCCTACATCGTTGACAGCTGATAAAAGATATAGAGTCAAATCTGTGATAGGCAAAAACCTTCATTTTTATACTGAAAAAGTGTACAAATAGAGCTCAAATTCGCAAGTTACAAGTAATTCTGAACAGAGTGACGTCATGACTTTTCTATTTCGCTAATTTGAGCGAGTTATGGAACAACCTTGTTTTTAATATCATACAAATGATAATATCATACAAAATAATAGTTAATATCATACAAATGAGATCATTGTACATAATTCTTTGCAATATAAAAATAATAATTTCTGAGTTCACTACTGTATATATCTATGTGATGTTGATAATTTTGATTTTAATCACTCATATGCAAATTTCTAAATTTACACGAATAAAGAAATCTAATCTAATCTAAAGTCTTAGTTTGCCAGTCATCTTGGAACAAATGTTTGGTTGAAGGAATCATTCGGTCACTGAAAACCTACTTTCCATTAACTGCTGTCACGTATGCCAAGATGAAACACATCAATAATTACCAACCTGAAAAATTATGAACAAAATAAATGTTGGATCATATCGTGCGCCACCCTGTACTATTTCAAGTACTTGCAACAATATAACGGCAATACATACCTTATCGCCCCTTTCAGCAGTCTTATCGAATGAAATACTTTTGGGAATAGCTCCAGTCGAGGTGGAAGCCTTTGAAGTTACTGGCGAGTTAATGGCCGAGCTCACCATCACCGCTGACCCGTTCAACACTAGCGGTGTGGCGGGCAGGCTCAACTCTGTAAGAAACATTTATTAAATAATTACATCAAAAAAGCAATTCTAAGGACACCAGAAACCAGATTATCAAGGACTGTAACAGATAAGTTGTAGGATATGAAGCAGCAAGTAGGATGGATTAGGGAAGTTGAAGAGGATTTGAACAAACTGGAAATAACGCTGGACGATTTAAATAAATAATAAATAAATAAATATTTTATTGTCGTTGGGCCCAAGGGCAATTGACAAGGTCATGAGAAGTACAACACATATTAATAAATATATTACAATATCAATATTAGGGCTATATGGCACTCATATTTTTAAAACTATAATAAGTTTTCTCTGCTGAAAATCACTTCCCGGTGGTTCGGAACCCACCTAAAACTGTAGGTCCAACTCATAAATCACAATCATCCAACTCATTACCCACGCACAGGTCTCATACCTATGTGGGCTTCATCCTCAAAATAGTTATTTATGTATTAAGAGCGTGAAGCGCGACTTTATCGCTCGAGCCAAAACATTTATTTTTAAACAGTAATTTTGCGAGAGCGATAAAGAAGCTTCACGCGCGAATTGCATACAATATTTTTCCTAAAACTGCAGTTCTGGATTCCAACACAATAAAAGCTTGTAGTTTGTACCATCACAGACCATGCACGGATTTGGTAAGCGTTCGCCTTTTTTGAGGTTATGTGAATTTCACGGATTCAGTGATCAACCAATGAGAAGACATCAAAATCAAAACAGAAGCGTAAAGAAAACAGCTGGCGAGCGTAAAGTACTTTACCGCTTGCGGAGCAGTAAAGAGGTATTTTACAATTAGTTTTCAGTACGTAAAGAACTACTTAACGAGCAGTTGAAGGAAAAAAATAAATAAAAAAAAACTACAATTCTTAAAAATTTAATATAGTATAAGTATTAAGGCAGTCAAATTAAGTTAAGCTGTAATACGGCCTTAAAACTAGCCAGTCGTTGAGTTCTCTCTTGAACTTATCCATATTTATTTATTTATTTATTCATCTATTCATTACAAAACACAATCAAGTAAAGATACAACAGGCAGTGGCGTAGCCAGGATTAGATTTCGGGGGGGAGGGGGCTCACCAAGGGGGGTATAGGAGGGTTCGGATTTTTTTTTTAAATTTAGTGGTCTAAAAAGCTAATCTAGACAACTTGTTGGGCTCTAAAGTTCAAAAGAAATTTTTGAAAAATTACTACCCAAGAACCTAGGTGGCCAGGTTTGAAATGATAAAGTTTGATATACCGATATCCGTGACTATTTTGAGTCAAAACCCTTGAATTGGAACTAACCATACTTAACTTATGTACTGAATCTCAAAATTAATACTAATTATTCATATAATTTATGTCATTAGCCTAAAACGCACCCAACCCAAAGTTCATGGAATCGGACTTTTTTATCATAGCATACTGATTTTACACGCTTGCATAGAACTCGCATTTATTTGTGTGTTTTCATTTATAAAATCCCGATTTTATGAACTTTGGGTGCGTTCAGGCTAGTGGGTTATACTGAATTTTAACTTCAAAACTAAATTTTCTACAAGATGAGTTTATTCAAAAAGGTGATTTATCAATAATTTATTAACAAAGTTAATCCACTTCAAACTTGAAAAATTACGTTTTATTTAGTGTAATAAATAAATAATTATGGTAATCACAGTTTTCTAACATGTTTTATTCAATTTCGTAGCTCATTTTAAATCAAAATTATCTATTTGAGCACCTAACAAATTTCTATATAAGATAAATATTGAGGAAAAATTTGAAAAATGCATTAATCTGACTATAACTGTAGCAATATTCTATTACACAAACAGGGTTTTTGTCTTCTGTTCGTTATAATACTACAAAACAGATAGAACCCTTCGGCTTTAATAAGTCCTTATCTATTGGTTATTTGAGAATTTTTTATTTCTGAAATTTCGGGGGGGAGGGGGCCTGGGCCCCATGGGCCCCCCCCTGGCTACGCCACTGACAACAGGCACAGCCCACTACTGCTTTCTTTACAAATTTCCAATTAAAAAATATAAATTTTAGGTTATAAGAGACTTGTTATTAAGGCAACTTGTAATCGATTCAGGTAGGTGATTATATGGTCTTAGTCCTAATGTGTTGTATAAATTCATTGTTTTAGAAAGCCTTTGAAATGGAATTTCCATTTGTTCTCTATTTCTGGTATAGTGGGTGTGTATATTACACCGTTTCTTTAGATTATTCTGGTTCTGTCTTACGTATAGGATCACATTGAAAATATATAAGTTAATAACAGTCAATATTTTTGTATTTTTCAACAAAGGCCGACAGTGATCAAGATAATCTGAATTGGATATTACTCTGATTGCTTTTTTCTGTAAGAGTAGAATTCTATTAATGTGTTTACTGTTACCACATAAGAAACTATGCTTTGAAAAAAAAGCGAAATAATAATTTCTAAGATACCTTTCAGAAACAATATCCTTCAATTGTCTTAACATAATTATATATTACCCTGGACAACCTGCCTGAAATAGAATTAATATGAGGTTCCCATGTCAATTTGAAAAACAAAGCTGAAAATCAAAAGATATAAGAACAAGATTCAAATCAAAACTAGACAACCGAAAGGAAAGTGATAGCCGAGTGCAGGTATCTGTTCCATCAGAGATAAGCTAAGAAACTCCTGGGCGCTCTTTGTAAGGGTGACCGATTGGATTGGCCAGCAAAAACGACTCTGTTCTCTGCTGTAAAATCACTTCCAGGCGGTTCGGAACCCACCTAAATAGACAACCGAAAGGAAAGTGATAGCCGAGTGCAGGTATCTGTTCCATCAGAGATAAGCTAAGAAACTCCTGGGCGCTCTTTGTAAGGGTGACCGATTGGATTGGCCAGCAAAAAAGACTCTGCTTTCTGCTGTAAAATCACTTCCAGGCGGTTCGGAACCCACCTAAAACTGTAGGTCCAACTCATCAATCACCATCATCCAAATCATTACCCACGCACAGGTATCAGACCTATGTGGGCTTCATCCTCCGAAAAAGAAAGACTGCACAAAGGGTATTTACAGATGAAAGACCGACAGGAAAGATCAGAACGAATGCAAGAGTAATGGACAATGGCGGAAAGAGAACTCATCAAGTAGAACCAGGAAATGATTAAGAGGTCCAATGAGGTCGTAAAAGCCAAATAAATATGAGATGATAAAAAATGAACATTTCTATGAAACTATTGATTATAGAGATGTGACCAGATTGAGCAAGTCGTTCAAAGTAACTGACTCTTTAAAATGAACTACAAACTAGTAGTTCAAATTCAGAAAGTAGTTCGTTCATTTTTGAGCTGCGTTTATGTTTTCACGAAATACAGTCAGCACACCATCTAGTGAGCGCTCTTTTAATTAGCAGAGCAGTACAGCGGCCTGCTATAGGCACTGCTAGACAAGAGCACTCACCTCCCCACTCCACGAGAAGTTTCAACTGTGAAGTGAACGAACTACAACAGCTGGCTCACTCACTCACCTCTCTCAGCTCCATGAGCTTTTTGAACTGTGAACTGAAGGAAGCACATCTACTATTAAAGATTGGTGTGCATCAAATAATTTAAGTCTAAACTTACTGAAAACCAGTGACCTAAAGTTCAGTTTCAACGCTAGGTTCCCTTGTATAAGCTCTTTAAAATTCCTAGGTCTTATGCTGGATACAAATTTGAATTGGAAAAGTCACATATCATATATATCTGGTAAGCTCAGTAAAAGTTTATTTGTCTTACGTAGGCTCAGAGATATTGTGAAGCATGATGTGTTAATAAGTGTTTATTATGCTTATGTTTATAGTCACCTGGCCTATGGTATACAATTATGGGGCAATAGTTCCATGGCTGTTACACTTTTTAGATTACAGAAAAAAGCCATACGAATCATTTGCCACGCTCCACCACGTGCAACTTGTAAACCTCTCTTCCAAGAACTGGGATTATTAACTCTTCCATCTCTGTATGTATATGTGTGTCTGATAAATATGAAAAAAAAAACTCAGATAGATTTATTCTAAATAGTGACTTTCATACTTATTCAACAAGAGGCAGGCAGAATATCAGAGTGGATTCCTATCATTTGGCGGGTGCTCAGAGGAATTGGAGGTACATGTCTGTGAAATTATTTAATAAACTGCCTCTGCAGATCAAAAATATGAATGTGAAAGGGTTCAAATCGCATGTGAAGGATCTACTCTTGAGTAGCTGCCTGTACTCGGTTGAAGAATATTTTAGTTTGAACATGACTAATATGTGATTTTAAATAGTGCATTTAAATGATATTGATGACTGTCTCATCTGATAGCTTAATTTTTAATGCTAGCTTAGTTTTTGCAATGTTTCTTCTTTTTGTGACTGACTCTTGTCAAAATTTGTGTAATGTGTAATTTGTGCCTGTACCTGACTATGTCTACTGTACCCTATGCTGTACTTACTGACAATAAACTGATTGATTGATTGATTGATTGATAACGAACTACTGCTGGCTCATAAAGCTCATTGACTAAGCTCTGTGCTCTGGAATATTAAACTGATGACTCAGATTCTGAGAATTGTTTATATTGAGGCGCCAGACATACGACAAGGCTGTTTATTGTTGCCTGTGTTTGAGTGCTCGCTCAGTGAGAGAGTGAGCGCTGAGCAAGCATGGTAGTGAATGAGCACGAGCATTGCTGATGACTCATTTTTGAACTAGTTCAAATGAATGACTCACTTATAAGAGTGAGGGCGATTGAGAAGAGTCATTATTGCCAAGCCTAATTGATTATTCTGAAAATTATTTCTCCTCAAGATAAGATGATTTATTCGTCACACAGGCTTGTGAATACTTTGATAGTAATCCAAACAGTAACATGCCAATATGGAAACTACAATAATACAATCTATAAATTTGAAAAGAAACAAACATGCTTTTTGCATAAATCAAAACAATTAAATGACTAGACTTGTAAGAGTTCATCAATCTTTTATGGGCAGCTATCAATTAGATAGTTACTAAGCCTCTCACCAAACACTTTTGCAGTTGAGGCAGCCTTAATATCTGATGGAAAAGAGTTGTACCAAGGGCCACTTGCAACTAGGTCCAGTCTGACTCTAGGTAGACGAAAGTCAATTTCCCTTCTCCTTGTTGCATAACCGTGGAATTGCCCTGGTTCCTCGATGCGAGTTCCATTTCTCTGGATGAAGGACACCAACTTCTGTATAGCTGGCAGCGAGAGGAGACCATTGCTGATAAAATGAGTGAGGCTTACAACTCACTCGAAATCCCAAACTAAAAATGGTCCTAACGGCTACCTTCTGCTTTTTGAATATGAGCTCTAAAAGGTTTTGATAGCTCCCCCAAAACATTATACTATATCTCACTAGAGAAAGGAAATATGCATGATAAACCTTCCTCATTCTGCATCTCCTAATAATAATATCTTGTGACCTGGCTGGCTCAGGTCTGGTGTCAGAGTTATCAGGTCGCACCTGAATAAGTTCAGGGCCTCTAACGTGACTTAACGACTGTTTTTTCGGGACCGACAGCTTAACGTGTCCTCCGAAACACGGGAATGGCCCGAGGTAAAAACTTTCGGTCAGAACTGGGATCGAACCCGGGACCTTTGGGCTACCTAACCAGCACTTAACCCACTCGGCTACGGCCACTCCAGCATCTCCTTATTTCTGCAGACATTTAAAATGTATGTTTCCAATACTCATATTATTGAATACAACTCTGCTTTGTGTGCTGTTTGAAACTATATCTGCAACTTCCACAAAAGGAAGGATTTGTTGTTGCCTATTACCTGTCGATTCTACTCTAAAATAGAAAAAGAAATAGATTTAATTCATAATAATATAACTATTGCTATAATTTATTTGCTATTAAATGCGACGTTGTGTGGAACTGGCCGAATAAGGAGCACACTAACCTTGAGCAGCCTTCAGCCTGGGCTCAGAGCTGCTGCTACTGCTCGTCGAAGCAAGACTGGCCGTACTAAGGCATACAACGCCCCCGCCACTTGCCCCTCCCGCTTCACTTTCTTCCATCGAAACCTGAAAACCGGAAATAAGAATCAAGAATATTTATTATATTTATATAGTGTCATTATACAAAGGCTTTGTCAATATTGAGGAGGTCGCAATGCACAGACCAGTCAAATGATTTACAAATAATAGCCACAATGTATTAAATACATTGACTAGAGGTACAATTCACTCTTGTATTAAACTATATCAGATTCTTGTATTCAACACAGTAAAACAATACAATTACTTCCAGTTTACAACTAATTCATCTAAACCTAATATATAACACTAACATTCAACAACTAAACCCTGCAGCGGGCCATGGCAACTAAACTTCCCGATACAGGCTACAGAATCTGTCCCTGAACGGTCTTCCGCCACCAGCCATTCACAAGCCAGCCGTCTTTCAAATGTGCTCATTTGGTCTCCGCCACCCTGTACAATTCGGAATTGCGTTGTGATTTTTTTTTTACTTACTTATATTATATATATTATTTATATTACTTCTCACAAAGAGATTTAAATTCAAATTTAGCGCTAAATATAATATCGACTTTATCAAATATCGATTATATCAAATATCGATTATATCGAATATCGATAGTTTGTAATTGTTGCCAAATATATAAATTTTTTACATTGATAAGTAATAAGTATAAAATAAAAGGAAAATAATAGAAATTAACAGAGAGTATAATATTTGTATTTTAATGAAATAAAGAAGTTAGGACGTTGAGAAACAATAATGACAACATAAATCGATGTATTTTGAAGGTTAACACTAATATAAATGTAATGACATAAATTTAAGTCAAAATATCAATAAAAATAATAATAAATAATTGACTCAGTCAAAAAATAATATAAATAAAAGGTTGGAACACAACTTTATATTAAAATATGTGATTATGAACTGTACTTCTATAAAAATTACTATGGCCGTAGATTTCCTTCATCTTGTTAAATTAGAACCAAAACTTGTTTGGTCTCTCTTTAAAAAATGGCATTGTAAAGATGAGTTGCTTTCAGTAGACATAATTGTGAAATACGTGAGTACATGGAAATTGTATCCTTTTTTATACGATTTAAGATTGTAAGTATGAATAAAAGAATGAAGATTCTTTTGTTATTATTTTTGTTTTAAAATATGTAATTGCATATGAATATTGAGTTGGAGGCGTGGGGTTTCAAATCGTAAGTATTTTAAGGTAAGATGTTTTGGAGGAAAGGAAACGAAAGCATTCCAAGCATGACAATGATTTAGTATAGATTGTAGTACGGAGGTCTGTGGAAAGCGCAACTAGATTCAAGAAATCTAGAAAAAAATACAACTAAATTCAAGAAGATTAGAAAAGCATTCACACTTAGAGAGGAGGAAAACTCACTTCTTGACTGGAGGTCTGTTGCGACAGTTTGGGCGTGGTGAGACTAGACGAAGAGGGCGCTAGAGACGACTTCAGGTCTGACGGCGCTCTCTCTCTATCTTCGGAAAGGCTCAACGATCCGCCAGCTGAATATTACAGTAATTAATTAGTAATAATAATAATAATAATAATCATTATTACAACAAGTAAAAACAGTAGTAGTCTATCAATACCAACAATGAAAAAAAAAAATAAATAAAAAGCACATTAATAAAACGTTTTATGGCATGTATCTTTGGGTAAAATTTCTGATGATTGATGAGTTAAGCCTACATTTTTAGGTGGGTTCCGAACTAACGGAGAGTTATTTTACAGCAAAGAACCGAGTCTTATTTGCTGGCCAAACCACAAACCAATCGGACACCTCACAAAATGGACTTAGACGCTCGTGACTTATCTGACTGAAGACATATCTGCCATGACTCGCGGCGATCACTTCCCCCAAGGCCAAGGTTTTATCTGAGAATTCATATTGATAAACATAGTATTTAGGTCTTACAAAACTATAATATTAACTATTATAATACTATAATCCAACCACAGACAAAAGAACCTTCAAAATATGAACTCTACTGCGCAGAGAGAGAGCACGTTATGCAGTTTATCTCACTCGCTCACTAGAGTAGTGGAGGGGGTCAGTCAACGCTTGGCTGTCCTGCAGTGAACATCGGTAATAATAATGTATGAATTGAAAAGAACGCTCCGGTATGATGTCATCGGTCGAGCAAGTGAGTGAGAGGGCGATAAAGCTGTCGCTCTCACTCGCACAAGAGTGGGAGCTGTGGGGGCGTGGTAACTACAGTGATACAATGCGCGAAGGTTCTTTTGTCTGTGGCCCTATTATAACTATTGCTGCTGGATACTAACTTCCTCAGGTTAATGTTCAGCCTATTATATGTTTATTTGGAAATGCATGCTAAAATAAACAAGGAGGAGTTGTCTTTCTTCATATTTTTATTATATTTCTCTTCTACAATAAGGTTAATCATAAGGATAATGAAAGACCTATACCTCATTTATTAATTGCATGGCTCTTTTTCTCTAGATTATTTTTTTCTTTCTTTCTTTCTTCTCTAATATTGATATATCAATTATATAGTTACTCTGACAAGAAATATATTCTGTAGACTAGTATAGTATTATTTAATTTGTTTTGTACCACTATGGGTCTCATCAGACCCAGTGGAAATCATCAACTTGTAAATAAATAAATATTTATAATTAACATGATGCACCAATCTGTCATACTGCTTTTGTTTGGTCTATTAATCATAAGTACTCTATAATACATAGAGTATTGATGCTCCACTGTACAAGCACTCTAATTCTTATTAATAAATTAAATCTTTTTGTATTGACTTTTTTCCGTATTTCATTAATTCTGTAGTTTAATCATATTCTTTTGGTATTCTTTGGTAACATTTTTTTCTGCAGATTATTAGTTCTGTAGTTCAATCATAATAGAATTATATTGATCAATATAATATAATTTATCTACGACCATGTCATAATGTAAACATTACAGTTTCACAATTGATGCCAAAACAGCTGTCTTTTCGAAATGCTTTTTGAAACCCGTTGCATAATGAGCTCATTATAGGACAGGTTCTACATTATAACACGGGTTCTGGACCAATCAGACGCATTTTTGATGGAATCAATATCGTAATTCAATATTGTGAAACTATCAGCTGATTTGATCAAACTGCTACACCAGCTGCTTTAACCTAACAATCTACTATAACTTCTCGTATTTGAGATGAGAGGTTAGGTATCTCTGACAGTCACAGGTAAAATGAAATTGTTTTAATTAAATGTATACTAGTGGTCGTAGATAAAATAGTGTATACAACGATTTTATTTGGCCATTAAAGCACTCGTGAGATATTTATAACACTCGCATCTAACTCGTGCCTTAATAAGGGTCAAAATAAAATCGTTGCATAAACTGCTATTATAATATTTCACTATCAATCAAGAGTTTATCAGTCAGTATCTTATTATATTCTTTCATTATATTAATGAATTTCGTAGCAAAATTAGTCACAAATCAATAAATATAGTGTGTACATCTACATGTACACATGTACTGCTGACAGTACCTGATCGGGAAGGTACACTGGCGCAGTCTAGAGTTCGCCGTCGAAATGAGCCCCCCCTTAGGCCCCCCGCACCCCCCTCCACCTTGGTAGGCGACACCGGAACCGAAAGTCTTTCGTTCTCTTCACGAATTGGCAGCGACCGACAGCCAAAACCACCTACAACGAACAAAGAACATGAAATAAATTACCAAAACCACCTAAAACAAACAAAGAACATGAAATAAAATACCAAAACCACCTAAAACAAACAAAGAACATGAAATAAAATACAATCAATTAGACAAAAAATTGATGCCACAATAATATATTAATTAATAAGAATTTTTAGCTAGGCTGGAACATATAAAAAAAAATTTGAAGCTATCATTATTGAAATAATATGAGCCCACTTGGCCTTTTTTGTTCTGTATTGTGAGTCAAAGAGCCCAGTACCTCGATATTAATTTATGCTATTCATTTATATGATTTTTTCAATTAAAATTCAATGGGAATAAAAGCCAGGCGCTCTCATACACACACACAAGCTCTCTTGAATAGTTTTCTTGTGGAAAATTTAATTTAATCGGGCAATCTGCTAGTACAAATCTAAATTCTTTATTCGCCACATTTCAACAATTGAACAGAATTTCAAAAATAAATATCTTAGTTTGAAAAAACTTAAAGCTAAAATAATACAGAAATATTACTCATAATTTATATGGGCATTGCCAGCAAAACCTAAGATCAAAACCTAGCAATGAGTATCAGTGACAAAAGGAAAGAATACATTTAAGGAAGAAAGTGAAATAATGAAAAATATTTGTTTATTTATTATATGAACAAACTAACAATAAATGCAGAGATGCAACAGACCAAACAGAGTCCAAAACTGCTCTATTCAAAAAATCGATTGAGCTATTTCATCCAAAACTTTTAGGTTAATCCACACTGAACATTTAGATTAAAAAGATACTAAACTTGCTGCTAAGGAAACAACAAACAAAATCATAGGTACTTTGTAACCTTTTAATATATATATACACGTTTGTATCCATGACAATTTGGACTGTTTTCGTATATGAACGTGACAATGTGGACTGTTTCTTGTCAATCCCGACGGCGTCCGAATTGAATGTGTATAGAATATTATATAAACATGACAATTCGGCCGGAATTGTTGTTAAGGAGGAAAATGGAAGTAGATGGGTGAGAAGGAGAAATGATAAGAGGAGGAGGAGGAGGAGGAAGAAGATGTGAGGAGGACAAAAAGAAGGAGGAGGAGGAGAAGGAGGAGTAGGAATAAGAGGAGGAGGAGGATGTGAGGAGGGAAAAAAGGAAGAGGAGGAGGAGGAGGAGTAGGAATAAGAGGAGGAGGATGTGAGGAGGACAAAAAGGAAGAGGAGGAGGAGAAGGAATAAGAGGAGGAGGGGTGGAGGAGGAGGATGTGAGGAGGACAAAAAGGAAGAGGAGGAGGAGGAGGCGGAGGAGACAAAATAACAGTAGGAGAAAGAGAGAAAAATTTTATTTTGTCTTATTTTTATTCTTCTTTTATCCAAGCACATCCCTTAAAAAATGATCGTTCGATCCAATTATTATCTCAAAAACAACATTTTTAAAACACTCTTTTTATATCCACCAGAATGATATTTTCATCATGTTACTAGCATAAAC
The DNA here is from genome assembly GCA_948455865.1 of Conomelus anceps. Lineage (NCBI taxonomy): Eukaryota > Metazoa > Arthropoda > Insecta > Hemiptera > Delphacidae > Conomelus > Conomelus anceps. Next base: position 56,539,038 of record OX418223.1, on the reverse strand, counting down.
CATAGGAATAAGAGGAGGAGGATGTGAGGAGGACATAAAGGAAGAGGAGGAGGAGGAGGAGGAGGAGGAGTAGGAATAGAGGAGGAGGATGTGAGGAGGACAAAAAGAAAAAGGAGGAGGAGAAAGAATAAGAGGAGGAGGATGTGAGGAGGACAAAAAGGAAGAGAATGAGGAGGAGTAGGAATAAGAGGAGGAGGATGTTAGGAGGACAAAAACAAAGAGTAGGAAGGAATAGGAGTAGGAAGGAGGAGGAGTAGGAATAAGAGGAAGACAAAAAGGAAGAGTAGGAGGGGGAAGGAGGAGGACAAAAAGGAAGAAGAGGAGGAGAAGGAGGACAAAGAGGAAGTGGAGGAGGAGGATGATTAGGAATAAGAGGAGGAGGATGTGAGGAGGACAAAAATAAAAAGGAGGAGGAGGAAGAATAAGAGGAGGAGGAGGAGGATGTGAGGAGAACAAAGAGGAAGAGGAGGAGGAGGACAAAAAGGAGGAGGAGGAGGAGAAGAAGGAATAAGAGGAGGAGGAGGTGGAGAAGGATGAGGAAGGGTGGAGGAGGGGGAGGAGGATGTGGGGAGGACAAAAAGGAAGAGGAGGCGGAGGCGGAGGAGACGAAATTACAGTAAAAGAAATATGAAAAAATGTATTTTGTCTTATTTTTATTCTTCTTTTATCCAAGCACATCTCTTAAAAAATGATGGTTCGATCCAATTATTATTATCTCGAAAACAAAAGTTTTAAAACCACTCTTTTTATATCCACCAAAATGATATTTTCACCATGTTACTAGCATAGATCATTGCAAAATCACTTCTATTTTAATTCACGACAAAAAATAATAAATAGAAGATGTTCATAAGGCAAAGAGATTCACCACTAAGTAGAGGGAGAATAGTGGGCATTTTTGAGGAGATCTTCAATGTTCTCAAGTGGAAGCGTAAGTTACAGATTATCCAATAAAGAATCAAAATTCAACTGGCAATACAGTCTTTGTTTTAATGTTAATAATAAAGTCGACCCTAATAATAAAGAACCCTATCCATATTAATATGGAAATTAATACAAAGAGAATTATTATTGTTTTCTAATGAATAAAAACTCAAGTTCAACTCTTACATTACTGGAAATATTGTCTCCCAAAAACTGTAGTTTAATTATTGTGGAACAGAAACTTATCATCAGTTAAATAATAAAAAGAGAGACAGGGAACAAATTATTTCATTCAGCTTTGTAAATTCTAAAGCAGAAATTGTGTACAATAAACGTGCTCATACATTTTCAAGATACTGGAGTTTTTTGACTAGAAATGAATCAATTTATTAAATTTTCCCATGAATAATAAGTAAGGTTTGGATGAGCCGGCAATTTGCTGACCAATAAACAGGCTAGGCGCACAGCGTAAACCAATCCAGTTCTTTGGCGCCGATCACTCTGTTTGGCGCAAGATTTAAAAACTTGTGGCCAGTATAAAAACGTCCGTATGGTTTTTTGGCTTAGGAGGGAGAAGGGGGCATGTGAAAATTCTACAAAAAATCACGAACGTTTCTCTTCACACTAGTATCGTTCCCCTAGATTTTGAAGTCTATATGTTCGAAATTGAAAAAGTTATTGGGAGTTTTCGATTTTTATGTCAGTAAACAATGAAAGTACAAGAAATTTCTTATTATCTACCTAGACGTTATACAAAAATTTTGACTTCTCATCTTATTTTTGTCAAAAAATGATTATTTGATGTTATTTTAGCATTTCTGAACGTGGGATCGTCTTTCTGACGAGTTTCTTCGTACATATATTCAATGAAATGTGTTTTATATGGTACAGTTCTTCCGTAATTAACAGTTCTATTTTATACAAGTGAATATTCTTGACATTGATGTACGCTTTCAGTATGCATAATTTGAATACTTCTAATTCAATTCACTACAATATTCATGATTCAATAATATTTTTATAGATTCGGAAATATTTTCTTGTTTAGGGATTTGACTTAGGCTACTTGAAGACTTTAATTTGATTATTTGAGTTTAGTAACAGTGTGTGTAGCATTCCACTTATTATTCTACATACCGGCTGCATTTGACAAACTTATTATTCTACTATAATTGTATGGTATACTTTCTTGTGAACTGAATAAATGCAATGAACTGAGAGGTTGATACTTGAAATAATTTTGAAATCAATAAATTAATAGGTGTTTTTTTAAGATCAACTACACCCAGTGTTTCGACGTTGGTGTTGAAATGCATTCTTCAAGAAGCAATATTCATGCTTTAAAAATAACAACGTAAAAGAATATTCTTACGGAAGTACAAGTTATTATCTAGCTCTTACTTCTATATCTATATCACGATTGATAAATATTGTTGTTGGTTCAAGCTGTGCATTATACAATAATGGAATATACAATAATGAAATAATTGAAGCTGAATAATCCAACTAACTTACTTTATACAACAGTCCAAGCATCTTCTGATAATGGAAGTTTGATTTCCTTAATCATGGGGATTTATTTACAATCAGGTGGTTCTGCTTTTTCTATGATTCCCTGCTATTAAAATTTTTCATCACGCATAATGCTCACAAGAAACCTTATACCGTCTTTTTCCCATCAGGCTTTTTTGTTATACTGCTCTTCTTGATATCCAAGTTGGTTTGCAACTCGTTTTCATTCACCTTCCACCTCGCAATTTGACCAGCCCTTTTCAATTTTAGCAATTTTATTTTTGTTATCTTATCCTCTGAATTAGTTCTACTTCGTTTAAATTAGTTTCTGATTTTCTGCGTCTCATGACGCTCTTATGTCCAGAGAAGGAGAGAATAAGAGATGGATTTCTGAGTTCATTTACTGAGGGCGAACTGCAGTTCATCTCTATCTCACAGCCCCATATTTTTTTCTCTCTCTCTCTCTCTCTCTCTGTCTCATTTTCCAACACTCTATCGATACCCAGTTATTGAATTTGTGAAAGATTTTTATTCTCGAGTAATCGAGTAAATAGAAACTTTCGATTTTTCGTAGCCTGAAGCCAATTCTCATTCTCGGAAAAGCTGGAAAACGCATTGAAAACGCGAAGAATAACTGCAAATTCGTCGATATTGGACATAATTTGGGGATATTTTTGAAACCCTTCAAAAAAAACTATTTCAATACCTCAACTGAACCTGAGTATCAGTTTTAAACTTTCCTATTTCAGTTGTTTTTGAAAAAATCTGGGAAAATGCATTAAAAATGCAAAGGAAAACTAGAAAAATGCATATTTTTGGTGTAATTTCAGGATGATTATGAAGCCCTCTTAACACAACATTTCCAGATCTTAGCAGAGCCTCAGTACCAAATTTAATTTTTTTTTGTCAAGTAGTTGAAAAAGCTGGGAAAAAGCAGAAAAACGCTGGAAAAGCGCTGATTTTGAGAAATCTCAACGCAGAAATCCGTTCGTAGTGCGCGTCTAGATCTTCAACAGAACATGCCTGCCAAATTTTAACGTTTCTGGTTCAGTAGAATATTTTCGTTCTGTATTTTTTTTTTTTTTTTTTTGTAAACAAATTAAATCCCCTCAATCATGGGTGTTTTTCAAATTTCTTGACAATCAGGACCTTATGGTGAAACTCGGGGTCGCTGAAAACGAATCTGATATCAACATTTTTCTATCACAAAGAATTGCCACCAAAACTTTGACGCGAAAAGTTGCTGCGTATGCATTCTGATGACGCGTGATTAATTGGTCTGGGGAATGCTGATGTAGAAAATAAACAATTCTATTCTATTGCACAGTCGCTGGCTGGTCTTGGTGGGAGATACGACTGTAATTTTTAGACCTTGCTGTGTTCATTCTTCATTTATTCTTCAAAATTTATTGTGCATTGACATTGTACTACACCAACAGAGGATGAAGAGACAGACCATCTTGACGAGAGGACAACAGATAGCCAACTCTAATTTGCACAAGGGTGAGTTCAATTTAATATTTACATTTCAATTACAATTTTAATGATCTTTGCAGAGTAGGTATTTTGATAAAATCCCAATTAGCTGTGTGCGTCTTAATTTGAAATCGATTAGTTGTACTGACTTGTGTCACAGAGTGGTTATTTGGCAAATGTTGAATGAATTTCAAAGTTAGCGCAAATCAAGTCTATGCTTCTATGTTATTCTCACTTGAAACCCTCGCTCAAACTCAAATTCGAGAAAGATTAATGTAATAACCAAATAGCACAAAGTGCGAGCACTCTGCAATGTAGAGTATAAGATTATTCCATGTAAAATGACTGAAGTGACAATAAATACGAGTACATTCTTGTGATGAAAAAATATTTGTATGAACTTTTGATGATATTTTGTTATCTTTCATTCAAGCTAGTCTATAATAAGTATTTTATTATCGAAAAGTTATTTTAGAAAAGCGATGAAGCTCCATTTAGTTGTCAAATGGTACGAAGTTATCTATGCTCTATGCTCGACTTTTGAAAGGAGTTTTTCTCTAAACGGATTCCTTAAAAGCTGTGTGTAATTCGATGAAAAAATCCTTGAAAAGTTTATCGCAACTGATTTTCTCAACTTGTTTATCAGACCCTGCATATTGATAAATGCACTCTTCAATTAAAAAAGGAGCATGCTGCTGAATATGAACTATAGAAATATCTATTGATCACTACAACTGTGAATACTACTTGCCATTGAAGAGGTTGAAGAATAATAAAGACATTAGGGATACAATCTCCTGCAAGTGATCATACTTGCGATTCAGAATTATTCTAAGCTGATAAGATTGTGAAATGAATAAATCATCAATGGAGTTATCAGGTAGCAGGCCACCAAATGCATACTTAATTAGACTACCAAGCCGCTACAGAGAGCCTGGCCACTAGGTGAAAAATCTACTTTTGACCAATAGGTGAGGCACTGTCGGCTAACAAGTGTAATGAGTTGTGGACTACTAGGATTGTTGCATGATACTCCCGCTAAGACATAAGAATGCTGTTTATGCTTCTTAGAACATCATTTGTCTACTGAACACCAGTGTATGCTCTGCATAGACTACAGGACTTTAAAGACTAAATGGTGCCTAATTTGCATATTGAAAGTTTCCTTGTGACACTGGTGTAGTATATTGATGATTTATTGAATGCTATGAAATTTCTAAAAAATAATGACAATCATTGTTGCAAAATTATAAACCTAGAATTTGAAATAAAATAAATAATTATTTTCAAACTAACTTAACAGCACTCCGACTTCTGGCATACATAATAAATACAGATGTAAAAATAGTCCTACCAGTAGTCAAGTGGAACAAGCCTAGAAAATAATTTGATTAATGCAAGAGCTGATAAACACTAAATTTTTTGACTAATAATAATAATAATAAGCGTATGGCTTTTAATGGTGGGGAGACCCTTACGGGTAGTTCCACCTCTCCGTTTGTGCCATGTTACGGGGAACATGGTGGACCTACTATTTTAGGTGGGTTCCGAACCACCGGGTAAGTGATAATAAAGCTTGTAACATCAAGTCATTGAAGCACGGTCACCCATCCAAGCGCAGTCTTGAGCGGTCGTGACTGAACATCATTTTGACTAATGGGAAATAGACACATAGCTATACTGTTAGGGCTACGTAGGATAAATATCTACAGTAGATAGGAAAATTTTCAAATCTATTTCTATTCCTCATTTCTGTTGCAATATTAAACAATAATACTAGAATAAAATAGAAACAACTAAAATCAAACTAAATACTGTATTGGAATCACATTAGTTTCCAGTAGGCCCTAACTATCCTCAAACTTGGTAGTTCAACCCAATTATGTCAGTAGTTGAAAGTTTAAGTCTAAAATAAGAATTTGCACATAATTTCACATAATATGTCTGCTTTGTGCACTTGTGATGAATAAGCAACACCAATCTTCCAAAGTTTATTCAAGGTAGTCCTAATAAATTAGTCTATGTTCAGTAACCTTGCAGTAATAAAAAACATGGCACATGTTGGAAGATCATGTTGAAAAAGTGTCAAATTTAGGTCAGTGTTAATTATTATTTTTTATTCTAAAATGGCGCTTAGGCTTGCTGTGAAGTCATTTAAATATTTTTATTGATATTATAATACATACTATTATTTATATCTCTTATATTAATATAATATGATTTATATGACTTTACAGCAAACCTTGGAGCCATTTTAAAATTGATATTATTTTATTACCACTGATCTAAATTTGCTTATTCAAAAATTAAATCATCATAGAAGATCATGAAATCATACTGGTTCTAAAATGTATCTTAGGCTTGCTATAAAGCCATGTAAATATTATTAATTATATTATTTACATGACTTTACAGCGAGCCAAAGAGTCATTCCATAATCAATATAGTTCTATTATTTTCTAATGTGATTGAATTTTTGAATAAACAAGTTGTAGTTGTAAATGCTTAACAACATAACCTATTCTTAAACTTTATGTTTCTATTGTTTTTGCAGCCAGCAGCAGAAGTCCCAGATCACAAGATTGACGAAAAAAATAAGTGCGGCAAAAAACAAAATTATTGTTTGTATTGTAAAAAATTAGTGAAGGAATATTCGGTGCATATCGAAAGGCACCATATCCTGACACTGCAGAGGGAAAAGCTTTTTTAGCGATAGAAGAAAAAGATGGAAGGATGAGATTTTCACATTATAATATTAAAACTTTCTTGATCATTGGAGAAACATTTTTTTTTTTGAGTATTTTTTCAAAGTATACAAGAACCAATTTCATGACCTGTGCAAAGCATGTATATGTATCTAAGATTGAGTATTTATCAAATCAAATAGCCTATAGACAATAAATTGTACATTATATTATTTTTTCTATCAATCAATTTTCCTTTTCCTCCACTTATCAGGAATAAATTATTAATTAACTTGTGAATAATTTGAACATACTTAATCAACTGCCTGTGATTAAATTTTCTTCAAATTGTTCGTAAAAACATCATTATCAAACATTTAAAACATTGACTCTGTTGTTATTGTAGCTGTCAGAGAAGGAACTATGCCGGTATTCCTAACGGGGATTTCAAAATAACTTTGTTATCAATCTGTTAATGATCTGTTGTCACTTATACTGGCGGCCACAAAATTAGGCGGCTGAGAGATTTGGCGCTGTTGTCAGATATGAAACCGGTAAAGTGAGGAGACGTCTCAAAAATTGCTTGCTCTTCATCACGAATTGGCAACGCTGTGCTTTTGGGTGTCAGAGTCGATTTATAGTCATCGTCAGCTGGGTGTCAGCTGAAAAATCAATTTTCCTTTTCCTCCACTTATCAGGAATAAATTATTAATTAACTTGTGAATAATTTGAACATACTTAATCAACTGCCTGTGATTAAATTTTCTTCAAATTGTTCGTAAAAACATCATTATCAAACATTTAAAACATTGACTCTGTTGTTATTGTAGCTGTCAGAGAAGGAACTATGCCGGTATTCCTAACGGGGATTTCAAAATAACTTTGTTATCAATCTGTTAATGATCTGTTGTCACTTATACTGGCGGCCACAAAATTAGGCGGCTGAGAGATTTGGCGCTGTTGTCAGATATGAAACCGGTAAAGTGAGGAGACGTCTCAAAAATTGCTTGCTCTTCATCACGAATTGGCAACGCTGTGCTTTTGGGTGTCAGAGTCGATTTATAGTCATAGTCAGCTGGCAAGACTTGACGACAGCTCAAAATGTCTCAGCCGCCTTATTTCGTGTCCGCCAGTATAGGCTGCGTACTTTTCATATTATTTCTATAGAAGCCCACTAATATAAGTACGACACACAGTGGCGGATCCACGGATCGGGGGGGGTGGGTGAAAAAGGGAATTCCCCCCCCAAACGGAGAGGAAGAAGAAGGAAAAGGAAAAAAAGGAGAAGAGAGAGAAGAAAAAGAAGAAAAGAGGAATGAATGGCAATGATAGAAAACAATGAAGAAGTAGAAAAGAGACAACAAATATTGGTAGGAGAGAGATGAAAATTAAAAAGATGAAAAAGGGTAAAAAACAAGGATAAAATTAAAATTAGAAGAAAATGAAGGAGATCTTTCAAATTTGTTGACAAGCGAGGAAAATGAGACAGCAATGCCTAACCAACAATTAATATTCTATTGCAAATATTGTGTACGGTATTTCATTACTTGGTCTGAAAATGATGCCAGTTCTGAAAGGGGTTTCCGGATTCTGCAGCTTATCACTACATGGCTGAGGATAACTATAGCAGAAAAAGCAGACTTGTTTTATTAGCTCTACTTTACATTCTCTCCAATGATCACTCTAGAGCCTAAATCCTGGATCCTCAAAAAATTGTTGGGAGATTTAGATTTAGGCTGATTACAGAATAGTTTTTCAATTGCCAATAATGTATGTAATTTTTCTTGTTCATTTCATTTTTCATTAACTTGTGTCAGTAACATAACTATTGGGAGGATCAGGGGGATATCCCCTCCCCACCTGGGACAAAAGAAAATTTGGAATTTTAGCAGGCCACTGTGAGACAATTTTTGGCAAGAGTCAAAGATGTCTGGAATCACTAAAAATGCGGTTTTGTAGGAGTTTTATATTAAAAAAGCTTTCAAGGAGTACAGCACCACTAAATTATTATGAAAGAAATTTTCACGTAACCTAGGGTACTGTACATTACCCCAATCAGGAGCAGTGAGGATCAAATATAGAAAAGTGGAAGTTTCAAGTAAAGTCCCGGATCTCCCATTGACAGTAACACAAGAACTAGACAGAATTTACTTTGACAGATAACGTTGGTTGAAGTGTTAAGTTAGAAGAATTAATGCCTAGAATCACTTGCCATGTAGTTTTAGAGGTGATTTTTCAAAAATTTTCTCGGGGAGTTTTCCGAACCCCCGTTTTGAAATAAATAGCCATGTATATTACTATAAAACTTCAATTTATCGTTAGAGGTCTACTACTCCAAATTACAAATTACTATTTTAATTATTCTACTGAGAATTATTCTCCTGGCAACATCCCCCCTCCTGACCCTGTATAGTTATGTCACTGCTTTGTGTGATGTAACGATACAGATTGAAAGGTTATTAAAATTTGTATTTAAAATATAATATCATAACAGGCAAAAGGTAAACAATTAAAAATACCCTTAAATTCACGATTTTTAGCCTCATTTTCAAACACCATGGAACAATATATTATATTATCCATACGTTTAACATTTTAATAGCAAATTATATGGAAACGCATATTTAGAAAGGAGATATTACACCAAGTTTTTGGCTATTCAAAAGTTACAGAATTTCTCAATATCAGGTTTATCAATGATTTACGCTACAAGGAATTAACTTACTTATGTAGTCAAAAAAGTAATAATCGGATTCATAGACGAGCGAAGCGATTTTGCTGCTTTTTTTGGCTTATCCTTCCCAGCCCTCGGTGGTTCAGGGGATACGGCCATTCTGAATAAAAGCCATCGATGGGAGCAAAGCGAGACTGCTGGCTAGTTCATCTAAATCTTTGCACACCCTGGGAAAACCCCATTTCATCCACCCCTCCTCCACAACCTTCTCCTCCTCCTCCTGCTTCTCCTTCTCCTCCTAGTCCTCTTCCTCCTCCTGCTTCTTCTACTCCTCCTCCTTTTCCTTCTAGTCCTCCTCCTCCTTCTAGTCCTCCTCTTCCTGCTTCTTCTCCTCCTCCTACTCCTGTTTCCTATTCTTCTCCTCCTCCTCCTCCTCCTCTTCCTTCTAGTCCTCGTCCTCCTCCTCCTTCTCCTTCTAGTCCTCCTCCTACTCCTGCTACTTTTTCTTCTTCTTCTTCTCCTCCTCCTCCTCATCCTTCTAGTCCTCCTCCACCACCACCTCCTCCTCTTTTTCCTCCTCCTCCTCCTCCACCTCAATGTTAAGGATGTTCGCTTATGGAAGAAAAGATTGTATCTCAAATGTAATTTTGTCAATCTGGACGGTTTGCATTCAATTCGGACTGTCACAGCCCGAATTGAAAATAAAACAGTCCGAATTGCCATGACCGTCCGAATTGTCACGTTTATATAACTATATATATATATATATATATATATATATAATGTACCTATGATTTTCCGTGTCTCTATTTTCTTGATATGGTGATTCTATTTTTGATGAACTATTTCAAATCAAATCGTTTATTGCACAAAAACCGAATACAAATAATATTTCATCTGTTATTGTTTTTTGAGAATGTATGAATATTTATGTAGCTTTGGATATTATTAAAAATATAATTGGTTATATAGTTAGTAGTTCCAGTGGTTCGGAACCCACCTAAAACTGTAGGTCCAACTCATCAATCACCATCATCCAACTCATTACCCACGCACAGGTCTCAGACCTATGTGGGCTTCATCCTCCCAAAAAAAAAAGATAGAACCCATTTTTCTATTTCACTTATGGCTAACTTAGTGATTCTATTTTAGATTAAATGGTCCCGTATGAAGCTTATTATTCAGTGGAGGAAGTTGAACACACAAAGTTCTCAGGGTTAATCTTAGATAGCAACTTGAAATGGGATAGGCATATAGACTCTGTTGTGAACAAAATTAATCGTAATTCCCATATTTTAAAACGACTTAGAAATTTCTATTCCGAGGAAAATGTAACAAGAATTTACCATGGGTTAATTAGTAGTCACATTAATTATGCTATTGAAGTTGGGGGATCCGCTGCAGCAAAGTAGATGAATCGGGTTTTGATTGCTCAGAAGCGAGCACTAAGATTTGCTTTTGGGATGGACTTCACTGAATCTTACGTGCCTTTTTTCAGGAGTAAGCATATATTAACAGTATATACATACGTTTATAAAATAATCTTGTTAGTAAAAAGTGTTGATCTGTTTAAAAGCGATAATCCCCGTGATTTGAATATAAATAGAGTCAGGGTGAACAAAACAGTTAGTGAGAGAGATCCAATGGTGAATGGGGTAATATTTTATAATAAACTCCCTAGAACCATTAAAACACTTCATGGAAGGGAGTTCCAAGTAAAGCTCAGAGAAAATGCCTTTCTGGCTTACGAGAGTACTGATAATTGTTATGTGAGTGAAGCTTAAATGACCGACTATTTTGACAATTATTATTTGTTTTGTTATTGTTGTTATAGCTTTTGGCAACCAATGAGTTCTAGTGATAGTACTGTATTCGTCTGTTTTTATTATTGTTAACTGATTATTAAAATTTCACTGTTACTTTTAAGATATCGATGTAGTTAGTTTTACAGTATTGTATGCATTTTGAAAACATAGTTGATACCTTTTGTATTTTCTGACGTTTCTAAATTTGTATTGTTACAAAATATGGAAATAAAAACATATAATTATTATTATTAATTTATTGCTTACGTAAACGAAAATAGAACCAATTTACCGGCAGCTGCAGCTGAAGTGCCCTCGTCGGCGGCCTCTGGATCTCCGCGGCTTTCCACCTCGGATCGCGCCGTGTCATCGGACCTGGCCACGCTGGCAGTGTCGTCCGTGTCCACCTCAGTCAGCCGCTCCGAATCCGACGCCATCACGCACGTGCTCCACGCGTCCGACGCCGTTTCCGACACATCTAGCAGCTGAATCACAAACCAAAACAAACAATAAATTGACTAGGAAATAAGAAAAAACAGGAACATTTCACAATTGCCCAGAGTATTGATACGAATGCAAAACAAGCAATTGTTTACGCGCTCGTTCCAAGTAAATTGTTTCCATTCATAGATGAACATGACTCAAAACACATTGAAAGATGACTCTTCTTGTTCTATCTCCTTGGATGTCCTTCTTACTTCTATTCTTCAAATCTGCATCTCTCGCACTCAATTGAAAGGATCGAAGCTTCTCCATGGTTCTGCAGAATTCCTGATTGTTATTCTATATTCAATGACCTTCCATGGCCTTCTAAAAGCATCTAGTGGCTTCCAGTACTTTGTTTACCTTGAACGACGACAACTATATAAAGGAGCCCATGTGAACCAGTAAGTTTAGTTTTACAAACCCGTGTGACAGTTTGTGTTACAGATCTTGTGTGAAACAATCCAGTGCCGTTGGAGTAAACAGTGCTCGACTCCAGTGTAATGTGCAGAGACAAATGTTTACTATTTGTGCAACCTATTAACAGTTTCAATTCAATTCAAATCTCTTTATTCATGTAATATACATTGTACATTGAATAGTGTCACACTAATACAGTGAACAATCACTATAAGTAATAATTATATAGATAAAATAAATATATAGCCTAAATTAAATCGATTGATCAATTACATAAAACAAACTTAATAAAACTAAATTGATATAAAATCCTCAGATGGATAAACAGTTTAAAAATATGCAAACCAGAGATTATTCATAAAAATCCTCAACACTATAGAGAGCTTTTTCTGTTAGGAAATCTTTCAATCTATTCTTAAACTAACATAATTTGCCTCTCCTTGAATTTCGGGTGGCAAGCAATTGTGACATTTGGCCCCAATGTAAGAATGCTTTTTCTTATAAAATTCTAGTTTATGTTTGTCCAAGAACAGTTTATCCCCGTTTCTTGTCTGATATTCATGATAGTGTCTTAGTTTAAAGACGTTGTGTCAATAAAACAAAGACGTTGTGACATTGGTATCATTTCTTTCTACATTAATGTACAGTTTATTGGACTCTTGTTTCTTTTATTATTGATTGGCCTGTATTTAATTATTCATTAATTCTTGTTAACAATTACGGAAAATAAATATTAGCTTTAATCTCTTACATGTCGATGTATGTATGTATGTATGTATGTATGTATGTATGTTCCCAGTCAACTCCAAAACCGCTGAACCGATTTTTATGAAATTTTCAGGCACAATGTAGAGTAGTCCCGAGATGGTTCCTGTGAAGTTTGGGAGTTCAAAAGTTCTCGCTGAAGGACACAAAAATGAGAAATCTATCCTTAGAGGAACAGCTGATAGAAGTCAACAGTTTTTAATCATAAGGCAGGCCCCTTAGCGGCGTTATTTATGCTGTCTAGAACGCAAAGACCTTGCATGTACCGTTGCAGTCATGTTGGAAACATATGACTTGGTATGATGAAATTAATGTAATTATGCCGAGTAGACGACATCTGTTACCCAATGCAGCAAAAAATTTGAAATGTAGCTTTTTTTCAGGATGAAGCCCACATAGGTCTGAGACCTGTGCATGGGTAATGAGTTGGATGATGGTGATTTATGAGTTGGACCTACAGTTTTAGGTGGGTTCCGAACCACCGGGAAGTGATTTTCAGCAAAGAACAGAGCTTCAGTGGGAGGTGGCGAATAAAACAAAAACCTAGCTTCTACCCTAATGGTCGTAGAAGGTTTAAATTTGAAATATTAATCCAAAGATGGTGAGTAAGAAAACAGCGAAGGAGGCCTCTCTGATCAGCTGGAAGTGCCCTCTAGGACTAACTTCTTCCCTAATAGTCAGTCCTAGAAGGTTGAAATTTGAAATGTAACCTCAGTTCTCAGTGGGAGGTGGCGAATAATAAAGTCAAGGAGAATTTTTTATGAGATCGCAGCAACGCGCGCCAGGCCAGCTAGTTAATAATAAAGCAGTCCGGCGCCGGAACGTGCATGTAGTCGAGGCCTTATACTCTTCCAATCAATATTAAACGCCATTGTATTGCATACCTGGGGCGTATTGGGAAGAGACTGCTGCATTGGCGGCACAGCTTCGATGATTTCGCTGTCACTGGCCAACACGTCTGTGCTCCAAGTGTCGCTCACCATCGATATCGTCTCATCTGCCGCACCTACAACAACACAAACACATTTTAAAACAAAATAAAAATATATAACCTACAATTATTAGTTAATCTAATAAATAAAATACAAATGATACAATAGAGAATAATTACCATGACGTTGATGATAATAAGAACCTATTGAAAAACAAATTAAAACAATGCTCAACAGACTAAACAATGAAGCAATCAGGCGGCGTTCACACCTTAGGTAACAAGACGATACACAGAATCAGCTGATCGTATCATCATCCAGCAACAGCGCACCATAAACACAATGATAAATAGATGATACATAATGATACACATCCAGCTGATTCCTGATACACAATGACACAATGATACGCATTCGGTTGATTCATATTCTGTCATACTGCCCATCGTATTGCTAAGGTGTGAACGCTGCCTTTTTTTTTCAATTCAATTTATTCTCATTTTTCAGCAATTTTACAAAATTAAATATATTTCTAATTTTCAATAAACTTAAGCATAATACAATATACAAAAAAGTAAAAGCATACATCTAAGTTTATCTTAATGAGATAAAGCTAGCATTAAAAATTTGTAAAGAAAGCAGTTGTGGGCTATGCCTGTTGTATCTTTACTTGATTGTGTTATGTGCTATAAATAAATGAATAAATAAGCATAAGCTTGTGCGCTAGCAGTGAGTCATATATTTTAATTCACTTATTTGTACAGGATATCAAATATTTAAAACTTCTGATGACCCTGTGACCTTGCAAAAAAAAGAATACTTTTCTTTCAAAACCTGTGAAGTTTGATTTTGAGACCAAAACGACAAAGGAAAATAAGATTTAAGACAGACAGAGAAAAAGAGGAAAAAAGATTTTCATCAGACTAACACTTTTCGTAGATAACTAAGAAAGGGTAATATAAATATACAATTAATATTTAGTTTATACTCTTGGTGACGAGAATGGTTCCATCTGTTCTTGGATGTTGACAAATCATCCAAGCGGGGAGTATATTCATAAAAAATTATGATGTTGAAGATCCATCTTGTTTCCACTAATATGTATTATAAACTTAAAAAACACTTTTGAATGGAAATTGACTCACGTTATGGCGTGACGGCCGTTTCGCTCTGTTGTCTAGAGCATCATCAGACGACCCACAGTACACTGATCAGTTTCAATTTCCATTCAAAAGTGTTTTTTAAGTTTATAATACATAAAAAATTGCTTGTATGACTTTTATTTATAATTTTTGAATAAGGAAGAATTTGTATTTGAATTTGTTTTACATCCACGTCAATAGTGTAATCTTTAAGAACCTGTTATGGTGATGTTCAAGAAGTGTACAAGCATAATTATTGTCAATTATATACATTTCACTGTACAATAAAGATATGGTGGAGATTGGTCATGTGGTGTTCATGCAAACATGATGTTCAGCCACGACCGCACAAGACTGCCTTTGGATGGGTGAACGTATTTCATAAACAATCGTTCAAGAGAAGGTGACGCAATGCAAGAGAACCACCCTAAGCCACGCTGAGGTAGGGAATTTCTATTCTTTATTATCAATTACCCGGTGGTTCGGAACCCACCTAAAATAGTAGGCCCACCAGGTATCTGTTCAATCAGATAGAAATAAGCAACGCACTCCTGGGCCCTCTCTGTAAGGGTGATGACCGATTAGATTGTCCAGAAAAAAATACTTTGTTATCTGCTGTAAAATTACATTCTGGTGGTTTGGAGCCTACCTGAAATTGTAGGTCCACCATGTTTCCAATAACATGGCTCAAACGGCGAGGTGGAACTACCCGTTTGGGTCTCCCCATTAATAAAAGCCATACTCTTATTATTTTTATTATTATTATTATTATTATTATTATTATTATTACAGTACAATAGGCTTTATCAATAATTCATAAAACTCAAATAATAGAAAATAATAATTAATAGAAAATTCAAACTGAGTTTACTACTGACGACTTAAGCTGTTCTTCAATTTAATGCAAAAGAACCTGATATCGAGCATAACTAAACAGACTTTTTCAATCAGGTGAGATCGAACAAGTGGATAGTCTATTAATGAGACTAAATACTAACTATTTAATAAGACTTTATACATAATATACCACGATTAGTTTCAAGCATTTCAGGAACCAAGAAAGATACACATCTACCTCTGTTCAGATTGCGAAGATGGTACTAGATATTTGCGTAACTAGTGCACAAAGTAGATATTTGCTGCACAATAAACTATTAGCTCTTTGCTGCACGAGAGAAATGAATCATGCAAGAGCAGAAGGCGAGTGCGGAATAGTTTCTCGAGTACAGCAAAGGTACTTTCAGCACGAATTACACATTAAATTTTTCCTACAGTTGGCACACCTGGAGAGCAACAAGGTAAAATGAGTATGGCAAAGTCAGCGGGAGTGTGGAAAAGTAAAATGTAGGAATCAGCTGTTTTGCGGGTTGCAGTTCGATATCCCATCCAGTGAAATAGTCGAAGGAGTTTCGATACTTGACAATATCGATACTAGATACCATCGATTGTAATTGTGTATCAAATGGTTCGTGTATCAAAGTATCGATACTTCCATCCGGTATCGAAATTCCTGCGACTATTTTACTGGATGGGATATCGAACTGCAACTGTTTTGCTTACTATAATAGGTGCATAAATAGCCGCTTTGTTGGATAACTTTAGGAAAAATATATTTATCCGATGATTTATAGGTTGAGTGGAAGAAAGAGCCTTCAAGTCCTGAATCTCGGGAGTACCTAATTTCTCTTGTCTTAGAGGAATTAAGTTTAGTTTGAATTGTACTTTATTTTTATAAGAGAAATAAAACATTTATTTACTTATATAATCCGCACTTAATAAAGGCGATTTATCTATTTATTCTCACCTTCCATAAGCTTCTTAATTTGGAACTTTCCGAATTTTTCGTCGATGTCGAATCGGCACTGCTGCTTGTTGGGCTGTGAGGGGGGCGCCACAGGAATGCCCCCCTCCAGTTGGCCCCCTCTGCCCCCCGGCACGGGTCCTGTGTCATCGCCTTCTGTCATCTGTGACGACGGTGTGTCACGACCTGCAAAAAAAATACTAAATTTTATGAAATGTAAACAAAAACCACATAAATAAATCAATTCCCCAAAAAATTGTAATCAAGTTCAGTAACTCAGAAGTAGTGGTAAAGCTCAGTAAAAAAGGCAAACATGAACTGTGTTTTTGTGAAAGATATTTACAGCTAAAAACACTGTAGGTTGATTCACATCTGTTCAAGAAGCTACTTTCAATGAAAAAGGCAATCTTAATTACTGCTATTCGAGTAAAATCGGCCTACAGTGACGTCAGTTGTGAATTCTACTCACACAAATACAGGTGGCATATTTACTTGAAATTCGTAGGCCTAGTATACAGACTATATTATAATATAATAGTACTGGTCAAAATAACCAACAAAGAAATTTACAATAGAAAAAATTTCAGAATAAAACTTTATAAATGGCAAGTTATACCAGAGACAAAACCTCCAAGAGTTGGAACAAAATGGAGTGAAGAGAGAAAAGCTGAATTTGCACAAAAAATGAAAAGCTGGTGGGCAAACAAGAAGAACAAGTCCAAAAAATGAACCATCTTCACTCAGCGTCTTCCACTTTGGGAGTTTTATGTCTAATAATAATATAATAGTCATCAATATATAATATAATATAATAGTCATCATTTTTCTGTCTAAAATATTTCCAGCAGCATATAATTAACAGCTAATGATTAATAGATATAAACAGATAGTTACCTCTAATACAATTCTATATTTATTAATTTATTTATGTTGCTATTGTTTGTGCTGAGATGTGAAACTTTCTTTATCTTCTCTCTTGAAAGATAATTTTAAAGAGGAATGAATTGGTCGCTTTTTGACGATGTTCAAGATTAACAATGCAATATTTCTCTTCTTTAGATAGGCTGTAATCTAATTCCAACTTACATCACATATAATTGGTCATGTATTTTTCTTTTTCTTTACTTTTTTCTAGCCCTAACCAAGGTTTTTTTGAGGATGAAGCCCACATAGGTCTGAGACCTGTGCGTGGGTAATGAGTTGGACCTACAGTTTTAGGTGGGTTCCGAACCACCGGAATTATCACTATTGTGAATAATTAGAATGTAAATAAACAGTAATAGATTTGGCGACTCACCAGACACATTGGCCGATATCATGTCGGACAAATTGTCGTTCTGATCCTCGGTTTCGCTGATGGATGACGTCACACTGTGATTGGAGGCGGCCTCGGACACCACTTCGAGATTGTCGCTTGTGTTGCCGCCTATAGACGAGCAGCCATCGTCGTGGTGCGACAACGAAAAGCGCGTCCTCTTCTCCTGGCCACCGCCACCAACCACCACTTCCTCCTCATCGCCCTCCAACGCCACTCCGTTGGTGGCGCCACCAGCACTGGCCACCACGCAGCCACCGCCTTCGATTCCCACACGCACCAGATCGTCCACCAGGATGCCTTTCCTCTGCATTTCCAATACCTACATTAAATAAATAAATATTTCCATTTAAAACTAAATCTAAACAAATATATACATATAAGACAACATGACTAGATCGTCCACCAAAATGCCTTTCTTCTGCATTTCCAACACCTACATTAAATAAATAAATATTTCCATTTAAAACTAAATCTAAACAAATATATACATATACATATAAGACAACATGACTAGATCATCCACCAGAATGCCTTTCTTCTGCATTTCCAATACTTGCATTAAATAAATAAATATTTCCATTTAAAACTAAATCATAAAGATAAAAAAATACATATAGACAACATGACTAAAAAACCTACCAAAGATTACATTCAAATCATTGTTCATTCCTCAAAATTACAAGAGAGACGATATAAACACAATTAGGGCACTCTGAGCTGTTCTGATTGAACGTATACCTGCTACGCCATGAGTGATACGTGATACGTGCTATGCTGTGAGTTGTGCTGTGCTGCAAGAGCTTTTAAAACCAAAACAATGATTTTCAATAAACGCCCAGCAACTGTCACAGTACAGCGTTTAGTAGCCGGACGTTCATTGAAAACGATTGGTTTGGTTTTAAAAGCTCTTGCAGCACAGCACAACTCACAGCATAGCACGTATCACGTATCACTCACGGCGTAGCAGGTATCTGTTCAATCAGATACAGATAAGCTGCGTTATCGTTGGTCCTGTTTGTAACGGTGACCGATTAGATTGGCCAGCAAAAAAGACACTGTTCTCTGCTGTAAAATAACTTGCGGGTGGTTCGCAACCCACCTAAAACTGTAGGTCCAACTCATCAATCACCATCATCCAACTCATTACCCACGCACAGGTCTCAGACCTATGTGGGCTTCATCCTCAGAAAAAGAAACTAAGCACAGCTTTGTGGCTGGACGACATCATTGATACTGTGATGTACAGTAATAATAAAATTAATTTATACAAGTCGAAAATTAGAACAGAAGAATATACTGTATAATGCAGAAACACACTTTGTTTCAACTTTGCAGGTATTATTTCCTCAACACCAAATTATATAGTACACAATGGAAACTGTGACATTAAATGTAGAGTTAAGAATGGTTTTAACTATTATCTTTAGTTAGTTGTCTAAGAAATTTCTACTTTATTTTATTCTATTGTAATTATATAATGTATATAATGAAGATAGCTCATTACTAATTTAGTATTTTTTTTTTAAATATGGAAAATAAATTTGATTTGATTGTTCTAGACCGAAATAAATGTGAGTTGTGATATATTTGCTTGCTTAAATGTAGTCCCTCAGTCAAATTAATATTTTCATCTTTTTTTGATAGATTCGTTTATAGTTTATTGCAGGTGTTTTACTTATTTGAATTTATTTCCAGTAAAAACTTCAGCATCCTATTCAGAAGGAATAAATAAATAAATAATTCTTTTGATTACATTTTAATTGGATTATTGAGTGAATTGTAATAGTATAATAGAAAAAATGACCTTTTGTTCAGATAGAAATCCGACCGATGGATTTGCGTTGGTGTCAAAGGGTATCACTAGCACCGGCTTATTGACTTCTTCCTCCCCTCCCAAGCCTTCGTCAAGCGCGTCGCTCTTGTAGCTCGAGCCTTTTGCTGACGCTGCAAAATCACAAACAATTAAAATTTAAATCATAAATTAATTACACATAAACATACAGTGAAAAAAGAGAATCCGACAATTAGTTGAACTAAACAATGTTAATAACTTTGTCAACAGGCTATGCTTCTACTTTCCAGAAAGCTGATTGCTGAAATCAGATCAGATTTGACGGGTGGTATACTTTAGGACGACCTAACAGTTTGATCGACCTACTGCTAGCGCAGCCTGCATAACCAAACCTAACCTAACCTGGCTAGATGTGACTCAATATTTAGTTGATAAAGCTTTTTATAGTGTACAAGAGTTCCTTTCACATCAAAATTAAGCCTCACCTCAACTAATTGAAGTTATTATGATATCTAGTGTATAATATTGTTGATCTGACTTGTCTTATACTCCTTAACTGGAGTCTCCAAGACGTAATCTACAAAAAATAAAAATAAAATCACTGAATAAGAAGACGACCTTTGTTTAATAGGTCAGTCAAAACGACATTCGTACAAATGGTGTCCTCCCCAGATTTGACATGTCTGATAAATTAATTTATAGAACAATATCAATTCAATTTTTATAATTATCATTCACTTCGTAATCAATCACCTTTTATTGTACTTGATTGAAATATTAGAAATGATTCGTTTCTCTCACGAAAATATATTATTTTTATGAATGAAACAAATTGGTTTCTGAAATAGTTTAATAATTAATAGCTTGTCCATGACAAACTGCGCGTTCCCCTAGTAATTTACGAGTAATGGCATGACTATGCAGTCAAATATTTCAATTTTCTACTCAAATATTTGACTGCAAAGTCATGCAATTGCTCGTAAATCTTTTAAATGCAAGCAAATTTTGAAAATCCATACACATAAATCGCTGGACATTCTTTAAAGGAAAATCCATGCAGAATTCATTGAATTTGGTTCACGCGTTTAGCCGTAAATGCGTTACAGACAGACAGATAAATGAAAAACGGTCGACTTGAAACAGAGAACTCTCTTCGTTCCATCAACTGATGTTTGCCATAAGTCTCTTATCTAAGTTTATTTAAACTTTATTAAAGTTTATTTAATTAATTTAGTTCTAGATAGTTTAGTCAATTTGCTTTCTTAATATCTTCTGCTATTGTTTATTGAACTGTATATTTTGTAAATGATATGCAATAGGTCTCTCAAGACCTTGCATCAAAATAAATCAATCAATCTTAAGATTAGAGATGAGGCGTATTTACTGGAACAGGTATTTTTACTGAGTATTTGAACGTACGGACTAGCACCTAGTATTCGAAGAACAAAATACTCAGATATCTTTGAGTATTTCTAGTAAACTACGCGACTTCAGTACGGGCAGTGACTTCAAGTCCCCACTCCAATTTACGGAGTGGGAGTGGAGCTTTGTAATTTGCAGTTGTACAGTAGCTATTAATAGCTCATTTCTCGTTATAGAACTATTCAACTACTCACTCACTCTTTCTCGCTCACTCTCACGCTCTCTCTCTCTATTCACTATACTCGATTGAAGGCGCATGCGTCTAGATTGTCTTTGGTTGCGTATGGCGTACGCGCGTACTTTTCCAGTACAAATACTTCTTGAGTACGAGTACTAAAAAGTAGTTTGTTACTCAAGCATCTCAAGGTCTTGCCGTCCGCATCTCATTTCGCTACAGCACATTTGAGAGCAACTCAATAATTAGATTCGTGCTGTATTTAACACGAGTAATAAAGATTCGTGCTGTATTTAACGTGAGAAACAGTACCAGTACCGCAGTACGATACTCTCTTGTACGTGTACTCTTGTACGTCTACTCTGGCAAACTGGCTAATATAAAATACTACCTAGTATTTTGGAACAGGTATTTGGAATAGGTATTAGAACGTACTTGTACTCGGAATACTTAGTATCAGAAAAACCTAGTACGACCCATCTCTACTTAAGATCTGGCAATCTAATAAATACATATCATAATATATCTTACCAGTGCTCTTCTTAGCCTGGCCGTTGGTGTGGTGTGTGGGTGTGGGTGAGGGAGAGGGATTCCTGGGCAACAGAGACAGAACATTCATCAGCGCCTTCTTGTCCACATCCACGTCGGTACTGTTGCCGGCCACTGACTGCAGGAAGCCAACCTACAAACAACAAAAAAACGAATAAAATATTTCTATTCACTTCAATGAGCAAAATATAAAATTAAAGTTATTAGTTAGTTTACAATTGCAATTTGAATATTGTTTAGCTTGTTTCAAATATCCTATTGTTAGTTTACAATTACAATTTCAATCTTGTTTAGTTTGCTTTAAATATACTATTGTCATCGCATTGCTTAATGTAGACCATATAAACTATCTAAACGAGGATGAAGCCCACATAGGTCTGAGACCTGTGCGTGGGTAATGAGTTGGATGATGGTGATTGATGAGTTGGACCTACAGTTTTAGGTGGGTTCCGAACCACCGGGAAGTGATTTTACAGCAGAGAACAGTATCTTTTTGCTGGCCAATCTAATCGGTCACCGTCACGAACAGGACCTACGAGAACGCAGCTTATCTCTCTGATTGAACAGATACCTGCTACGGCTCGCGGCTATCTATTTATTTACAATCATCATATAACATCATAATTTGGGATATTTCCCATATGACAGGTGAGCTTGTCAGATTGTAAACAGTCTTAGCATTGTAAGTAGCAGTCTATTACAATTTTTAATTTAAGTCTTTTCACTAGACATTTAATAGAGAGGTTGTGCAAATCTACGTTAAAAATCCGCTAACGTTAAAATATACGATAATCAGTTGCAAGCCACTCGTACAGTCATTAATAATAATAATAATAATAAATTCGTTTTGACACGTTAAGCTGCATCTATCGAGCTAGGCTCGCACAGCATGTGACACGTCAATTCACTTCAACTAAACTAATTCATCAGCCATTCATCAAGCGTTCGTTCATCTATAAAAACTTATTAAAAAAACAAAAACAGATTCTATTCAAAATTTTGTCTCCGAAAAACCCCATAACATTCAGCCAGAGAGTAAGGACAGGCATCAATAAGCAACTTCCTGAGTTCCTTCACGAATTTGTCTTGACCGTAACCTTTTAAAACTTTGGGCAAACAATTTAAAATCTTTATACCCGAATAGTGTGGCGTCTTCTCGATCAGTCAGCCTATGCATTTACGTGCAAGAATGTGGTACAATCGTACAACAAAGAGGTCAGAATGATTGAATTGATAAGTTTCTTAAAAGTTCAGAGGGATATATTATACAGTATATAAAGTTTACGAAATGATTCAATAAATAAATTCCTGGATTTCTTGTTCCATAACGATCTGCGTTGTTAATATTAACTATTTACAATTGACTGCAGTCGTTGAATTTACCATAAAAAGTTAGATAAATGAAATATTAGAATGAATAATAAGACGAAGTTGTGACAACCACATTTATTAAAAATAGTGAGATACTAGTTTCGGTTGTTATACCATTATCAATCTCAAACAAACAAAATCAGTTTGAGATTGATAATGGTATAACAATCGAAACTAGTATCTCACTATTTTTAACAAATGTGGTTGTCACAACTTCGTCTTATTGTTCATTATGGATATCTTCCACAATATCACCTTCACCACTACAAAGGAAATATTAGAAAGTAACTGAAAAAAATTATATTTATGTGCAACATCTTTGAAAGGCAGCCTATGTTTGCAATCTCTTTGTTTTCCGGGATCGGTCATATGCTATATATGTCATTGCAAATAAATAGTTATACTAGGAACCATAAGCTAACCTATGTTCACTAGAACCATAAGCTAACCTATGTTCACTAGGTGGGAGGTGATAGCCGAGTGCCGTAGCAGGTATCTGTTCAGAGATAAGCTACGAAACTCTTGGGCCATCTTTGTAACAATGACCGATTGGATTGTCCAGCAGAATATACTCTGTTCTCTGCTGTAAAATCACTTCCCGGCGGTTCGGAACCCACATAAAACTGTAGGTCCAACTCATCAATCAACAATTCATTACCCACGCACAGGTCTCAGACCTATGTGGGCTTCATACTCCGATAAAAGGTAGCTTTGTGATGTATGTAATTTATATTATAACTGATTATATAAAGAATATCAACATGTCTTGTATATTTGGGCTACATTATTAAGGCAAAAAGACTGATTTGTAAACTCCTAAAAACCTAGGATTTGATGTATTTTTTGCTGGCTATCCAAATAAGGTCACCATTTCTATTTTATTCCAAGCGCTCGTGTCTCAACTTTTTGATGTCTTTTTTGCTGGCCATCCAAATCGGTCACCATTTTAAAACGGTAGCTTTGTGATGTATATAACTGATTATATAAATGAATATCAACTTGTCTTGTATATTTTGGCCTACCAGCTACATTATTAAGGCAAAGAGACTGATTTGTAGCATTTGTAAACTCCTAAAAACCTAGGAGTTGATGTCTTTTTGCTGGCCAACCAAATCAGTCACCATTTCTATTTTATTCCAAGCGCTCGTGTCTCAACTTTTTGATGTATTTTTTGCTGGCCATCCAAATCGGTCACCATCTCTATTTTATTCCTAGCGCTCGTATCTCAACTTTTTGAAGTATTTTTCTCTGGCCATTTAAATTTTGCCGGTCACCATTTCTATTTTACTCCGTGTCTCAACTTTTATGACAAAACAGATACCTAGCAAGGCTCGAGACTGTCACCTCCATTGGTCAATTTCAATGAACAGACGACCAATTGCTAGAAATTACATGAATACTAGAAAAGTGGTGTGTGGTACTCACAAGTGCAAATAGTTCAGCCTCGGTGAATAGGGCCGCATTCCTTGACAGGCCATTGAGCTTTGAATTATCCGGCGCCGCAGTTTGCTCGCTGCTACCCGTTCCCGGGCCACTGCCCTCCAGCATCGATTCAACAATACTCGACACACACTCCTAATTAAAGAAATAAAACACAAATATTAGCAGAATAAACTAACAGTATTATGATACAACAATGTACACATAATAATATAAGCTTGTTGAATTAAATGTGCGATTGCTGTTATTATCCTGAGCGTTCTTCTTTCTCTACTATACACACAGTATAAAGTATATACTTTATCTTCAAGCCATCTGAACCAGTAGTGATGACTAGCACAATTTTAAAAACAAAAACATAAAACAGTCAAATTAAACTCATGAATTCGGCGATTTACCGCAGCGCCTGCTATACATATTTAGGGCAGAATAAAGTAAAAGTAAAAATACAACTACTGCACATTATTGAGAAGTTCAACAAAAATTCAAAGGGACATAAATATAATTATGATAATACAATAAGAGAATACAAAAGATATCAATAGAAAAGAAATACAAAATGAAAAATGCTAAATTAGGCTACATAGAAAAAAAGTAGAGAATAACAAATTAAAAAAAGAATAGGCCTAATAATAAAAACCAAAAACAAAATTTTTTCTATATTTTCCCCTCAGAGGTCTGACTTTATAACTTTATAATTTTACATGTTTTCTTAGTTTTATAAACTAAACAACTAATAACTGTAGTGTGTATAATTGCTGAAATAATTAATGTTCATTTTTTTTTTTTGTCTGGAGCTATAATTAAATGATAGTTAACAGCGGACAAGCAAATGCTTTTGCTGGAAATACCACAAATGGTATAACATATTCTATTTCATATATTTCTTGTGAACAAATAGTATTGTAGATTTGTATTTTATCATTTAGTATTAACTGATAGTATATTTTGGAATATTGATGTAAATTTGTATATATAATAGAATAAATTGAATATTGGATATAGCATTTTGAAGGAATCAATCATAATACCTTGATTTGTGTTCATTCCTAAAGATATGATAGCGCCAATAGTGAACCTAAAACTGTAGGTCCAACTCATTACCCACGCACAGGTCTCAGACCTATGTGGGATTCATCCTCCGAAAAAAAATGAAGCGATTACTTGGAGAAGTGCTAGCCATGAGCCGTAGAAGGTTTCTGTTCAGTCAGAAAATAAGCTTCGAACTCTTGGGCCATCTTTGTAAGGGTTACCGATTAGATTGACCAGTTAAAAAGAGTGGTCTCTGCTGTAAAACCAAATAAGTTTGAGGCCTGTTCATGATGGTGATTGATGAGTTGGACCTACATTTTTGGTAGGCTCCGAACCACCGGGAAGTGATTTACAGTAAAGAACAGTGTCTTTTTGCTGGCCAATGCAATCGTTCACCGTTACAAAGGTGGCCCAGGAGTTTCGTAGCTTGGCTTTATCAGACTAAACAGATACCTGCTATGGCTCACAGCTATCACTTCCCTAATTTATATTTTATCAATCAACATTGAACTACATATATATCTCATGTTTATTATCATCTCTCGTAAATTGTTCATTTTGTAATTTTGCCTGATATAGCAAATTTTTTCAAACTTGTAGAAATTTCATACGCTACAAGATTTATCCTCTGTTGTGAAGGAAGTTACGTAAGATAAATGAATAAATTGTTGTATTGAGATGTGTTGTATTGTTCAAGTATTCTAATAGAGCCACGTTATGTGCTGTAAGTATTATGGTTTTTACATTGATGATTGAGGATGAAGCCCACATAGGTCTGAGACCTGTGCGTGGGTAATGAGTTGGATGATGGTGATTGATGAGTTGGACCTACAGTTTTAGGTGGGTTCCGAACCACCGGGAAGTGATTTTTACAGCAGAGAACAGTGTCTTCTTGTAAGGTGTATCATGTATTGAATGTATCATTGACATTCAGATGCATCGACTTGTATAATACAAGACTTATTCATGACGATAATTACTAATTTAGCATTTGCATAATGTATTTCTAGGGGATAGTTTCATCTAGCTGCTTATGTAGCCATTTTAATGAAGATTTTGATGAACAGATACCTGCTACAGCTTACGGCTATCACTTCTCTATTTGTTGTAATTACTTTTCTCGAGTGTTTTTTGTAATATCCATCAGATTAGATTAGATTATATTTCTTTATTCATGTAAATTTACAAATTTGCATATGAATGGTTAAAATCAAAATTATCAACATCACATAGATATATACAGTAGTGAACTCGAAAAATACTATTTTTATAGTGCAAAGAATTATGTGCAATGATCTCATTTGTATGATATTAATGATATTAACTACAGCAGTAATGACAATCTAAGTGATGCAATTACATGAAATGGCGAAGTTTGGACAAGGATTCGTCCATTCTTGACACTTAACCAGTGAAGTTTAAGAGAGAGTTGTTTTGTTTGAATTTAGTTGCAGTTAAGTTATTTTTGTTACAGTATAAAAAGAGCTTATTATAGAAGTAGCTGGTATGTAATTAAGATGAAAATAAAGAATCATTATAAACTATGAATTGTAAAAGAAATTAATTATGATAATGATAATGGTAATGGATGATGAAAAGAAGAGATAATTTAAAATAGTTGTTTCTATACAAGTTTTCTTAGATGAATTGTGGTGAGTGATGAGACAATTTTCAATAATCTATAAAAAAATATTATATACAAAGAAGGTGAATGCTTTTGTGGTTTCATGCAGTTGCTCTAGGGTTGGACAGATGCAGTCATTTTCTCCATGAGATATTTCCTTAATGATGAGATAAAGCCCGCTCGACTCTCAATGCACCTGATGGAATTTGGAAGTGCATTCCAAGCACGACAAGCACTTACAATAAATGATTTTTTATAGATGGTAGTACGATGATTAGGTATTCTTAGGGTATTATCCCCAGTTCTGGTATGAGAGACATCATTCCGCCTACCTTCAGACACAAATTTGAAGTAATTTGGTTTACCATATTTGAGAATATCTTTCACAAGTTTGACTATCCTGAATAACCTTTGATCAGTAAGTTTGAGAGTTGAGCTTGAAATGTGGGATTGAGTTATTCGCTCATGCCATTGAAGAATTTGAATTTTTTTGAATTTGAATTTTTTATTTATTTCATCGACATTTAAAATCTACAAAATACATAACACTTTTTCAGGATAGACAGTGAATTAAAAATACATAATGAAAAGATATGTTATAATAAAAAATAAAAAAAAATATATATATATATATATACCTATCATACAACATATCAATCATTTTATAAATTTTAAACTATCCATAGTTGAAATAATATGAGCCCACATAGACCTAACTGGTCTGTATTGTGAGTCAAAGAGTCCAGTACATTGACAAAAATTTATGCTACTTTTCTTATTATATATATTTTTTCTATTCAAATTCAAGCACATGCGTTCACACCCACACGCACACACCCCCCCCCCCCCACACACACACACACACACACCACTCACACACAGACGTGTCAACCACAGAGATGTAACTAAAATTGTAAAAGTGTTATATGCAATTGACAAGATAATGATAATGATTTCAGAGACAGGGTAAGGAAGATGGAGCTAATACAACCAGAATAAATTATAGAACTATGACAAAGAAATCTGCGTGTACATACATATTAAAAGAAAAATTCGCATACTTACATATTAGTATGACAGGAAGATAAGTGAATGGAGAGAAATATAATCAAGTGTACAAGAACAGTCTTGATAAAAAACAAAAAGCAAACAAAGCCACACACACACAGAAGGAATAATACTCCTTTCGCAGGACCTGCAAAACTTAGCGAATTTCTGTATTTTTTCAAATATTTATGAATATCTATAGGCTATATATTTTTTTAATTTCTGGAAAAAAACACGAAGCGTTCTGTACTCTAGGGACCCCAAAACAAGTTTATATCGAGGTTCAGGGTGAAAGTAGCACATCACGACCAACTGCAATATTTACATTTCAAGAAATTCGCTCAAACCCTCCCCCCACGAAATTAAAAAAAACTAGCTCCATATTCGTTTTTATCACCAAAAAATACTGATAACTAATAACTTTTTTCATATTGCACAGAAATTGACAAATTAAAAAATTTTCGACGCCATTTTGAAAATGGCTGCTTTTCTCAAAACGCACTGGTTTTTCGAGGTGGATGAGTTGAAATTCGGATTCAGCGCCTCAAAAACCATAAGGAACAGTCAAGAAAAAAAAGATTAAAGTTTTTTCCTGAAACACTTTTTTAGCACCAAATAACTAACTCCATAGGGCAAGATACAGCTTTTGACAGCAATGGTTTTTTCTTGATATCTTGAAAATTTGTTGAGCTAGAAGGCAGTGCAATACCTTAAAATTTTTGACTCCATGAGCTCTATCTTAAAGTCTAACAATAGAACTAAAATTTTCAAATACAACCCTTTTTTTCTTGAAAACCCCTAATTTTGGCGGGAAAATACCCCCGAAAAGGGGGTTAACCTTTTTGGATTTTCCTGGCTAACGAACTTGTCCAAGCTATTCACAAGAGGAAAGTGTATACCAAATTTGGTGGAAATCGGACATCTCCTTCAAAAGTTATCGTGCTATCAGACACATAGATATATATATATATATATAGATATATATATCTACATATATAACATTTTGTGCCACTATGATTTTTGTACTCTGGGGGCTCCAAAACAAGTTTCCATCATGGTCCCGGGTGAAAGTCGCACATCACGACCTGCTGTAATAGCTGAATTTGAAGAAATTCGCTAAAATAAGAAAACTATTCTGCATAAACTGATTTAAGTAGCATTTCGCACTGTTCATCACTCAAGGCTAACAACCACTCAGTTATGATTCTTTTGTACTTGGACATGTTGCAGACACCAGGACGACTAATTCCAGATGGAACATTGCTCAAAATTGTGTGACAAAGATAAGTGATATTCATATCACAGGCAGCACGAGCATTAGGTGGTAGGCCAGAGTGGTGCATTCTAATAGTGCCTCTTGTGTTATAATTGTGTGTGGTATTTGTATTGAAATTCATACTATTCTTGAACATATACATAAGAACAGTCTTGATGAAAAGCTGTCTAATTTTAAGAACATCAAAAGTGCGAAATAACTGCTCAGACGAAAATCTCCTACATAGACCAAGACCGGCTTTTATTATGGCTTTCTGAGTGACCATCAATTCATT
Source organism: Conomelus anceps (assembly GCA_948455865.1). Classification (NCBI taxonomy): domain Eukaryota; kingdom Metazoa; phylum Arthropoda; class Insecta; order Hemiptera; family Delphacidae; genus Conomelus; species Conomelus anceps. The sequence goes on along the minus strand of OX418223.1, from coordinate 56,509,100 downwards.
CAGCAAAGTCTTTGAGGCACAACCCCAAAGAATGATTCCATAGAGAGCAACAGACTGAACAAATGAAAAATAAACCATTCTCAGGTCCTTGATATTCAGAATTCCCCTAAGCTGACCAAACACATAAATCATTTTCCTGAGCCTGCTGTTCAAATATCTGATGTGAGGGACCCATGTTAATTTACTATCAATGTAAACACCCAAGTATTTATAATTAAACACTGTTTCAATTATCTCACAGCTACAGCCCTCACACCAATCAGACCCACATGTATGAAGTCTTAGCTTCAAGTCAGGTGGAGGAGCACGACTATCACGAAGGAAAACAGGCAAGCATTTGGTCTTTTTTATGTTCATACTTAGTATGTTCATATCAAACCAACCCTTTAACAGCCTCAGTTCCCTCGAGGCAGTCATGTAAACCTGTTCCCAGCTGTTGCCACTAAAATAAACTGCTGTGTCATCAGCAAATAACAACATCTTACCACACATGTTTTCCTGGATGATATCATTGATATAAATCAGAAACAATATTGGACCAAGAGTGCTTCCCTGGACCACGCCATAATTAATGACTTGAGGATCACTCTTGACATTATTAATACTCACTAGTTGATGACGATCGGTCAGGAAACTCTGGATCCATGAATGTGCCACACCAGTAATGCCCAAGGCCTTCAACTTATTCAGCAAGATATTGCGGTCAATTGAGTCAAAGGCCTTAGCCAGGTCAATGAACACCAATAGAATATATTTATTTTCATTAATACCCTGCCTCAAGTAGTCACTCAAATTGAAAAAGCAATTTGATGAATTACGATCATCCCTGAAACCAAATTGGCTGTCTATTAGTATATTGTTTCTTCTTAGATAATCGACTAACTGTTTCTTAAAGCATTTTTCCATAACCTTCGAAATAAAACTGAGCAAGTTGATTGGCCGATAATTGTTCAGGTCGCTTTTGTCTCCCGACTTATAAAGGGGAACTACTTTAGCCAATTTGAGGACATCTGGAAAGTTACCTGTTGCAAAACTACAATTGATTATATGCCGAAGAGGCTCAAGAATTGAATTCAAATTATCCTTCAAAAGGCAAGCAGGAATATCATCACAGCCTGGCGCAGAACCACCTCGAAGCTCCAATATGCAATTTTTTACATCTAAATCAGAAACATGCTGTAAAACAAAAACTGAATTGCACAATGGGTGGTTATTGTAATTAAAATTTAAGTTTTGATTATTAATTTTAATTTTATCTGCAAGAACCTGTCCAACCCTAGAAAAATAACTATTAAAAGCATTAGAGACATCTGTAGTAGTTTTACAACAGCCACCCTGTGGACCCATGTTGTCATATTGTTTTCCTATGAAATTACGAACTGGAAAAGAGTCTTTTTTGGTGCTATTTCCTGAAATTTCATTAATAGTTTCCCAGAATAACCTCGGTTTGGACGCTAATAATACTTTTTGTCTATAGTAGTTGTTTTTTGTTGTTTTTAATAGTCGGTTCAAATTATTTCGGTAATTCTTATAATAAAGTTTTAATTCTAAGTTGAATGGTTGTCTGATAATCAGCCTACTCAGCCTATTCCTTTTTTTTATAGCATTGACAAGGGAATTTGTAATCCAAGGTTTCAACTTTTTAGGCTCAGCTCTATGGGGTTTAAATGATATACAACCAGCCTGCAACTCTTGTATTTTTCTGATGAACTTATCAGCACATTCATTAGCATTGTCAGACGATACTATGCTCTCCCATGTTTGTTGTGCTAAAAGTCCAGTCAATCTCCGATAGTCAACAGCTTTATGCAACAGGCTTGGCTCCACAGAATCACTTGTGGCAGTTTTACTTTTTATTACTATAGCCGTTACGTAGTGATCTGTAATATCGGTCTGAAGAACAGCTGGACAGAGAGCCTCCGTAAGAGAGTAGACAAACCGTAGACAATAAACCGACAACAATAATCAGATAAGAAATAATAGAAATTTGATTGATTTATTCCATTCACTTTATAAATTTGATTTGAATCGGCTCATTACCTTGTCGAACTGAGAGTAGAGATCTTGCAGGCGTGGATCGATGGGCTCGTGTTTACATAGCGCCAACATTTGCAGGATTTGGGCGACCTGAATCAGGTTGGAGCGTGCCACATAGGAAATGGCGCCCACGTCTGTGATGCCCCACGGCTCAGGATTGACCACCGCCAAACAAATGAAATAGGTCAGCACCAGGTCGCAGCACATCACAAACACCTACGAAACAAAAAAAAACAACTATATTAAATAATTTCAAAACATTTATTAATCCTTATTAAAGAAACATATGAGAATAATGTATTTTTAGTACCATAGCCAATTTCGGTTGTGGGTGCTCTTCAGATCTCAACATTGTGTTTTGGTCCATTACGGATTATTATTATTTGTCCACTCACAAATCATTTAGTCTTCGACTGTTTTATCAGACTAGTTCAAAGTGGACACAATCTTAATTATAAATAATAGCAAGATTTATAGTGCAGGCAGGTAATGGAAAAGTACATACTGTAATAAATTCCTATAATATTATGTGTTAAAATTATTTATAATTTTACCATTTTGTACTATAATGAAGATTCATTCATTTAAAATAATAAAAGAAAACTAGACGTGTTTTTTAGGTATCAAACTTGTTATTATTTTGCTTTAAATATTCAATTGTATCTTTAAACCAATAGCCTATATACAAACATTTGTACAATGAGCAGGACAGATATGTGTTGTCAGGTTTCTTGTAGTATACGTGTTATTTTTTAATTCAATGTCTTATATGATATTGGCATTTTAGAGATGCACCATCCCTCAGCACAAGCTTTGCTTAAAGAGGGATGTAACAATCATTTCATTTATGATGTTTTATGTAGATATTCATTATTATGATAAAAAGTGATGTAATTTTTGTTTGAATATATGAATGTTCTATTATGTATTGATGGCAATAAATAAAATTGAATTGGTCCAAAGAGCATACTACGCAAACAAAGAGTTAGGTAGGTTGCGATTAATCTCTCCACTGAGCTAACAGAGTTGTATCTATGCCAAGACCAACGAAACAAATTCTTAACAGTCTATGAAACAATCTTAACAGTCTACTCCCACCTATTCCAAGCTATTAATGATAAAACTATTTCAGAGCTTAGGGATTTGCAGTAGTCAACAAGGTCGTCCCTTTGCTGCATAATTTCAACGGCTAAAAAAAGTGTAACCAGAAAGGAAGCTGCATAACTGACACCATAAACGGCTGTTTCACCGCTAATTTCAAACCAAGTAGTTCACTTTTACAAGATTTCTCTTTCTTATCAGTTCAAATGTTTGAACTGAACTCATCATTTGCGGTAAACTATTTGCTACTCAGAATGATTTTTTAAAACATTTATCAAGATTTAGCAGTTGTATTGATCACTTGAAGACCACTTTAAGGTTTTAACCAACAATGGAGTGTAGAGTGGCGGCCATCTTTTAAGATAGCCGTGATAGAGCTCATGGATATACATATATATAACAACTGCAAAACATTGGTGTATATCTATAATCTATTTCATCTGTTTACTTTTATTTTTCTAATGTCTTATTTTTAACTGGTCAATTCTTTTGTGTTATGAGGGCAATAATGGGACCTCCCTGGTGCCCTCGCAGATTGTAATTTTTCAATAAATAAATAAATAATGGATTACAGTAGACTCCCTCTTGTTCGACTAACCGGAGTTGTTATCAAAGTTAAAAATAACCCAATTAAATGCATTATTTACGTCTTAAAATCAACAAAAATCGTTGTTTAAACACTCTTACAACATTATGAACTTACCAAAGAGAAGCTTGTGACATCTCTTTGTTGAATTGTAATGTTGCGAGATACGTTTTTGTACCGATACTAAGGATTAAACTGAACAGAAAAACACATTACTGTATGTACTGTACAAAAAAAACTGAATATTTATTATAGGATTGCACGTACAGTAGAAACAATTAGTCTGGGCGCGTGGCTCTGGTTTCACTACTAGCCGTCCTGTTAAAAGTTGACTAGTTGACCTTGAAGACATCTGCAGCGTCGCACAGGCCATATGTTTTTAGAAATGAGCTATAAACACTCACCTCGCTATGGCTGACTACCAAACGGCCATGCGCCCAGACTAATTGTTTCTACTGTATTAAAGTACTTGAACACCAATAAAAATTAGAAGAAATCAGTTATTTTATTTTGCTTTTTATGCTGAAGAGTCTACACCCAAGGCCGGCCGGAACATCCGGAGGCCGATTCAACCGGAGCCAAACTAGAGGGACTATACTGTTCGGCCGCTTAAGATAGCATCGGCTACAGTTTTGAAACTATGCTCCCCACCAATAAACGGCATACATATTTACTTTTTATGGATAATTGAGTACCTCTTTGGGAGGAACCGTGGCGGTGCTAGCAATATGCCTGATAAGCCAACATATGGAAGGCGGAAAGCAGTGCAGGTTATCTCGCAGACTGCGTATAAATCGCTGAGTCAGCTGAACCAGCGATCGCACTGTCCAAGCCCTGTAGCGGCGCACATTGGCGTCGTACTCCGCACTGCCCTCCACGCCAAACTTCTTCAGGCGCTCTTCTGGCGGAAATCTGAAACAAATTAGAAGAAAACATTAATTTAGTCAAAAATCAGTGGTACAGTCCCACCGACACACAGCTCGTCAAAGTTTCAATTTAAAATTTTTCAGAATTCTCAGTTTTACCGATTCGTCATTTATACCTTAAACATATTATATTATAAGACATTTTTCAATTTATAAATAGAACTACAATCACAAGACAGGAGAAGTTAGGCACTGAAACTGTGCCCAGGTTATCAACAACCGCTGGGCAGCGTAGCTTTATCTATCTATAACAAAATTTCCAATGATGTGAGATTTAACAGAACAAAAAAATTTTGGTTTAAATTTGAAAAAAAATTCTGTTTGACCCTAAACAGTTAAATAATAATATAATCTCATGTTGTCTGTTCCATCAATGTCACATATCTTGTAAATAGTTTTTTTATTCTATTACTCTTGTTTCGCTTGTTAGTCTTTACTGTTTTGTTAGTTAAGGATATATATTTGTTTTTTATGTACATTGAATGCTTATTGTTAATTTGAATGGTTATGTTCTTTACATATAGGAAGTAATTTTTAGTTAATAATTATTATTTGTATTTTATTACTTCAAATTCAGTGTTAATTGGAAGGATAAAGTTTTTAATGTATTATTCACTGTAGCCCGCCATAGTAAGGTGGGCTCCTTCCACAAGCTCTAGCTTGCTATTTTGGGGTAGTAATTCCTACATTTCCAGTTTTTTTTTAATATGACAGTGTTTATGTTTATTTTCTTGTATTTTATTTTAAAATGTTTTTTTTTTATAAGGAATAAATGATTTTTAAAGAAAGCATCATTAGAAAAAGTATCAGAAAAATCTAGTTATCTATGTATTAAGAGCGTAAAGAGCGACTTAATCACTCGAGCCAAACAGTTACCACACGACGCAGAGTGAAGCGCGGTAATTTTGCGATAATGATAAAGAAGTTTTACACTCAAAATGCAATCAACATTTTTCCTACTACAACTGTTTTGTATTTCCATTAAATAATTATTGTTGAAATTATCATTTCGTACACAATACACCATCGTCGTTGAGGTTATGAAAAGTTCATCTTGAAATAATCAGCTGGCAATCTCCAGTGTTGCCAACCGTATGATTAATGATTATTTATTTATTGAAAGTACTGTATTGAGTGTAAGACAACTACTTATTCATGCAGTGCTATTAAATATGAAGAAAAATCCAGGAAATAATAGGTTTATAGATCACTAACATAATATTAGAATAAGAAATATCAATATGGTAACACCAAGAATGAACACATCTTTTGGTCAGAGATCTTTTTCTTTATATTGGACCAATAATTTTCAATAAACTTCCTCAATATATAAAAGAGGAAACTAGACTTAGCCGTTTCAAGACTAGTTTAAGAATGTGGCTGATTGCCTATGGAGTAGGTCCATGCGACGTTTTGATGACTAGTGAGTAAGTTAGAACAAATTAATCAATAGCTCAAGTCAGGGGTTCTCAAACTGTGGTACGCGTACCCTTTGGGGGTACGCGACAATTTTCAGGGGGAACGCGGGGCGGGTTAATAAAAATTAAACAATTTTTATTTCTTCCCGTTTTGTGATCACGCTAGGTTATAATTTAATAATGGTGTTAATACTTGTGTGGTCGAGCTACTTGGACCCAGCAGGTGCAATAGGTTTGTCTCACTATTTTGTAGAATAGAATATTTATTTATTCAACACAGTATAAGATAGAGCATTACAAAGTTGAATATCGCCAATAATATTAATTACAATCCTGAAAACTTACAACTAAACATTTAATACATTATGTCATGTATGACTGTCAATCAAATTACAGATAAGAATGATAATAGTAAGCACAGCTTGGCAGCAGGGCGAGCCGTGGGGGGCATTGAGGAACTAAGTAAAAAGAAGCAAGTTCATCCTTCTCATGAATTATTTGTAATGCGTTTTAAATATATCTCCGAATATATTGTGTTTTCAATTTAAACGCCCCCCTCCCCCACCCACCAACAACCGCCACCCGTTAACAAGGTGGTACGCAACATTTTAATTTTTCATTAAGGGGTACGGTCTTTGAAAAAGATTGAGAACCCCTGGCCTAAGTAAATAATATAGGTTTAGTGTAAAATAATAGTATACTAATAAGGCTATGAGAATTTATTATAGAATTGATATCAAGTTTTGTTTTGTTTAACGACTCTCCAACCCAACACAAAAATTTTTCATGATGAATAATAAGACTTGGATGTTGTCAAACCACTTTATTTTGAATACATTATTGAAAAATTACAGTATCATGGTTTCGTGACTTAGCCTGCCACATCTTCCGCTGTACTGTAATTTTTCAATAATGTATTAAAAATAAAGTGGTTTGACATCATCCAAGTCTTATTATTCATCATGGAAAAGTACCACAACATCCATTCACAAACAACTGAATTCACAAAAAAATTTATAGTGTTTTTTTTTTTTTTTGTTTTGGCAAAATTGTTTCAGAGAATTTTCTTCCATTTTACTAATTGTATTTTTCTTGTATTATCAACTGAATAAACTCCTCTGAATATTTGACAAATGTTCGGAGAAAAATTGAATTGAATTATAGTTATACAATTATAATAGTTATATACCGTATTATAACTATTATAGTTAAAAATTATAATTATAAAAAAAAGTTTTGTGTGATGATTTGGCACTTGTATGATGTACCAAAAGTACACCTGGCTACCTATGATCTTTACTTTTGTAAGATAATTTCAAAGATATCTAATCAATTACTAATTCCCAATAACTTATGTAATAAAATTAACTAATAAAATAATATCTCATTCCCAGATATATTTTTAAAATAATTAAAAGATAGCCATTCTTTACTAAAACAAAGATAATTGTAAAATATTTGATACATTTTGGACGTCAGGTCCGATAAACTAGACTCGAAGGTTGGCAACACTGGCAAAAGCAAATCGAGTTTATAAATTGTAGTGTATGCGGCCCTGTCCGCTGACCATTTAGTCCAAATCCGCGTTCTAGGAAACCGGAGCTTGAAGAACCGATATTTTGACATCTAATATATAAACATCTAACATCCAATATAAACAACAAGATAAGGTACTACATACCTGACCGATATTTTATATTTTAACAGTGGCGAAAGCAAATCGAGTTTATAAATTATTGTAGTGTATGCGGCCCTGTCCGCTGACCATTTAGTCCAAATCCGCGTTCTACGAAACCGAAGCTTGAAGAACCGATATTTTGACATCTAATATATAAACATCTAACATCCAATATAAACAACAAGATAAGGTACTACATACCTGACCGATATTTTATATTTTAACACTGGCGAAAGCAAATCGAGTTTATAAAATAATTGTAGTGTATGCGGCCCTGTCCGCTGACCATTTAGTCCAAATCCGCGTTCTAGGAAACCGAAGCTTGAAGAACCGATATTTTGACATCTAATATATAAACATCTAACATCCAATATAAACAACAAGATAAGGTACTACATACCTGACCGATATTTTATCGGGATCGATGTCAAGGAATTTGTCGTCTTCGGTGAGGACGTGTGTGATGGGCGCATGCAGGGCGGCCGTCAGAAACAGTTTGGCCGAGAAGAGGCCCTCGTGGAACACCGAGTACAGTCTGGCAAACGCGCATGATCCCTGACGCAGCAGTCTGCAACAAAGGTTACAACATGTTACAAAACTGAACAGTTCTATTAACAGGTTGAACACTGTAACGCAATTTGCACATTTGTACAATATGACCTTCAACAGAATGAGTAATGAAGGCTGAATGTCGTAGTTTTTTGGATCTGGTGGAATAGTTCCTCACCTGCAAGCATCCTGTCCAAGAGATCTCTCCTCCCAATTATTATTTTCTCAATGAATAATAAGACGAAATTGTCACAACATTCATTAAAAATAGTGAGATACTTGTTTCGATTGTTAAATTGTATTGTATAGCATTATCAATCTCAAACAAATTAAAACCAAAGTACAAAGTAGTTTAATATATACTAAACATGGAATGATACTATTGGCTAAGCGAGAAAGAGGCTGACCTTCATTGAAGGTCTGTGGTTGGCTGAAGGCCAAAACAAGACCCGCCCACTGGTAAAGGAACAACAAGCAAAAATAATAATCTAAATCAAGAACCAAAAAACCGTAAACACATGTAAAGCAACAAACAGGAACAATACACAATTAGGCTAGAATTGAATCAATTAAAAATTTAAAAAAATATATAAAAAAATTAAAAATTGAAGCTCCCTGAAATGCAGTCAAGGTCAACCGAGAAAGACACGAAAGTAACGATTTTAAAATGTAGGCTAGAATTATGATGAAACCAAGTTAGTTGTATTGAATCGGTTAAAATAAATTTGATCATTTAAACTAGTATTGGAAACGTTTTTTACCAACCTAGTTATCTCCAAAGCTTCTAAGATGTTCAACTGTCTGCCTTTGCCAAACAAATGCAGAAATTTAACATTTTCTTCAGCCTTGAACTTGTGTCCATTATTAATGAGATGCTCTGCAAAATTTGAGTCTCCTTTATGGGTTTTCCTCTTTCTGTTCCGTTTTCTCACACACACACACACCCCTCCCCCTCTAAGCTTTCATTAATTTTTTTATATTATTACTATCAAACGTCAATATCCCTAAGATATCAAACAATATCCACTGCCAAATATCCTCTATATAACTGGTTTTTTATGTAAGAATAGGAGGAAGAAGGAAGGAGAACAAAGGGAAGTAAGGGTTGAAGGATTTATAGGAATAAGAGGGGGTGAGGCAGAATCCAAAGGCAAGTCAGTAAGCAAGCACACATAAGCAGAACAGTAAAAATAAAATGTTTCCTGAAATAGGAATCATCAATTTATTACAGATCAGATAAGTAGTTGCTCTCAATTTTTTTTATTTATTGAGGATGAAGCCCACATAGGTCTGAGACCTGTGCGTGGGTAATGAGTTGGATGATGGTGATTGATGAGTTGGACCTACAGTTTTAGGTGGGTTCCGAACCACCGGGAAGTGATTTTCAGCGGAGAACAGTGTCTTTTTTGCTGGCCAATCAATCGCTAATATCTTTTATTAATTCTCTTGTTCATTTTACTATAGACAATGAATTGCTTGGCAATTTTGTTTATGATTTTTAGTACTGGTGTAAATTACCTGTCTTCTGATTGGTTCAATAATGATTTTATAGATCTGAAATTTATTTGAAGTGGGTCCCAAACTAAATTGGCTGATGACTGTTATTTGCGCAAGGGAAAGTAGTTTTGTTCTTAATTATGTATTTTACTACATTCATATCGTACAACTGTCTGACAGTCATTACCTGAAATTAAGTAAACATTATAAACCTGTACAAGTTTGCACGGTTTTGCCTTTTCGGAATTGTACACTCCTAAACTTGACTGCAGGGTTTCACTACTGCATTCGTTACAAGATATTGATATCACGATGATAAAATACTGTATGATTATTCAATTAGCTCACCTTCTGGGATCATCAGACGTGACTAACTGCAGCTGTGACAGAGACTTGAGCAGACGCAGCACAAGTGCCCGATCCGAAGGCAGCAGACAACTGCCGTATAGTCCGGCCACCATTGACTGGATTACTGAGGGCGTCAGTTCGGGCATCAGGCGATCGCCGGCCGCCAAACAGCTCGCCACCAATTCGGGCGAATTGCGAACGCGCTCCAGAAATTGGCCGAACATCGCCGCATCCTTACCAAAAAAAATAAATAAATAGGTAAAATATATAATTTACTCACGAAAAAAAATCTATAACTATATTAAATAGGAGAAAGCAAGGAGACTTCACAGATAAAACATGAAAAGATTGTCATAGAAGAAGCAATGCAGTAGAAAATACATAAAATTAGAAACTAAAATGCATAAACATAAGTGGACACAAAGTTCATCGTAATAAATTATTCATACTACAAAAATGAAAGAATCAAAGCTCTTCTACTCAAAAATAGACTTTACCCTAGCAGCGCTCTTTTCAATGATTTCAAATAACTGTATTGACAATAAAAAAGTTTTATGTATAATCTCTTTTACTATTCATCAATGAAAACAAAGATTTGTTCATCCCTCGAGAAATACTGTAGTTCAAAACAACCGTCACCCAAGTTTTGAGGCTATAAATAGCAATTTAACAGCTTGCAGAAGACAATTCTTGTTCATACCATATGAATTAGTAAATTTAATACCTATAAATTTAAAAAATGCACCAATAAAAATAAAATTGAGAAATTTATTCAATGAATGGATCCGATCAAACAATAGCTTACTCATATTTTGACTTTGCATCTCCTACCTTATATTCTATGTTTTTTTTTAATTTAGTTTGAGCTATTTGTTAGTTTTTGTAGTTTAGTCGCAGTGCGTGCTATATATATCTCTTATTTAGACTTTGATATATATATATATATGGAACCCACTGTTGGCTCACAGGTATTATAGCGTTCTAGGAAACCGAAGCTTAAGAGATAGTAGGTTTTCGATATTAACAAGATTCTATGTATTGAACTGTGTATGTATGTTAGCTTTGGCTTTACAGCCCAGAGAAAGGGCCTATGGTGATTTTTAGATTTAAATTTTCCAATTCCAATTTATGAACACACACAACCCAAAAAACAAACATAACAATACAATAATACCACATATGTATAGCACTCAATAAAAAACAAGAAGGCTAAACAATTTTTTTTTGTAGATTACGTCTTGGAGACTCCAGTTAAGGAGTATAAGACAAGTCAGATTAACACTAGTCATATACACTAGATACCATAATTACTATATCAATTAGTTGAGGTGAGGCTCAATTTTGATGTGAAAGGAACTCTTGTACACTATAAAAAGCTTTATTAACTTTAAAACAATAAGGAGTTGAGGTGAAGAAATTTCCTCAAGTATTTCAGCTTCATAAATCTAATAACTTACTAGCTACTGAATGATTTGGTGAACGACTGACAAACCGGGCAATTCTAAATTGCACTTCCCGGTGGTTCGGAACCCACCTAAAACTGTAGGTCCAATTCATAAATCACCATCATCCAACTCATTACCCACGCACAGGTCTCAGACCTATGTGGGGTTCATCCTCAAAAAAAAAAAATTGATACATCAGAGCCTGAATGAGAAAATCCATTGCAGACAGTGTAATAGAGTGAATGTTAGCGACTAACCTGATATCCGAGGACCTTGTAGGCGTCGATAAATTCGGTGAGATCGAGTGAGTCGGCTCGCTGGCAGCAGGTGGCAGGTGAGCAGTCCGGACGCGACAATACCAGCCGATTCAGGTTGAGACGGTGCTGGGCGGTCACCCATGCCAGCTGCGCTAGCTTACTGCTGGCACATACCACCTACACACACAAACAAATAGACACTTCATCAGTGTGTTTTATTTATTTATTTTATTTCTCACCAAAGTCATTACAACTGACAATATACATTTAAGAAAATACAATAAAATATAAAAATGCTAACACATTAACAAAATAACAGTAACATATGGAGTGAGAAATGACCTAACCAACTATGGTTACATGTACTAGGATAGGTCAAGTTAGGGAATTGGTAAGGATAAGGATGGGATCAAAAAGGTTGGATTGTATGGGAAAAACTATTCATCTTGGAAGAAAGCTCACAATCTGAAAAAGTAAAGAGGAAAACAAATCAAATGTATTTATATTTTTTCAATTTCAATTGTTTTATTCACTTAACATAAACATTATACTAATTATATAACATCGTACACTTCAAAAATAAAATAAAAAAGAATAATAGAACCCGCATAGACTAAATCGTCTGTGAGCGGGAGTACTTCTTAAAGTTATATTTTGTGTAACTAGATTTTTATTTTTTTGAGGATGAAGCCTACATAGGTCTGAGACCTGTGCGTGGGTAATGAGTTGGATGATGGTGATTGATGAGTTGGACCTACAGTTTTAGGTGGGTTCCGAACCACCCGCAAGTGATTTTACAGCAGAGAACGGTGTCTTTTTTGCTGGCCAATCTAATCGGTCACCGTTACAAACAGGACCTACGAGAACGCAGCTTATCTCGATCTGATTGAACAGATACCTGCTACGGCTCGCGGCTATGACTTCCCAGATAATACATAATAAGTACTGTAGTTTTCATATAACTTGGCAGCAGTTGGGTTCAGATGTAGCAAGTCCTCCCATCTTCTACACGCTGCCAAGTTATATGAATATTACAGTAATACAACATATACATGGTACCAGTATTGAACATTGATTATAAGAAAAATTCATGACTATAACTAAAGATTCATTAGCCTGAATGCTCAAATCACAGATCTCGACCACTTTACTAAATATTTATCACTCCCCAGAACATCCGGCATAACATTGCTTCTATGCACCACCGCTGCACCGCTCGAGGTCTGCACTCGCGATTTAAAAATATGATACATTATAGAAAAAAGAAGAAGAAAAAGCTAAGATTCAACCCAGGAAGGAGTCAGAACTTCAAATTTAAGGTGATCTTAACAAGGCCTCCGCACCCAGCCTTAATTATTATTATTAATAATAATAATAACAAGCATTAACCAATCGCTAACCCTGCGCTTAAACGCAGCAGTGACTCGACCTGCCCCAGCTAGTACAATTTCTGGAGGCAGATTCCTATACAGCCGCTGGGAAATGTAATATGAACTATACCTTTGTAGACTGATACTAATTGTAGGATTATGTAAGCGTGACATATATTTAAATCTGGTTAGATGATTGTGTTGAATTTCTCTAAAAAAGTGTCATTATTAAATATGAAAATTAGTAATGTTTTAATAGAAATCTGATATTCAAAATATATAGATAAAAATCATGTTTTAAAATATGGTTAAATGATTGGGTTGAATTTCTCTAAAAAAGTGTCATTATTAAATATGAAAATTAGTAATGTTTTAATAGAAATCTGATATTCAAAATTTATAGATAAAAATCATGTTTTAAAATATGGTTAAATGATTGGGTTGAATTTCTCTAAAAAAGTGTCATTATTAAATATGAAAATTAGTAATGTTTTAATAGAAATCTGATATTCAAAATATATAGATAAAAATCATGTTTTAAAATATGGTTAAATGATTGGGTTGAATTTCTCTAAAAAAGTGTCATTATTAAATATGAAAATTAGTAATGTTTTAATAGAAATCTGATATTCAAAATATATAGATAAAAATCATGTTTTAAAATATGGTTAAATGATTGGGTTGAATTTCTCTAAAAAAGTGTCATTATTAAATATGAAAATTAGTAATGTTTTAATAGAAATCTGTCTGATATTCAAAATATATAGATAAAAATAATATGGATATATTAAGTGCATAAGTATCAATGGATCATATTGTATTCAACACAGTGCAATCTTATAAAATGCTTTACAGTTGAACATCGACATTCATCTACTAACATCAAAATAACATATACAATAATAATAATAATAATAATAATAATAATAATAATAATAATAATTAATTAATAAATAATAAAATTACAAAACAGCCGAAAGAAAAGCAATTCAGACCTAAGTGGTCGGAAGAACGCAAAAAAGCCTTTTCAGAAACGATGAAAGCCTATTGGGGTGATAAGAAAAACAAAAGGATTTATTTTCTTTTGCTTATCGTCTTCCGTCTTTGGAGAATTCGCCAATAATAATAATAATAATAATAATAACAATAATAATTATTATTATTATTTAGAAAAAAAAATAATAATAAACAAAGCATTGAAAATAGAATCCTTATAACTACTTCATAATGGAAAACATTACAGTCTACATTAAAACCAACCACCTTATGATACAATAAACAAATAATATCAACATGTGTGTTGTTCGAATCTACTATAGCAGCGGTTCTCATCCTGGGAGGGGCGCGCCCCCGGGGGGGGGGGGAGGGGCGTGAGCGCCCCTATAAAAATAATTAATAAAAATAATATAAACTTAATTTGGGATTGTAGCCTTATTCTCCTCTTTACTCTCAAGTTTCTTTGGAATCTTTAAAGCTGCTGGTCCAGTTTTCTTCAACGTACCTTTGTGAATCTGGATTTTCTACTTTGGCTTATTTAAAATCGAAATATCGAGCAAGACTGGACGTTGAGAGTGACTTGAGGTGTGCTTTGTGACAGTTGCAGCCAAATATCAAGAAGCTTGTTAATGTAAAACAGTGCCAACCCTCTCATTAAAATTTTATGTAAATACAAGAGTGACTGTCAGACCTTTTAGCAACTAACCACTTAATACCAATTTATATGCACCAGTATGGATATTTTATTTTTAAAAGTTGTATTTTATTTCATTTATATTCAATAAAAAATATTTAAAGTGAAACTCCATATTTTTTTCTAGCCCAAACACGTTTCTTACTTGGCTGATATATGAGATTAATATGGGGGAGAACCCCTGTACTATAGAATGAGAGCAATAAATTGCAAAAATAAAATAAAATGAATTATAATTACTACTAGAAATAGTAGTTTATGCAACGATTTTATTTTGACCCTTATTAAGGCATGAGTTAGATGTAAGTTATAACACGAGCGAATGCGAGTGTTATAAATATCTCACAAGTGCTTTACTGGCCAAATAAAATCGTTGCATACACTATTTTATCTATGACCACTAGTATACATTTAATTAAAACAATTATTATTATTTTTATTAAAACAATTTCATTTTACCTGTGACTGTCAGAGATACCTAACCTCTCATCTCAAATACGAGAAGTTATAGTAGATTTTTAGGTTAAAGCAGCTGGTGTAGTAGTTTGATCAAATCAGCTGATAGTTTCACAATATTGAATTACGATATTGATTCTATCAAAAATGCTTCTGATTGGTCCAGAACCCGTGTTATAATGTAGAACCTGTACTATAATGAGCTCATTATGCAACGGGTTCCAAAAAGCATTTCGAAAAGACAGCTGTTTTGGCATCAATTGTGAAACTGTAATGTATACATTATGACATGTTCGTAGATAAAAGTCATTAATTATTCAGTTAATGGAACTTAATTAACGGTAGTAGGCCACTCATAGCTGGTGAACTCATCAACAGAATGATGCCTTGCATACCAAAAAATTGGAAATTTCAACTTTGAATGCATTTTCATTATTTGAGTCTGAATGGCAAAATTATCTCTTCCACTTGTGTTACATGAGTGGATATCAGCACTTATTCTGAGGTTCATTCTATTTCGAACCGAATGCATGATAACCATGAAATATGTACTGTTCACCGCTGATAACTTGGCCTCTGAAGTATGAGACGGGGAAGAGAAATTTATAAATGCTGAACAACTTGGTAGTGTAACTACAACTGTGTCTCACTTATAAGCCAGTACAATATTGATTGTAGCCAGTAAAACAGGAAGAGCGATTACACAGGAATCAGTAAACAGGAAAAAATTTATTGAATGTATTCCTCCCAGAGGCAAAGTTACCAGCGGAGGACAGTAGATGGAGGGTACAGTCAGTAAGGACTGACTGTTCTGAACGGCCCTCTGCAAGGGTCGCTGTATTTCAGTTTCACAACATTCTATACAATACTAAGATGGCGGCCTGTGAGTTGGGAGTGTTTGTTCAAAATGAAGTTAACAAGTGTAATTTACTGTCTAAATGTGAATGTTCTTCAAATATAACAAAGTTAAGTGAAAATGTAGCTAGTCTTCAATTAATTATTGGTTTACTTCAAGAAGAAATTTCTACCTTGAAAATTGAGAACACCGATCTGCAAGCTAACCTTAAAAACATAAGTGATCAGTGTCAGTCTAACAATTATTGGACTAATGTTGACTCAAATAGGAAGACTTTTACTCATAAATCATGTCGAGTAAACTACGAAATTGAACTGAAAAATAGATATAATGTGTTGACAGAAATTTCAACAGAAGCCAGACCACAAAATGAACGAGAGGACAATTCTCCTAGACGTGGTAAGCCAGCAAGAGTAGAAAAAAGGAGGGTTAGTTTGAACTATCCATCTAGGGAAAGGCCTAAAAATTATGATATGAAGGAAGTGGTTATTCTATCAGACAGTCATGGAAGAAATATAGCATCATTAATGAAGGACATTCAACCAAAACTTGCTGTTCTAGGATTTGTGAAACCGGGAGCCAGAACTGCACAAATCACTCAAGAATCAAGGGCTCAGGAAAATATATCTTCAGACGGTTTTGTTGTCTGTATTGCCGGTTCCAATGACGTCTCACGAAACGAAGCAGATGTGGGTCTTGAAAAGTTATTTCTTGATAGGAATAGTGAAAAAAAATGTGATCACCGTGAATCTACCTCACCGATATGACTTGATAACTAGTTCTTGTGTTAACAAAGAAATTAGAAGAACAAATATCAAAATGAAAAAGTTATGTTCCAATTATAAGAACTGCCATTTGATTGATATTGGCAGGTTGGATAAGGAGTTTCATACTAAGCATGGAATGCATTTGAACTATAGGGGTAAGAATAGGTTAAGTTATGAAATTGTCGAAATAATAGAATTGGTGGGTAAATCAAAAGAAAAAATTGCTATTGGCCCAGTGATAGATGACAACAGCTACTCTAACACCCACTTAATGCTCCTAGAGGAGGACTCACAGCTGAATGACACTTTTAATTCCGATCCTGGCTCACCCTTCCGTGGCTTTAGCCCTGACCCGGCTGTGCAATTACGCAGTTTAAACAGCAAACCTATAGTTATGGAAGAAATGAGTGTGCTCCAGGGAAACGTGTAAATGAGACCAAGTGTAACAAAAATAAAAGCACTTGGTCTACAAGCTACAATAGTAATAGTAAAGCTGGGTTTACACCTAAAGTCAGTGACAGAATTGTCATTGACTTTTGTCACAGACTTTTGTCACAAACACAAGTCATCGACACAAGTCACTGACAGATAATGTTGTACTTTTGTTTTGGTCAGTGACATATTGTATCTCACAGCCAGCAATGCTACGCCACCAGTACTGAGTGTTCCATGCTCAGTAGTGGTGACAATGGTGAGAGAGGACGACTTGGTTCTCGCTGCAGCGTGCGTTATTATTTTGTCAAAACAGAGATACCTGACCTTGACCTTTACCTCACTTTTGGACAATTTTAAAGCCAAAGCAATTTCCGACCAAGCGTAGATTTTTTTATTTTTGTCTTTGAATTCTGGGCTGGTCGGGTCCCACAACACTGTACGTTCACGGTAAAGTTCTATCAACTGTACAACGTGTTCCTG
This sequence comes from Conomelus anceps, assembly GCA_948455865.1. Lineage (NCBI taxonomy): Eukaryota > Metazoa > Arthropoda > Insecta > Hemiptera > Delphacidae > Conomelus > Conomelus anceps. The sequence continues at coordinate 56,491,204 of OX418223.1, read as the reverse complement.
GTTCCACTCCATACCGGTACTCGCCATGTTGTCCTCTTCCATCACAAAAACTATTTACTTCACTTTATAAACAATAAACAAAACGTACTAATAAACTTCACTAATAAACAAAACGTACACACAATAATAAACTCTATAATACACACAAACAACGAGAAAACACTTTCAACTCAACCTCAAACTGACGTAGCTCTCTAAAAGCTGTACTGACAATGATATTTGGCGCGCAAAACAGGAGGCTTTTGTCGCAGACAAAAGTCACAACAGCGTTTACATATACTGCGACAGGAGTCTGTGACATATTGTCAGTGACAGTCCTTTGATCGTTACCGACTCTCGATGGGAAACCTAAAATCGTGTCTGTGACACAGTATTTCTGTAGCTGACAAATGTCACTGACACAATGTCGCAAGAAATTTTAGAAGATTTTGTAAAGTCTCTGACTTTTTGTCGCTGACATGTGTCACAGACTCTGGTGTAAACGCAGCTTAATAGGCTTAAGTCAATCAACTCTGATAAGCCTGTTGAAAAGTCTAAAATAACCTCAGAATTTAAAGTAGGCTATCTAAATGTCCAAGGTATAAATAACAAAAATGTAGTTTTAAATGAGTTTGGGAATAAAAACAATTTTCATGCTCTATGCCTAAGCGAGCACTGGTGCAAGGAAGAAGATATCGCTTTTCATAAATTAGATGATTATGTATTAGTCAATAGTTATTGTAGAAAACAATTTTTACATGGGGGGGTATCAATTTATGTTAGACCTGAGCTTGCACAAGAAAGTTATAAATTAGATTTGGGTTGCTTCAACAGTGAAAAGAATATTGAAGTAACAGGTATAGCTATTGATAAATTTAAGTTAGTTTTAGTTTCTCTTTATAGGTCACCTTTGGGAAATCCTGCTCTTTTTTTAGAAGGACTTGAAAATGTTTTAAATTTCCTTAGCAGACCCAGATGGAAAAAATATCACATTGTATTAGGAGGTGACCTTAATGCTGAGTTTAACATATTACAAGATAAGGCAACAGTTCATGAATTAAAAAATCTCTTAAGGCAGTTCAACCTTTATTGCATTAATTTTAAGCCCACTAGGGGATCTTCTTGTCTTGACAATATCTTTACCAACTTAGGCCCACACCAAATACTCACAGATGTAAAAGTATTTCATTTTTCAGATCATGATTGTGTATTGCTCAGCCTATTGAATATAGTTCATGGGGAAGGTAGTGTCAGACCAAAGATGGTATTTACTAGACCTATAACAGATGAGAAGCTGCAAAATTTTAGATCTGCACTATCAAATATAGATTGGGTAACCAAATTATCTAAACAAGTGGGTGGTGAATCCATTTTTAACCGTTTTATGGAGGTATTTTTGTACTATTTTGATCTGTGCATACCTCAGAAATCTGTTAAAGTCACACCTAACTCATCTAAAGCCAAAGTAAAGAGTAATCCTTCCACCTGGTATACCCCACAGTTAGCAGAAATGAAAAACAAATTGTTGATATATCATTACTTCTATAAAAGAGATAAAACTAACATAACTAGATTAGCTTATTGTAATATCAGGAGAGAGTATAAGAATGCTATTGATACAGCTAAAAAACAGTATAACTCATCTCAGATTGAGCTCTCAAGCAATAAGTGTAAATCAGCCTGGAAAATGATCAATCATGTAAAAAAAGGGAGTCAAATTGATAGTGTATGTATTCCTCCAGATGATTTTAATGATTTTTTTGTAAAATCAGTTGAAGGAGTGCATGATAAAATTGTCCAGCCTAACACTACTGCTGCACAACTTATTGAAAGTAGTGCCACAACAAGGGGGCCTTCCTTCTGTTTTTCTAAAGTAACACCTAATGTAATACTAGATATAGTTAATAGCTTTAAGTCATCTAATAGACATATACAATTTATCAAGCAATCTCATAAAAAAGGTCATAGACTGTATTGTTGATCCTCTGACTTATTGTATTAATAGTTGTATAACTGATGGAGTGTTCCCAACCATACTCAAACTATCCAGAGTAGTACCAGTTTATAAAAAGGGGCAAAAAAATTGTCCCTCTAGATTTCGCCCAATATCTTTAGTCCCTGTATTTTCAAAAATCTTCGAATCAGTAATAAAAATCCAGATCTCAAATTATCTAAGTGAACATCATATCATAAGTGACGCTCAGTTTGGTTTTATAAAAGGTAGATCTACCTCATCTGCACTAGACTCTCTGATTAAAAATGTGTTTCATGCTTTTGAAAGTTGTCAATTTGCTAAGGCCACCTTTTGTGATCTGAGTAAAGCATTTGATTGTGTCGACCACACACACAATCCTGCTGAATAAACTCAGTTTCTATGGCATGAACAGTATAAACCTCAAGTTAATTGAGTCATATTTATTTAACCGTAAGAAATTAGTCTGTGTTGGTCAAAATAAATCTAAGGTAAAAATGATCAAGTTTGGTGTTCCTCAAGGTTCGGTCCTTGGACCAGTACTATTCACTCTGATGATAAATGATCTTCCATTAACAGTGAAAGCATCTCAATCAATGCTTTATGCGGATGATACCACTTTTTTTAACACAGACTCAGATATTCAAAAACTTACTTGTACAATGGAGCACACATTAAACCAAGCAAACATTTGGTTCAGGGCAAACAGGTTTCTATTAAATGACAACAAAACTCAACAAATGATTTTTAGTTTAAGAGATATTCCAATAGATAATAGTGTGAATAGTGTTAAGTTCCTAGGTATATATATTGATGAGAAACTGACATGGAAGCCCCATATTGAGTATGTAAATAGTAAACTGTCTAGGGTTGTATACTTATTAAAACAATTGAAAAATTATGTTCCTGATAGCTATGTAAGGTCAGCTTATTTTTCATTTTTTCAAAGTATACTTTTATATGGTATTTTGTTCTGGGGTAACTGTTGCCATGTTAACAATGTGCTTTTACTTCAGAAAAAAGCTATCAGGATATTAGCAGATACATGCAAAACTGAACATTGTAGACCTCTGTTCCTAAAGTTAAGAATCTTAACAGTTATAAATCTTTATATAATATAAATACTGTTCTGATACATGTAAAAACGAAGGTACACAAAATACCACGTCATACGATACATTCCCATGCAACAAGAAATAAAAATAGTTTAGATATACCTTTCCAAAGGCTTACAAAGTCAATGAGTAGTTACAATATAATAGGACTGAAACTGTACAATAAGTTACCACAAAGTTTAATAAATGAGACTGCAGATAAATTCAAAATAAAACTTTTCAACTGGTTAGTAAAAACACCAATGTATTCTATACAAGAATTCTTAGATTCTGAAATAACTATTGATATTTAATCCCTTAGATAATTATATTCTTTAAAAATATATACCGGGCCTTGTATTTATATACTAATTTAATATGTGAACTCCTTTTAGGTTTACTTTAAGTTAGTTACATGTATAATTCTATCTATATCATGCTTACTTGTAAAAATCTCTAGTATAAGGTTGACTTTGTCTATTGCCAATGTTGCTTAATGACAATAAAATTTCATTTATTTATTTATTTATATATATATATATATATACAGAGTGTTTCGGAACTCTCTACCAATACTTCTAGGCAGTGTTTCTGGACCACTAACAAAAGTAAATATCGTAATAAATTTTTTCTAGAATCCCCAGTTACTCACACAGCCATTTTCACTCATTATTTTTTACTCAAACACCTCTGAATGTATCATTTTGAAATTTCGCATACAGATTTTTAACAATTAAAAAAAATCTAAAAAAAATTAATCAGAATTTTCCGACATCAAAAAACAAGATGGCGGCCATTTGAAATCTTTGAACAGGATTAAATTAATAATGGCTAATGATATCAAAACTTGACTTGAATACCGGTAACTTTTTTTAGATATTTTTATTGCAAATCCAACGATACCTCATTTTCCAAGATTGGCCAACAATTAACAGAGATATGCTACTTTTTAGGGTGTGTGGTGGTTGGAAGCGAACAGCAACCCGTTCTCAACCACCGCACACCCTAAGAAGTAGCATATCTTTGTTAATTGTTGGCCAATCTTGGAAAATGAGGTATCGTTGGATTTGCAATAAAAATATCTAAAAAAAGTTATTCAAGTCAAGTTTTGATATCATTAGCCATTATTAATTTAATCCTGTTCAAAGATTTTAAATGGCCGCCATTTTGTTTTTTGATGGCCGGAAAAGTTTGATTAATTTTTTTTTAGAGTGTTCTAATTGTTAAAAAGCTGTATGCAAAATTTCAAAATTATACATTCAGAGGTGTTCGAATAAAAAAATAATGAGTGAAAAAATCAAAATGGCGGCTGTGTGATAGATAGATAGATAGATAAAGAATTTATTGCTCTCTTCATACAACAATTACAAAAACAATACAAAACAATTCATTCAATGCACTTAAATAGTTTGAAACTATATATAAAATCAAAAATTCCTTAGGCATAGCCGAAGCCGTCAGCCAGAGTTGGTAGCTCCTAAACAATTCAACCAGATAATCTTATTTCACAAAGACATGTGATTAAAAAAAACAAAAAACATGATTAAAAAATTAGATACAATACTAATATCGATGACACCTTCAGAAGTTGAATTCTTTCACAAGAAAGTCTCTATATTTTCATGCTGCATTAACATATCCCACTAAACATCCCCAGCTTTTCCCATTCAAATAGTCGCGCACCATTTCATTTGTTATTACCGAGCACCCAAACCATTTCACTCGAAATTCAGCTAAAACCTTACACCTCCCTATAAAATGATAGGTGTCCTCAACCTCTCGACTATTGCATAGAGAGCAAATGTAGGTATCCTCACCACGGTCTACTCTGAAATTTAGTGGTAATAACGCGCCTCTTGCTCTAAAAATTGCGCTAATAAATCTTCTTTTGTTCTTATCATTATTAATATACTCTCGTTTTACATTACCATCTGTTCTTAAATCACAATAGATGTGGTGAAACTGCGAATTTGTTGCCCTTCCCCACCAAATTCCCTGAAACTTATGACGTATCTTATCTACGATTTCACCACACTTCTCCCCCCAAAGATCTGGTCGGGATATTGGATCTACCCACTGTTCATCATACTGATTAAATAATTTTCTCCACTCACTATACCAACCACACTTCCTCTGCGCAAGTAACATCGTTAGTCTCTTAGGAAATCTAAAATCGGGTTGAGCAAGAGTTTTCAATATGTATTTATAATTCATTTTAAGATTCTGCAACCACATAACATCCCTACCACTTTCTAAATATAGAATGTAATTTGGAGTATTCTGCGGTAGACCATACATTCGTTTAATAAAAAACCGGCTGAATAGTTCTACATCATCCCTCTCTTGATACCCCCATACCTGGCCGGCATATGTGATTGTCGCCCTGCTAACTGCGTCAAATACCTGCCATTTAGTTGATACTGGGACTTCTTCATTACTAATTAACTTACGCCATAAACTATTGATACCATATCTTGCCGCGGTCAGTTTACTTTTAAAATGTTTGGTTAAAGACAAAGTGGGAGTGAAAGTAACCCCTAAATATTTATATTCATTTACTACCTCAATAGCCTCCCCACCGTAGTTCCACCTTTCATTCCTACGCAATCTACCCCCCCTCCTGAACACCATCATTTTAGACTTTTCCCTGTTCAAAACTAAGTTCCATCGGTTACAGTAATGCTCCAACCTATTGATCATACTCTGCATTTCGTTGATATTATCAGTAAACATCACCAAATCATCTGCATATAAAAGGGAATTGATTTTGGAGTCTCCCACCATCAATCCTCCACCTAAAGTTTCACATATATCGTAAGTAAAGATATTGAACAAGATCGGGGATAGCAAGCATCCCTGTTTCAATCCGCTTTCGAACTTTATATTTTTTGTTACGCCTTTATCACACCATATAGCCGACGAAGTATCTCTATATAAGGCTCTGATCATTCGGACGAATTTATTTGAGACACCTATTTCTAACAATTTATACAACAGAGCATCCCTATCTATAAAATCATAAGCGGCCTTAAAATCAACAAAGAAACAGTAAACTTTTTTATGTTGCACGGTAGTACAAAACTTAATTAAACTATGTAAAACAAAAATGTTATCTATGGATGAGTACCCCGCCCTGAAACCTGCCTGGTTCTCCGCAATAATGTTCCTGCTTTTAACCCATTCTTCAAGTCTACTCAAAAGAATGCCCACATAAGCTTTATACATTGAATTTGTAAATGAAATAGCTCTATAATTATTTGGATCTTTTGGGTCTCCTTTCTTGTGCAGGGGGAATATAATTGATTTTTTAAATGATTCCGGACATTCACCCTCATTATAAACTTTATTAAAAAATATGCACATCAACTCTTTTAATTCCAAGGGGGCTCTCTTGTAGAATTCAGCGGGAATTCTATCCTCACCCGGGGCCTTTCCATTTCTGAGTCTTCTCAGTGATGAAAAAATCTCATCTATACTAATTATTTTATTCAGAGAATCAATATTGTTATAGGGCTCAGCATATATTGTTGGTCCGCTTGACCTTACAGGTGTGTACAGTTGTTTAAAATGGTCTACCCATAGTTCTGAACTAATATTTGCTCTTTGCGTTGAATGATTACCTTTAAATTTTCGCACCATTTCCCAAAACATTTTAGAGTCTCGAACTGTTCCAAGTTTATTTTTAATATCTCCCCAATATTTTTCCTTCTTATTTTTACAGAGGGCCTTATATTCCTTCCTTACCCTAGCATAATCCTTTCTTACCTCACTTGAATTATTTTTACGGAACAATTTTAGGAGTGCAAACATTCGTATTCTCATAGATTCACATTCTTTATCATACCACTCATTTATATTGAATTTTTTACTAACTAACTTAGGCTCACATTTAAAATTAGCCGCATCATAGATAAGCTTTTTTAATACATTACTTGTCTCATTGATGTCATCCGGAAGGTAATTAACACTTCTACACCTGGTAGCTAACTTTTCTATAAAACGACTATCATCGAGGCATTTCAAGGATACTTTTGGGGCCATTGGTATTAAACTACTTTCACTTTCCTCATGACTGACACACAAAAAATTAACACATATTGGCAAATGATCCGAAAAGCTCGCCGGTATGACTCTGAAATCTTTTATTATATTCGTACAATCCAGACTCACGCAGCACAAATCAATCACTGAAGCCCCCCTACTATTTATGAACGTAAACTCACCCAGTGTATCACCTGTGGTTCTACCATTTAATATAACAAAGTTATATTCTTCACAAAGATTTATAATCTTTTTCCCTTTCTTGTTGAGGCCACTATCTTTCGAGCTACGTTCATGACATATTATATTTGCGTGGTCCAGCTTTACTTCTAACGGTATATTCTGAGAGACACCCACACGCCCATTCAGATCTCCTACAACTATCAAATTACTTGTGTTATCTAGCGTAGATATGAAATCATACAACGCACAATAGTCTAACTCCCATTCCCCCTCTAATCCCCCACTTAGATAGACTGGGACAATGTAAATATTTTTCTCCATCAGTACAACTACGTTTCTACCATTCAAATTTTCTACCTTAATAATATCTTTTTGTCTGATCCTAACAGCTATCAGTTGCCCTTTTTTTGCCCTACCAAATTGTGAATCTCTTGTTGCAAATTCCCACACAAAATTATATCCCTCTAAATACTTTTCAAAGAAGATATGATCCCCGTTTTCTACAAAGGTTTCCAATAAAACAAAACATTCGTAATTCTTCAAAAAATTAAATAAATCAAAAAGAGACTTACCCCTCAACCCAGCTACATTATAAACCAAAAATTCCAACTCACAACACTCCCCTATTTCCTGGCTAACGGCTTTGGCTCAATGTCCTTTATCACTAGCATCTCCATTGTTAACTCCTTCTTTCGCCTCCCTCAGCGTCCTGAGAACAGCCTCTGCGTGGTCTCCTAGTATTTCCCGTAGCTTTTCCTCTCCGTCATGGATTCCAGCTTGTAAATTTCCATTTTCGTCGATTCCAAAAGTCACATTGCCTACAGTTAGCCGATCGTGATTAATCATTACTTTTTCTTGCGGACATACTTTGTTTATTTCCTTTTTCATCGTGAATAGTTTGGACCTAGATTTTCTAGTTTCATACGAAAAGTCTTTATGTACCACAAAACCAGTGTCTTTGAGCTTCCTGGTGCTATTCAGGATATGACTCACATCGGAGTCATCGGGAAAATGTGCGATGAGAGGGCCACCGTCCCTTGCTACCCCCAGAGGATGAGCCCGGTTTATCCAAATATCCGGTCTAGACCCCAAATACCCAGTACAAAAGTTTTTTATCACTGATACAGAGTTCAACGTTTTCACACTATATTTGAGGCCCTTGAAAATAAGATTGTTCCGTCTACTCCTATCTTCTAAACTTATAACCCGTTTCACAAGAGTTTTGTTCGTTGTAACGAGATGATTAACTTGGGTTTTCAGTTTTTTATTTTCAGACTCCACTTGTTCCACTACCGCTTTCAAAGAAGAAAAATTTTCATGAAAGTCTTTCCTAAATTGCTCTAATTTTACTTCTATACTGGAGGATATGCGATTCTCGAATTCCTGGAATAACTTTTTCATGAGCTCCTCATCGATACCCATCGTTGAACTAGTTGACTTCTTTTTACTGGTATGCCCCTCGACCTCTGGAGAACTTTTTGAGCGTACCCTTTTTGACGACACAGTAGGCGAGCAGTAACTTTGAATATTCCTCTGCATACCACTATCGATCCGACACACTCACGATACCCGTGTTTAGGACGATGAATAAAAAACAGCCCATAAATAGTGTTATAACAGCCCGAAATTCAGATACACCGAATCCAAATTCGACTCATTCACGACTGATCAAGTTAACTTCGCAAAAACAGTGCGGCTCGAAAACACAGATAAGCACGGATCAAACAAGAAAGACGTCTGCCTCGTTCGGCGTTCACTACTCAACTCTCTAAATTAATCAGAATTTTCCGACATCAAAAAACAAGATGGCGGCCATTTGAAATCTTTGAACAGGATTAAATTAATAATGGCTAATGATATCAAAACTTGACTTGAATACCGGTAACTTTTTTTAGATATTTTTATTGCAAATCCAACGATACCTCATTTTCCAAGATTGGCCAACAATTAACAGAGATATGCTACTTTTTAGGGTGTGTGGTGGTTGGAAGCGAACAGCAACCCGTTCTCAACCACCGCACACCCTAAGAAGTAGCATATCTTTGTTAATTGTTGGCCAATCTTGGAAAATGAGGTATTGTTGGATTTGCAATAAAAATATCTAAAAAAAGTTATTCAAGTCAAGTTTTGATATCATTAGCCATTATTAATTTAATCCTGTTCAAAGATTTTAAATGGCCGCCATTTTGTTTTTTGATGGCCGGAAAAGTTTGATTAATTTTTTTTTAGAGTGTTCTAATTGTTAAAAAGCTGTATGCAAAATTTCAAAATTATACATTCAGAGGTGTTCGAATAAAACAATAATGAGTGAAAAAATAAAAATGGCGGCTGTGTGAGTAACTGGGGACTTTAGAAAAAAGTTATTACGATATTTACTTTTGTTAGTGGTCCAGAAACACTGCCTTGAAGTATTGGTAGAGAGTTCCGAAACACCCTGTATATATAATATGCGTATACATAGATTTAGTGTACAAGTATTTAAATGAAGTACAACAGATATAAAGTAGTCAATGACATATAAATAATTGCTGTATAAAAAATTAAACAAATGTAAGGTCCTACACACATCTGCATCATGCCATTCCTGTCATGAGTTAAGTTGTTTAGAATTTAGACACTCCTGAAAAGTAATTAAAAGTAGGCTAAAGTAAAAAAAATTTGGTTAGGCCTACTCTCAATTGTTCTCCTGAAATTGTTTATTTATAACTAGAAGGTTGCCCGTAGGGATGGGTATCGATTAGTCGATTAATCGGAATAATCGATGTTTTGCTGAAATAATCGATTATTTTTTAATCGATGTTTAAGAGCATCGATTAATCACAGCACCGATTATTTCATAACGATTAATCGATTGGTGGCATTTCTCTGATTATTCAATATTACAAGATTTAGGGACATAAATATGTAAATAATTATTGTTTCAAACATATTTTAAGATTAATTTCTGATATTAATGACAGAGCTTTTCCTTTATTTTACGTTTTCCGCTTTTTCTTAGTTCCTTGCCATCCTTCACAAGCCCTGTCTAATATAACCTCCAAGTCATAGGGTGGTCAACCTGCTGACAGTTGACAGCATTGGTTGACAGGCTTGAAATAATTTGCCTTTTTCGATAAACATGAGCAATAACCTGGAACCATCATTGTTTCTTGTTTTTCGCCAAGATGCCTCCAAAAAGTGTTGTTTGGGACGCTATTTGGTATTATTTTGGCCTGTTTTTGCTATTTTCAAAGACTGAATTAATCGATGTTTGAACACCGATTAATCGATGTTTTCAGTACCGATTAATCGGTGTATCGATTACTCCCTTACAAAAAATAATCGATGTTAATAATCGATGTTTTGTAGTTCGATACCCATCCCTACCTTGCCCGATTCAATTGAATCTGCGTTTCTAGAACGTAACATAACTTATTTACAAATTAAATTTAATTATCTATTTTTTCTTAACCATCTTCCTCTTCTTCTCAGTCTTTTCTTTCTTCTCCTTCTATCCACGATTCTTCCCTTTTCTCTTCTTCGAGTTCTTCTTTTCCTTCTTTTCATCCACGATTCATATCTTTTCTCTTCTTTTCCTTCTTTTCATCCACGATTTTCATCTTTTCTCTTGTTTTCCTTCTTCTTATCCACGATTCTTCTCTTTTCTTCACCACTCTCACCAACTTCACTTTACCGTTTTTCCTTTATTCTTCTTTTTATCCACCATTCTTCTCTTTTCTCTTCTCATAGTTATTCTCATTTTCCTTCTTCTCCCCCTTCTCCATCTTCTTTCTCTCCTCCTTTAAACCCTTCTTCTGCAGGACTAAGAATAATTGCTTGTTAATTATTACTAGCCTACTAATATTATTACTAACAATATTATTGATTATTTGAGTTTCCAGTATCCACTGAGTCTTCCAAGGTCTTCAATTACTACAATTCGATTTAAACAGAAAACGTACAAAATTAAGAGAAATTAATAACAATAATAATAATAACAATTTCTCTGAGCAAATTGCAATTGCCCAGAGGAGTTTAATGAAATAAAATAGAACAAAAGCATATAATAAATTGAGAATACCATTTTAAGTTTCTATATTAAGCAATAATGTTAACTATGATCACCCCACTATATAAAATATGTATCGGGGTGTACAAAATCAAAAACAGAACGCTCTCCTTACTGACTGTACCCTCCATCTACATATTCATGGTTATCATTAATTCGGTTCGAAATAGAATGAACCTCAGAATAAATGCTGATATTGAATTAAATCAATATAGAACAGAAGGATTAAAAACACATGGGAAGTATTAAATAGAATTCAACTTGCAGTATTTAGTGGTTAAATAAATAATGAATAATAAGACGAAATTGTCACAACCACATTTATTAAAACTTCTATCAAACTGATTGAGATTGATAATGGTGTAACAACCGAAACTAGTTTCTCTAAGTTTTAATAAATGTGGTTGTGACAATTTCGTATTATTATTCATTATGGATACCTTCCACAATATCACCTTCGCCATTACTAAGAAAGTTAAATAAATACATTAAGTAATGTTTACCATAGATATTAAACGTAAAAAAATCAACATAATAAAATCAAATACAATAAAAAAGCAGGTTGTTTCGTGAGCAGAAAAATCAATTCAAGTGGAAGGATTTAATGATTAATTTCATAGAGGATAATTCATATTTTCTGCTACAAAATTGTTGTGTATTTAGTTTGATTTATTATTGGTGTTTTACGACTATCTACGAGTCATCGGTTCACTTGAATTTTCTCGTATTAATTTTATAGTTCTCAGTACTATTATGACGAGAACAATGATTTTGTACTGAAATAAACTATCAAAATTGAAATTTATACCATACATATAACTTACAGAATTATGGAAATTTTAAACTTGAGTAGATACAAGATACTTGAGGATGGCCAGTTCTCAGTACTATTATGACTAATACAATGGTTTTGATCTGAAAAAACTATAAATTTAATGTGAGGTAGAAATTAAAATTTTACCATACATAGCTTACAAAATTATTAACTTGAGTTGACAGCATGATTAGGATGTGAGTGAATAAAAATTTTAATTATCTTGTAGCAAACATTAACTGAATAAATTAACTACTTCACTAGAAGAGATTTTAAAGTTTTGACTACGTCCTGTTTCCTGATTCAATACAGGCAACTGCCGTGGTTGAAAGTGGGCGTTCACTACTGATAAAACAATATAAGTTAGTATCTTGTACATTCTATAATAAAATGTGAGGTTTTTTAATCAAACCCTAGACAAGTTTATAAAGTCAATGTTTTTTTTCCTATTTTGTAGAATATATGAAATCTATAACTTAATTGAAATTAACGGTTTGTAAAGAATTTTTAAAAAAATTATGGACTTTCCAGAAAAGTTTTCAATAGGTTACTGATTATTGGTTCTTGGTAAAAAACTTATTTGTATATATATTTTTTGATTGTGCATTCAATAGTGTAAAACGTAAATGCGTATGGTTTGGTTTTTATGGGGGGGGGGGGGGGGAGGGGGGGGAGGAGAGAGAGACCATTACGGGTAGTTCCACCTCCTCACCAATTGAGCCATGTTATTGGAAACCATGGTGGACCTACAGCCTCAGGGTGGTTCCGAACCACCGGGAAGTGATTTTACGGCAGAGAACAGAGTCTTTCTTTTGGCCAATCCAATCGGTCACCCTTACAGAGAGGGCGTTGCTTATTTAATCTGATACCTGCAACGGCTCACGGCTATCACTTCCCTAATAGAGTGTATTCACTAGATACAGAGAGTATTGTTTGGAGTGTCTCAATGAAGTTAAATTTCATTCATTCATACAGAAATAAAAAAAGCGAAATTTTTTAGTTAAACTAAAATAAGGCTGACTCAATGAGAAAAAAAAACACTTTTTTGTGTAAAAATGTGTTTATAGTCTGTCAAAATTAGATTAATGAATTAATAATGCCCATGTAAAACATGAAGCTACATGAACAGAAATAGGCAAGATTTGCAAAGAGATAAGTTTAACTTATATCTTTCAATTCTAGTCGCACTAATTTAATTGCTAATCAACACTTTTAACCGCTAATTGTATTACAATTTGAATCACAAGGACAGAATTAATAATATTAAGTTGAGAACATTTTAGCTATTTCATAAATTGTAACACCTTGCAAAAGAGTAAAGCTTGTTCGTAGTGGCCGGTACGCCTAAATTAATAACAAGGTTAATATCAGAATAGTCTAGTGGTTAGGACAGCTGACCGGTAATTGGAGGACCCGTGGTTCGATTCCCGGCGCTGATTGAATATTTTTGTGCAGTGGCATTCAATGATTACCATATTTTGATAAGATTTAATGCTGTTTTCAAACATGTTAACTTAAGATGGCATTTTACAAGTAACTTGAGTTGATACAAAATTGTTGATGCTCTTCAGCATAATTCAAAATAACATTAGAATAAAATTCGCAAGTCAATTAATAATTATGCTTCATTTGTTTCTACATGTACGTATACATTCCAAGTCCCATTTAGCCTTCGTAAAACCTTTAGCTAGCTCTGAGCTCCATGTCACTGTCATACAGAAGTAATCAGATGATTTGCATAGAGCATGTGCAGTGACAGATGATTGGAAAGGAAAGCGAGTCTTTTATGAATGACTTCCTGTGCAACAGATCGGCGTCCTGATTGGTGTCATCTGCCAATCATAGAGACGACCTTCAGAGCAGTAATTGTGTACCAAATAAAAATACGCCAAGCCAATTAATTTACTTGAATTGATTCAATTAATGAACAGGGAGAGCATAAATTATTGAACCGCCTCGTATGTGAATAAAAAATAACTAGGCTATGAAGTGTTTTCAGATATTGTTAGTTGATCAATAAATTGCAAAATGTTCACCCATGTAAATATTTATCAAACTTGTCATGTGTTCATATGCAAATGGGTCGCTGACAGCAAAAACAACCAATTTCGAGTCGGATTTATGGCCACCATCATCCTATTACATACATTCTAGAAAACAATATGCATGAACTCATTCATTGAGCGTAAAAACAACCTTATAGCACTTAGTTCCAAGTATGTTCCAGCAGTGCTATAAGGTTTTTTAGGATAGTTCATCCATACCGGTACTACACAATAAATCGCTATGAGATTTTATAGCCAAGAATTGGACTTTGGTTGTTTTTGCAATCAGTGCTTGATGGGTAAATGAGACTGTTTGAAATTATCTTCTCAATAAATCTAAATACATACAATTAAGTCTTTGAAGAATGCAGATTATAGAACTCATGTAAGAATTTATTGCACTTTTGAAATAAAAAATTGCAACAATACTTACATGAGTACTATAAACTACAATCTTCAAACACTTGTATGTAGCCTTACTGAAAAGATAATTTCAAACAGTCTTATTTTTCATGTAGTGTAAATGAAACTATTTTAATTTTTTTAGCCCACATAAACTTAGGTCTGATACCTGTGTGTGGGTAATGAGTTGAATGATGGTGATTGATGAGTTGGACCTAGTTTTAGGTGGGTTCCGAACCACTGGGAAATTATCTTACAGCAGAGAATAGTCTTTTTGCTAGCCAATCCATTTATTCACTCTTATAAAGAGGGCCCAGGAGAGCGTTACTTATCTGATCTGATTGAACAGGTACCTGCTGCGGCTCACGGCTGTCACTCCCCCAATTATATTTTTAATAAATCTACATACACATTTGTACAATTTTATTCTTGCTGATGAAGCCCAAATCGGTCGGAGACCTGTGCGTGGGTGATTAGGTGAATGATGCTATGATTAGTGAGCCTATAGTTTTAGGAGGGTTAAGAATCACCGGTTTAGTGATAATAAAGCTGATAAGCTTCCAAACGTCAGTGACTGAACATCACGACCCCCTGACACCGCCCTCAGCGAGCGCTCATTTTTGGCAGATATTTGGTAGATTCACCTTAGTTGACATTTATATCGTCTGATTCTGACTATATAATCAAGACTCATTTGTAATGCTATGGAAAAATTCCAAGAGAATCGGACACAGACTATAGACCAAGCTTTTATCACAGTTACCACATTGGCATTTATGGCAATTCGATATTGTGCATTGAATAGAATCAATTTAGAATTGATGAACACCTACTGATAATAATCTGACAAGATTAGAATCAATTGCTAGATGGCAATAAAATCGACAGCAAACTAAGGTTTGATTGATAAAATTTGTAAAAGGAATGGTATCTCCAATATAGACCTAAGCATTAAAAATGAAGGTGGAACTCCTACTTCTGCTATGAAGGAGCTCTACAGAAAAGTGTGACAGTCTGTTGTTGGAGAAAATTTCTAGTTGTTAGTGGTTAAATATTAGGTAATCTGAAAGTGGAGACTGTACAATGACAACAATTTCTAAAACAAGCTTGCAAGGCTTACCTTTTCGTTTAGTTCATGAAGACGTGATTGTTCAGACAATACAAACAATCTTTCTTGGCGCAGATGATCTGCAAGCTCAATCAGATCACATAAAGCCAGCGAGATATCCATTTTCTTCACAATAATGTTTACAATTACGAGCTCCAAATAAAAAAGTAACCTGACATGGATACGACGTAGAAAGGCAAGGCGTGCGGAACGAATTTACCACTGAAGCATAGAAAGAAACTGATCGACTGATACCTCGATTGAATAACACAAATATTCGAATTCGTAGATAGGTTAGGAACAATTCTTCACAAAATAAAACTCACAAGTTACCACTTCTCTCAAAAATCTTGACCTATCTGTAGAGATCGGAGAGCTCTACGGTACACAATAGATGCTCTAGAACCGCA
Source organism: Conomelus anceps (assembly GCA_948455865.1). Classification (NCBI taxonomy): domain Eukaryota; kingdom Metazoa; phylum Arthropoda; class Insecta; order Hemiptera; family Delphacidae; genus Conomelus; species Conomelus anceps. Next base: position 56,475,108 of record OX418223.1, on the reverse strand, counting down.
GAATATCCAGATTTATCCCATCGTAAAGTAAATTATCGCTCTAGAATAATTCAACACATTTCACGTTACTGATACATTACTAAATAAGCATAAAACAGAGGATAATAGGGGACAACTACACCCACATTACTGAAACGATCGCACTCCATGACAGGAAAACACACAATAGACCAATCAACACTATAGAAGAGCCAGATTTCTCTTTTATTGTACTTTGCCAAAGACTGGCAGAAGATTACAATGGATGACAATTAATCGACTCTGCAACATATCGATATATCTAGATATCACAGTTGAAAATGAATTTCCGATAATAAAAACAATTATTCAGAGTAAAATTTGTTTTAAAATTGATAATTTTTAATATTTTTGTACTTTTATTCTTGGAAATGATATTCTAGCCTTTTTCTAGAAAATCAAGATGGCGGTATCTTTGACGATCGATACTGATGGTTTCCCGGGTTGAGTTCAATATACCCTACCCTACCCTTAGTTTACACAGGTGTTTGTATGCCCTACATAGTACTGAACGGTAAATAATGTTCAAATTTTAATAATAAAACCTATAAAAAGCGTTTAATTAGGTGAATAAGGAACTAAACGAATTTAAAATGTGATCAAAAGTGATGGATAGCAGATCTTACAAGGTAATAAACGTTTTTTTTTTTTATCAGGTTCAAGCCTATCATACCTACAGATTCTATTTCACTCACTTCTGAATAATCAGTTATTTTTTAAAATAATTATTATCAGCATGATTTAAAGCTTCTAAAAATGGGTAATATCTCAGTTTTTGGGTGTTCTATATTCAGGGATCATCTGCAGAGAGACGTAGGCTATAAAGGGCTTGAATAAACAATGAAGAAAGTGGATACAGTACTACAGAAAGTTGAATAAAATTAAAAATTAGAAAGCAAAAAATATACAACTTGAATAATATGAATTGAAGAGAGAGAGAGAGAGAGAGAGAGAGAGTGAAAAGTGATTGTTTTAATCAAGCTAGAGCCAAAAAATGTGTCATTCTATCTCAAAAAATTAAACACTAAATAATTATAGATGCCGCTACCCTACTTTTATATTATTTTGTCTTTGTGAAACCCCAGAAATTGCTCTTTAGTAATTCGCAGGTTTTAATATACTTGATTATTATATCTAAGATTTAATGAATAAATCTTCATTCTTCAACAAAAAATTCTTCATTAATATTGCAACCATAAACTACTAAAAATAATTTTCATTTTAGCAATCTATAGAAAAATAAGAGGGTCCTACTGCTCCATCTTCTCTTGTTTCTTCTCCTTTTTCTTCTACTTCTATCCCATTACTCTTCTCTTCTTCACCTTATTCCATCCTCTCCTTTATTCGTCAGCTTCTAAGGGTGTTGTCACAAAGGAGTATTCAATACTCGATGATAATCACCATCTCAAAATCAAACACATGCTATGGAATGGTGGTCCACCAATTCAAGGCGTTTAAAATTAGAATTATTATTAGCTCCGATCTGCCATACACCTTTAAAAGCATGTGTTTAATTTTGTGAAGGTGATAATCATAGAGTACTATGTAGTTCACAGAGTAGGCCTACATATACTTTTACTCTATTAAACTGGAGAAATGCATTTCACTTCCTCAGATGACGCTTCTCCTCAGAAGTAAAATAATGTATTCCTCCAGTTTGAGTGAGTAAAACCATAATTTAAATAGAAATACAGTGTCAGTTTTGATATTAGATTGCTCATTAAGTATTTCGTCATGCAAACATCACAAATTTCTATTGAAGTGGTTGAGACATCTGTATTATTCATCATGAATATCTAACACAATATCACCATCTAAGAAAAATACATTTTTGATATTTCATCTCCAAAATGATAATAAAATAGCTGTTTGCAATAAAATTAAGAAAAATATAAATAAAATCACAATGAGAACAGTGGGCTTCGTAAGGGCAGTTCAGAAATATCACCATCTAAGAAGAATAAATCTTTGATATTTTATCTCCAAAATGATAATAAAATAGCTGTTTGCAATAAAATTAAGAAAAATAGAAATAAAATCACAATGAGAACAGTGGGCTTCGTAAGGGCAGTTCAGTCTTTCAGAACTCTGAGACAAATTATTTGTTTAGTTATAAAAATGAGATGTGTATTGTATTATAGTAAGTGATAGCAACAGGTATCTGTTCAATCAGATAAGGTAAGCTACAAACTCCTGGGCCCTGTTTGTAAGGGTGACCGATTGGATTGTTCAGCTAAAAAGACCCTGTTTTCTGCTGTAAAAATTACTTCCCGGTGGTTTGGAACACCCCTGAAGTTTTGACAAGGATTTAAGAAGCTAATCTGTCACTGTATTCCTATTTAAGTTAAGATCTTTACTCACTTATACTGGAGGGATGCATTTCGCTTCTAAAGTGAGTAAAAATCATAATTTAAATAGAAATTCAGTGTTAGTTTTGATACTGGATTGTTCATAAAGTATTTCTTCATGGAAAACATCACAGATTGGAGAATATTGTTTGAAGATAATTGTTATTCTCTATGTATATCTATGTAGTTATTTGTTTTAGTGTTGTATGACATTTGTAGAAGTGGTATTTATTACTATGTATGTAATAATAAATAAATATGTAATCTAATATCAAAACTGACAATGAATTTCTATTAATTTAAACTATTATTTTTACTCACTTATAATAGAGGGATGCATTTCGCTTCTGAAGAGAAAATTCATCAGCCTCATAGCTTCTTAGGCTGTTGAAGGCTGATGAAGTTTCTCCCTCAAAGGCTGATGAAGTTTCTCTTTAGAAGCGAAATGCATCTCTCCAATATAAGTGAATAAAAATCATAATTGAAATAGAAATACAGTGTCAGTTTTTATATTAGATTGTTCATCAAGAATTTCGTCATGGAAAGCATCACAAATATGTAATAATAAATTGAATTTTTCTGTTTTTAGAGGAATAAAAAGACATGCCACAAGAAAAGATTCAAGTTCCCGCTTGTATGGTAGGCGTGGAAGTGAAAAAAGGCGGCATGCAATCGCACCATCATCCGGTAAAAAAACGCACCGCAGACGGAGGCTCACGCATCTGTTGTTTCTGTATGTGCGGTGAAAAGGCCGACGATCCATCCGGCAGCGTTTTGGTCCGCGAACGTCGCCGCAAGTTCATAACGGGTTGCACCAATAGTCTCGCAGTGTGTGTCGGCCTTATCGGGTACACATTTCTCGGTGCAGTTCTGTTTGTGGCCATTGAAGGCGGCGGAAATTTTACGTCCGGAAAAACGCCGCATCCAAAATCACCGGATAAACCCGCCACACACGAGTGGCCCGCCGATTTCGGCGATAGTCTCCGGAATCGTGCCGTTGAAAATATCTGGGAAATAACGGTTAATTTGAATATTCTCTACCGTGAGAACTGGACTCGGTTGGCTGCGTTGGAAATTGCTCGATTCCAGGAGCAGCTGGCACATGAGCTGGCCAAAGAACTGGAGGATGAAAGCACCGCATCCGACAATGATGAGCTGGGTTCCACGCAGTGGGATCTGGCTTCTGGACTACTGTACTCCATCACTATACTTACTACTACAGGTAAATATAGGTATTCTTCTTTGGGGATAATGTATTATCATCTTCTGTAAGGGAAGTGATAGCCGTGAGCCGTAGCAGGTATCTGTTCAATCAGATAGAGATAAGCTGCGTTCTCGTAGGTCCTGTTTGTAACGGTGACCGATTAGATTGGCCAGCAAAAAATACACTGTTCTCTGCTGTAAAATCACTTCCCGGTGGTTCGGGACCCACCTAAAACTGTAGGTCCAGCTCATCAATCACCATCATCCAACTCATAACCCACGCACAGGTCTCAGACCTATGTGGGCTTCATCCTCAAAAAAAGCCCTACATACAGTACACAAAACAATTAATAGTACCTATACTGCAGGTCCTGGGTAGCTGAGGAGTAAACAAACATAGGCTAGAGTTTGTTTATTTGAGTGTTTGTTTTCAAATAGATTTATGGGCCAAATTTAATTTAATATTGTACCATAGTAAAAAGATTTTTTGTTTTACAAAAATATCCTGGAACGAAAATATCAAAGATTGTACTGTAGTTTTCATATAACTTGGCAGCAGTTGGGTTCAGATCTAGCAAGTCCTCCCATCTTCTACACGCTGCCAAGTTATATGAATACTAAAGTACATATGTTATTAATTCAAATGCCATTATTGTTGGTATTAACATACTGTTACTACACAATCGTGCATACCGGTACTGCAATGGGATGTCATTATAGATTCTTTGTTCATTGAGACCATTCAATTTCTTCGAGATCAGGAGCGCTATATCTGTCCTACCTATGGGGTAGAGGGGCAAGCGGCAAAATTCATTCAAATTTGTTAAAAAAAATCTATCTAAATTGCTTGAATTTTGGCTCAATTGTGTTCCTTTTATTACTATGTTATCAAGTTGATATGTTATTCCAATAAATAAATTTTGTTCAATATAAGTTGATATTTATATCAATACAGTCATTTTTAGCATATGTGGGGGGCACGGCCACCCTTCCCTCCCCCCCCCCCCAAAATGGCGCCCTTGTTATGATTGTGATAAAAAGTGCTAACTCCTTATTATTTATTTATTTTGTGGCAAAATTACAATGAATGTGGAGGAGCAAATAAACCCTTCCATCAATATTTTTTGTTCTAATTAGTTTAAAATTTAGTTAATTTATTTAGTACCGTACCTTGTAATTCTAAATATTTTGTGAAATTAATTAAACATTTCTTTTCAATTTTTGTTTTCTACTCACAGGCTACGGCAAACTAGGCCCCAAGACAGTACTGGGCAAAACGGCTACTATGGTTTATGCAGCAGTCGGTATTCCTCTGATGTTGGTCTACTTATCCAGCATTGGTCAGCTGTTGTCAACATGCGCCATTGCTCTGTTTAGGAGACGCCATCAGCGAAGGGACCACCCCCCTCCCCCTGCACCGCGACTTGAGCCCTTCTACATAAGGTCAGCTTTTATTTCTATTCTACTTTCACAGTATTGCTACATACTACAGTGTGATTTCACGTTTACAGCCCCTCATTTTCAAATTTTATGTATTTGAAACTGTTGTGTTGAAGAAAACCTGCTGCTTTCAGGACTTGCACTCAGTTTCTCAGCTGCAGAATATTTTTTTTCTTTTTTTTTGAGGATGAAGCCCACATAGGTCTGTAGTCCCACATATGCTGCAGTATACATGGAGAAACTTAGCACACGCTAGACTAGTCAACGTTTGCTTAATGAGTCAGCCCGATTGATATATTCCTATTCATCTTTATTACATGTCATAAATTGTAACTAGTACAATTTAAACAACAGTCATACAATTCATTTATAAAAGAATACTAGTTATCACAAGAATAAATTAACAGTTAGACATGGAGGAATTTCATGGAGGCTGTTTGAAGCCTACTCCTAAAAATAAAATATATCCTATCATTGGAGTTGTTCCACCTGCAATCCATAGGGAAGTGGCTGCTCAGATTGAAAGGAAAAACATAATACTGACTTAAGGCGCCCTCTGTATGACCACCAAGAACAGCCATGGAGACTTAAATCTCACCATAATTGAATAAGAATAAGATTTATTTCCAATTAAACAAAAGTACGTCAATTTAAATAATAGGAAATTAACTAAGATTCTAGACTATTCGGGCACCCATATTTCGACCCAGCAAAGCATAGCTTGAGCGCCAGACCGAGCAAGGAAACATAAAATAGTAAAAATCTCTACAGCTACAATATAATAAATAATAAAATAAGCATAAGTAAAAAATAAGGACAAATAACACATAAAACATAAAGAAACTAGATTAAATTTCCTATTTTAAAGAAGATATTCTCTTTGACCCATTCTACAATTTAAAAATAGATGATTTTTTATTATTAAATGATAATAGTTCAGTTGGTAAGATATTGAATAGTTTACAGCAAATATGATGTGATTGGTGCCTGCAAATACGTTTATTCCAGTTAGGTATGAGGATGTTATTTGTTAACGGTCTTATGTTGTAAGTAAATTGTCTTATTCTGAATACATCTCTATTGCAATTTTTATAAACAATATCAATTTTTTATGTACAACTGCCTTAAAGTTGAAACCTGAAGTTCCTTGAAAATGAGCCTACTGGAGTAGAGTCTAGGTCTACCCAAAGCGACTCTTATAATAATGTTTCTGAATGATGAACAGAATTTTCATATGAGAGTTCATTGCACCTCCCCAAACCTCAATACAATATTGAAGCAAAGATTCAGCGTAAGCATCGACTATCAATCTGATTATTGCTAAGTTTTTCAATTTATTAATTTTAATAGATCAAATACTTTAATGCTTCATGAAAACAAACTGTGAGCTGACAGTAATACCAGCAGCTCAGCGACTGTCACTATGGAGAAGAAAAGCTCTAGATCCATTTATGGAGCTTAGAGAAGGAGTTGCAGGTCATCAATTACCATGGAAGTCCTTGAACGGGCTTAGAACAGAGGTAGCCAGATGTAAGTCAGATCTTGTGCGATGGGGCTAATTCTACTGACGTTAACTAAATACTTAAGTTACAAAAATGGGCTATTGGGCTGGTGGGATAGATTATTAGAAAGAGCTGCAGACCATATTTTAAGCAATTGAAAATACTTTCTTTGCCTAGTTTATATATATTTTCGAAACTGTCTGATTAAGATTTATCTGTTTGAGATTAAGAAGTATTAATTCTTGAATAATTTGACACTATTAAAATGTATTTGTACATTTTTTAATGAATAAAGATGATTTCAATTCAATTCAAGAAGAATGAGTCACAATTTAAAAAAGGTTATAAGATTCACTGTTATGAAACTAGGTATAGACATGGACTCAGGTGAGGCATATCGCACGGCTCTGTATGGAAAGGGAGTGACAAGCTCTGGTATAAATCTGTTTGATCTTTTGCCAACCCGAATAACCAACCACTCTTCCACTTGGACAATTTAAATCTTATTTCAAAGCAGATTGTTAGAAGCAAATAGTTTTTATTCAAAACAGGAATGCATCAATTACTTTAGTCACAGTGATTATTCTTGAATGCCACCAAAGACAATGTAACATTACCTTACATTATATTGTCTTTGATGCAAAATTCCACATGTATTCCACAAATATGTAAGTACAAATTGGTGACAGCAATCGAACAAAGCTATTTTTATCATTTATCTACACAAAATAATAAGTTGTGAATTAAAAAATTTGTCAAGTCCATATACTCATTTGAGAGGTGGTCAATGGCCGCTAGATAAATCTAATCTAATCTAATCTAAAAAAAATCCAAGTGATGACACAGAGTATGAATGTGGAATGGTACAAAACTACAATCATCTGTCACAATATAGAATAAAGTTGCACAATGGAGGATATAATTGTTACAAAAGCAAGCAAAGCAGTTATTTACGCACTTGTTCTACGTAGATCATTCCATTCATGGTCGGACGTGACTTGAAACCCAATCTGCGTTCTCTTGCTTTTCACATGTCTTTGTCACTCTTATTCTTCAAGTGTGCAACTCTCTCACTCAATTGAATTTCTCGAGATTTCTTCAGAATTCCTGAACAATCGAGTTCTTTATTCTGTGACCTTCCAAGCATTCTTGAAGATTCGAGAAGCCGCCAATTCTTGGAATTATACAACTACAACAGCTATATAAAGAAGTCCACGTGAACAAGCTAGTTAGTTTTACAAACCTGCGTGACAGATTGTGTTACAGATCTCGTGAAAGAGACAATCCAGTGCCAGTGGAGTAAACAGTGCTTGATTCCAGTGTCAAGTGCAGAGACAAGTGTTTACTGTTTGTGCAGCTTACTAACAGTTTAAAGACGTTGTGTTAAGAAATAATATTTGGGACTGTCAAATAACGAATTGAACTGTGTTTTGTAAGTGATTAGTTGCTCTTTTTATAATTTCTTTCTACATTATTGTACAGTTTATTGGACTCTTGTTTATTTTGTTATTGATCAGCCTGTAATTAATTATTCATTAATTCTTGTAAATAATTACTGAAAATAAGTATTAGCTTTTCATTTGTTGATCTGTTTTTATTTATTAATTGAAATTACAATTAGTGTCTGTAAATAGACTAATTTGTGTAAATAAAATGCAAGTTTGAACTTTAGTGTTGCCAGCCTTATTTTGGACATTAGAACCCGTAACATTATTTTAGAAAATGACAAAGCAGTTCGTGGCGAAATATTGAAAAAATATTTGAGATTCCAGACAGGAAAGAAGAAGAATCTAGCTGCTTCTACAGCTATTTTAATGAAGACTGACTTGTGTAATGTATTCAGGTAGTTTCATGTAGCTGCTTATTGCTGTATAATTTTACATTATAAGCAGATTTATTGATGTTTTGAATATTCATTTTCTTTGATTTGTGTTGCAGTTCACACAATCACTCAAGTTTCCCATATATTTTCCCTCTTTATTGCTTGTTCCTTAAAATTGCAATCTACCCTTCATTTTCCAATCTATAATTTAAAATTCAATCTATCCTTTTCCTTGTTTTTTATCTGAAGTTTTTGCATTTTGCATTCAACTCCCTCCAGCGGTCCACAAGTGGTCCTTGTGCGCTGGAATGTATGTTCTCAAAAATTCTTTAGTAAATAATATAGTTTTATATTCTTGGATTTCTTGTTTCATAACGATCTGCGTTGTTAATATTAACTTTTTGTTGTAAATTCAACGACTTGCAGTCAGTTTTAGATTGTGAATACGGTATATAAATGTTCTCACACTTGGCCGAACGTTTTCGAGTTATTGAAACTCATCTTCAAGGCCTTGAAGATGAAATTCAATAACTCGAAAACGTTCGGCCAAGTGTGAGTACATTTATTATATATTCACAATCTAAAACTGACTGCAAGTCGTTAAAATTTACAACAAAAAGTTGATAGTTTTATGATTTTGTTTTTTATTTAGTTTCTATGTAGCTTAATACATTGAGTTTGTTTCTTTCGACTACTAATAGTTGTAAGACATTTATTAAATTTTCTTTGTAGTGGCGAAGGTGATATTGTGGAAGGTATCCATAATGAATAATAAGACGAAATCGTCACAACCACATTTATTAAAACTTTGAGAAACTAGTTTCAGTTGTTACACCACTATCAACCTCAATCAAACTGTTTGATTGACAACCATATTTATTAAAACTTTGAGAAACTAGTTTCGGTTGTTACACCATTATCAATCTCAATCAAACTGTTTGAGTTTGACTGAGATTGATAATGGTGTAACAACCGAAACTAGTTTCTCAAAGTTTTAATAAATGTGGTTGTGACAATTTTGTCTTCTTATTCATCATTTATTAAATGTTATTTTGTTGTAGAATTTATTTGTATACTTATTAATTTGAGAATAATCTATCTGTTCTAACCGTTTGATGTTGTCTATTGTTTACTGAATTTAGAGACAATTATTTATTTTATTTAAGGGCCCCTGGTGGAAGCGAAGGGGGGACTACAGGGGGGGACCCGCGACACCTGCACTGTTCAGACACTCTGCACAAATCGCCATCTATCTCAATAAACAGCAGCCATTATAATGCAGGGACTCCCACTGTCGTACATGCCACGGGCAAGGGGACTTTCAGTACGGTTAGTATTCATTTATTTACCCATAATCACTCACAAAATACTCCTTGGAGAGCCTCAAGGATATAAAATAATACTCTCATTTAAGACTCACAAAAATAGAAATGGTACAATTTTTAAAGACATCTAGGAGACGGAATAATAAGGTGTAGAAGAGGTAACAATATGATTCGTAAATTAAAAAATAAGTTATGTAAGGTAAATTTTTTTCTTTGTAACTTCTTGGTTTCTCTCCTAATAATTGATTGTTTTATAATTATTATTATTATTTTTTATCATGTATAATTTTTTTTCCTGTGTATTTTTTGCTTGTTTGTATTTGCGGAAATAAAGATTATTATTATTATATTCAACAATGGGAGCATTCTAATTTACCGGTGGCGTCTGATTGGACTACTCAATTTTTTCTACACCTATGAATTTGAATAGACCAATCAGACGCCAATTGTAACATTTACCGGTCACCGGTAAGGCTCCCATGAACTCAATTACTGAAAGTAATGAAAAGAAAAACTGTTTCAAGATGAATAGAAAATAAGTGAGAAAAAGAGGAATAAATAAAACATATAAAGGAAGAGAGAGAGAGAGTTTAGTAGATATGAGCTCTAAAATAATCACAATAAATAGACACAAATTTAATAGGTAGAATTTACAATAAAAAGTTAATACTAAAATAATCATTCATCAATATTGGCCTACAAGATGGCATTAAATTGACTATAGTGTACATCAAAGTGAAGCCAAAAGAATGAAGGAATTTGCTAGTAGAATCTTTCTTTTTATTGAGGAATATGATATTTCACAGCATTTACTGAATTTAATATAACCGCCATAAAAAAGGATCAGTGAATATGTTGAGGCTATTAATCTGTTCTGTATTAGCAAAGACAATATAAAATACTATCATGATAGGGAAGTGATAGCCGTAAGCCGTAGCAGGTATCTGTTCGATCAGATACAGATAAGCAACGCTCTCCTGGGCCCTCTCTGTAAGGGTGATGACCGATTGGATTGGCCAGCAAAAAAGACTGTGTTCTCTTCTGTAAAATCACTTCCCGGTGGTTCGTAACTCACCTAAAATTGTAAGAGCACCATATTTTCAATAACATGGCTCAAGCAGCGATGTGGAACTATCCGTAAGGGTCTCCCCACCAATAAAAGCCATACGCATTTACTTTACTATCATGATATTATATACATATTAAAATTTATATATAGTCATCAGTCTTAGTGAGAATTTAATAATAGTGAGCGGTTCTAATAAACGAGATTTACAGTGCATTCATTAAGTCGTGCATAGACAAATAAACACGTCTGTAAATAGTAGGTTTTTTATATTAGTTCTAGTGGCTACCGCAAGATAGCACCACTGGTAATATAAACAACAGATGTAAAGCCCATTATTGTGTGTACAGGTTACAACAGGTCTGCAGTATTGTTTAGATTACGATAAGGTAAACATGTCATTTTCCCAAGAGCAACGAGTGTTCCTTCTTGAACAGTATTTTACCAGTATTTAACGCCTCCAGATTGTTTCCTGTAGGGGTTATCTTAAAGGAAGGGTTTATAAAAATAGGCCTCTTACACTGAATGAACTGAAAATGAACATTACAAGGAGAATAACAATATTAGTGTAGGCGTACTCCACAAAGTGTCAACAAACGTGGTAAAACGATCTCATGCATGTATTAATAAACAAGGCAGCCATTTTGAACATATGTCATAAGACATAAAATGTTGGAAATAAGTGTATATGTTAGTATATAAGTATAAATGTTTATAAAATTTATAACAATAATAAATAAATAATAGGTACCAAATAAAATAAATTACTTCACTACCTTTTTGATGTGCGCGTCTTAATGAACGCACTGTAGAACAACATATTGCCCTTGCTTTTGTGGGAAAGCACATAAAAATGCAACAAATTAATAAAGTCAGGCAACATTATTAATTAGAAATCAATTAAGTTGTATTATGTGAAAATATCATCTGATAAGCTTATTGTATGTGAGTTCAAATAGTAGAAGGGTACAGTTGCGTAATAAATAGTAAAAAGGAGACTAAATAGTGACAAGCATAGAAAAAAATCAAAAGGAATGAATTACCAGAACAAAATAGAACGAAAAAGTATGACAAAAAGCCCGGTTTCTCAGTCGTTCAGTAAATCATTCACTAGAGTTATTCATTCAGTAGCGGCCCTAAGGCTTGTTTCACACATACCCAGCAGTCGGGTAACCGGTGCTGTTTACCCAGCTGAATGGACATTGTATCATATGGAGCGCTTCACACTTATCCGATTTTTATAATCATACGATACAATGAAATTATGCTGTGTAAACAACAGTTACCTGACTGCAGGATACGTGTGAAACAAGCCTTAGGGCCGCTATTGAATCAATAGCTACTGAAAAGACTGAGAAACCGGACATAAGTGAAATATATGTCAACAGCAACATAAAACTGAAGATAGATGAAATAGATATAATCAGACCACAGACAAAAGAACCTTCGCGCATTGTATCACTGTAGTTACCACTCCCCCACAGCTCCCACTCTTGTGTGAGTGAGAGCGACAGCTTTATTGCCCTCTCACTCACTTGCTCGACCGATGACATCATACCGGAGCGTTCTTTTCAATTCATACATTATTAGTACCGATGTTCACTGCAGGACAGACAAGCGTTGACTGACCCCCTCCACTACTCTAGTGAGCGTGTGAGATAAACTGCATAACGTGCTCTCTCTGCGCAGTAGAGTTCATATTTTGAAGGTTCTTTTGTCTGTGGTTGGATTATAGCAGGTTTCTGTTCAGATAGAGATAAGCTTGGACCCTCTTTATAAGGGTGACCGATTTGATTGGCCAGTAAAACATACTCTGTTCTCTGCAGTAAAATCACTTCCCTGTGATTCGGAACCCACCTAAAAATGAAAGTCCAATTCAAATCAAGCACTCATCAATCACCATCATCCAATTAATTACCCATGTACAAGTCTGAGACCCATAAGGGCTTTATCCTCAAAAAAAAGATGTCAAACTTGACAAATCAAATAAAGATCGAATTTTGAATTGTTTTGGAAACGTATTTTCGCTTCCAAATAGGCGCTTCATCAGCCAAATTATTGCTGTTACAGGTGCTGTGTTTCGGCGTTATGATCGCCTACATCTGCTGTGGAGCAGTGATAGTGTGTCTGCTAGAGAAGAGCTGGACCTACCTGGACGGTGTGTTCTTCTGCTTTATGACTCTCAGCACCATCAACTTTGTGGACGGAGGGGGCACAGCAAGGGGGGGACCACGAGCAGGGGACCCCACAACTGTCTGGTTCTTTTCGCTGTACATTTTGTGGGGCATGGCGCTGACGGCCATGTGCTTCAACATCTTTCATCGCGAAGTGGTCTACAGGCTGGATGCTGGTGCTTACACCTCCTGTCACCAGAGGCCGCTACCTCACGCATCCTCCTCCTCATCCTCTTGACATTCTACCAGGCGACAGTCGAATTGCGAGGAGAAGCGACGACGAAGGAGGTCAGTGTTTTTTTTTTTTTTTTTTTGAGGATGAAGCCCACATAGGTCTGAGACCTGTGCGTGGGTAATGAGTTGGATGATGGTGATTTATGAGTTGGACCTACAGTTTTAAGTGGGTTCCGAACCACCGGGAAGTGATTTTCAGCAGAGAACAGTGTCTTTTTTGCTGACCAATCTAATCGGTCACCGTTACAAACAGGACCTACGAGAACGCAGCTTATCTATCTGATTGAACAGATACCTGCTACGGCTCGCGGCTATCACTTCCCTAAAGTGATAGTGTCTTAGTGTCTATGTTCATTTGATATTAAAACTGACACTGTATTTCACTTTAAATAATGTTTTACTCACATATATTGGAGATGCTTGAGGAAAGCATTTCACTTCTGAAAAGAGGCTGACAAAGCTTCTGAAAAGGCTAGGAACACGATCTATTTTGAATAAACCAATCAGACGCCAGTAATATTTACCGGTCACTGGTACAACTCCCAAGAACTCAACTAATGTTCCAAAATATAGTATCAAACAATACTAGAAGACAAAATAAAACAATCTAATATTAAAACTGACACTGTATTTCACTTTTATATAATATCTTACTCACATATATTGGAGATGTTTGAGGAATGCATTTCACTTCTGAAAAGAAGCTTCGTCAGCCTTCAGAAGTGAAATGCATTCCTCAAACATCTCCAATATATGTGAGTAAAACATTATTTAAAAGTGTAATACAGTGTCAGTTTTAATATTAGATTGTTCATCAAGTATTTCGTCATGGAAAACATCACAGATCTAGGTTTATGTTGAAAGATATTCGTTGTAATTTTATATGACTCATTCAATGCCTTATTAATTAGTCATATTAACTAATCAGTTGGTTATAATAAACGAAGCCGAGATTATCACTTGCTGGGTCACAATAGTAGTTTTTTCGAACAAAAATCTAGTTATATTAGTAGGAAATTCTATAAAAAGCTTGAAAAATACTAGTTTCAATTTGATTTGACTCATTCCATGCCTTATTAATTAATCAGCTGGTTATACTACGCGAAGCTGCGGAGATTTTCACTTGTTGAGTCACAATAGCTTTGAGCAATGATCTCTCACAATACAAACTTTTCCCTGTGAATCTCTATTGATTTTGTACGGTATCGAATATATTGTACTAGACAACTCATTTAATATGAATACTAGCATATTAAAAAAATCCTAGTTAAATTGGTAGGAAATTCTACAACAAGCTACCGCAATTTTCAGAGTCTTAAAAATGTTGAAGTATTTAAAAAACCAATTATTGGGTCGATCCTTGCAAAACTTAGATGGGACGACCGCTGAATGATGCTCTTTCATCTAATAAAAAAAAATGAAACCGGTTCAATAGAGTTCGAGTAATTGATGTACAAACATAAAAAGACAGGTCGAATTAATAATAATAATAATTTTTTTCTCTGCAGAAAAAGTACAATTGTTCAAACTTAAATTGAGAACCTTCTTCTTGTTAAAAGTCGGTTGAAAGTCAACATGTAGATAAAACATAAACAAGTTTACAAATAAAAACAAAAAACTTGCTAGCTGTTGGGAAGTGAGAATCTTTATTCTGAACATTTTTATCTATCTGTATTTTCTGTTGACATAGTAATAAAGCCTTGATTGCACTGTGGGATAGTTTACTAGCTGAAAAGGCAACAACCTTGACTACAAGCTCTAAACAAATAACAAAAAAAACTTGCTCGCTGTTGGGAAGTGGGAATCTTTATACTGAACATTTTTTTAATATGTATTTTCTATTGACATAATACTAAAGCCTTGATTGCACTGTGGGCTAGTTTACAATCTGAAAGCCAACAACCTTGACTACAAGCTTCAAGCCTAGCTTTAGACTGTCTATGATGATTCAAACGTTTCAGTTCAGTTAGCAAAGCATTCATTATATAAGTTTTAAACAATTCAGATGGTCGCTTTTATGCCACTCAAATATTTCATACAATATTGTACATGAATAAAATTCAGATGGTCGTTTCTGATTTGATGTCACAAAAATATTTCATAGAATATTGTGAATGAATAAATTATAGTGTTTATTGGGGATATTTATAATTATATATCAATACTTTTTTGAGTCTGCAAACAAGCGCCGAGGAAGAACTACATAGTTCGAAACGCGTCCCAAAAAGGTCAGCTCTGCATAGCAAGTTTCTACACATGAATAGTTATACTGTGGGTCGCAAAAATGGATGGATATTGACAACAATAATATACTGTATAATATATACGTATATCAATGTTTTGGTTGCAGATCCAGTGGCAGTGTTAGCCACCAGACCCAGCAAACTGGAGCCGACAGTCCTGGAGAAGGAGTCGATTATCTGAACATCAAGTTTACTGGAGTGGCCGTGGATGGTCCAGACACCGATGATGCTGAACCGGAAGAGAATACCAAGATGTAACTGACACGGCATCGCAGTTTGGGCGCCTTTGAAAGCTTCGTGAACTAGTCTGGTTCTAGCCAACAGTTAGAGCACAAGTACTGCTGAAAGTTAATAACATGTGAGGCCTGTAAAGCGTCGGTTTCCTAGAACGCGGATTTCAACTGAATGGACAGCGAACAGGGCCGCATACACTACAAATATAAGAACTCGATTTGCTTTCGAAATATAGTTTATAATAATTTATGAACATTCCTTCAGGGTATCTTGACTCGAGGGACTCTTGAAATGTAATTCCGGTGGTTCGGAACCCACCTAAAACTCTAGACTCATCTATCACCATCATCCAATTCTTTATCTACGCACAGGTCTCAGACCCGTGTGGGCTTCATCCTCCGAAAAAATGTGTTTATATATACATATATACAAGCATTTTAAAGCCCCTCGAGTCAAGAGAGGCTAAAGGAACGTTCGGTTCATAATATATTCGATTAAATATATTTAAACTGCTATTATATACATATATATTCTATTATACATAATCTGCTTTCAATAATAAGTTGGAAGTTGACTTAAAACTTCTAAAAACATGTCTACTTGATTCTCGCGAGATATCAGGCTGATAACCTATTAACACTACAAAAGTGGAAACAAGCTTTCCCTTTTCCCTTTTTTTTTTCGAACGATGAAGCCCAAGGTCAGAGACCTGTGCGTGGGAAATGAATTGGATGATGGTGATTGATGAGTTGGACCTACAGTTTTAGGTGGGTTCCGAACCACTGGGAAGTGATTTGAAAATGAGGATTTCATCTTAAGCGTGTACCACTGTTGTAGTGTTGCTGGTTACCATCCTGAAGACTCACCTACTCGCTGCGCAGATCAAAATGGAATTGAAATATTTATTATTCTTAAAAACAAGTACAGTACAATTAAAAATCCAACAAACGATGAATATACTCCCCACCTAGACACAAGTCTGTGTGTGAGGAGGGTCGTTTAAATGTTTGTACAATTATAATTCCTTTTACCATATGTTTTGTTAGTATATAATAATAAAAGGACTAAATCAACTTTTAGAAAAGTTTGATTATTTCGTTAAAATCCATATTGAACCAAAAAAAAAGAAAGTTTTCTGGTAAAATACAATGTCATAGGCAGATATGTTAAAACATTATTACTATGACATTACATTAAATTAGATGGCGTCTTGTTGGAAATAATAATAATATAGCGTGACCTGGCTGGCTCAGGTCTGGTGTCAAAGTTATCAGGTCACACCTGAACAAGTTCAAGATCTCTGACGTGACTTAAAGATCATTTTTTGGAAATTGTAGGTTAACTTCTAACTTATCATTGAATGCAGATTATCATCAATAATAGAATAAATATTAATATAGTAACAGATTATATATGATTAAACGAATATTATTATCATGCAGTATATAAGGTGGTTTGGAACCCACCTAAAATAGTAGGTCCACCATATTCCCCATAATATGGCTCGAACGGCGAGGTGGAACTACCCGTAAGGGTCTCCCCACAAATAAAAGCTGTACGCTTATTATTATTATTATTATTATTATTATTATCATCATATTATATTATTACAAACTATATTTCAAAAGCAAATCGAGTTTACATATTGTAGTGTATGCGGCCCTGTCCGCTGTTCATTTAATCCAAATTCGCGTTCTACGAAACCGAGGCTTAAAACTTCATCTGGTCCTAACCCAAAATCTTTTAGGACCTGTAGCTGGATATTGAGCATATAAAACGTCAAAATCTTTCTCAAAATTAGAAGATTAAGATTTTTAAAAACACATACCTTAAAATAAGTAGAAGAGTTTAAAATAATACATCTTCCTCAAAACAGAGCTTTCATTGAGCCCTGCACAGATTTTAATACAGATATAGAACATTTATAAAGCATATTTCTAGGAGTTCAAATTCAATTATTCCTGACTAACCTGAGAAATTCTGATGAAATATTGCAACCTCGTCAATTTCTATCGACTGTTATAGGGTTTAACATCTTGGAGCAAAAGAGAACCATCCAAACGTTCAATTATTTATTTACTATAAGTAGAGCTTCAAAATAAAAGTAGTTATTTATTTTGTAAGATTAATGTTCCATATGGAGTAATAGTGGTTCCTTTAATCTGTTAATAGATGTACGAGAATCGTTGAAGCAGATTTAAAATTAATAGATGATTATTTAATAGAATAAAGTATTTTATTTAAACGAATAGACTATTTTTAGTGAGCCAACCCTGGAAGCTACATATAGTAGTATTGATGTTAATTGAACAAGCTCTTCCAACCAATATATTCAATGTGTATACTTGATTAAACTGTTTATAGTTTATTGTGTTTTTATTCATTTAGTACCCTATTCATATTTGGTAGATAAGTATTTGATTAGATTATTTCATTTAAGCAAATTCAAATTGCATATTAATTTAAAAAAAACAGCAATACTATTAACATCACATTGATTATTTTAGATGGCAATATTAAACCTGGTACAGATGAACTGCGACCATCTTTATTAGTAAATCGAATAAAAATTTAAGTTTTTTATTGGAGGATGAAGCTAACATAGGTTTGAGACTTGTGCGTGGGTAATGAGTTGAATTATTTATTTATTCATTACAAAAATACAATTAAACAAAGATACAACAGGCTTTCGCCCACAACTGCTTTCTTCGCAAATTTACAATAGTAGATAATTCAAATGTTAGGTTATGATGATTAATGAGTTGAAACTACAGTTTTAGGTGGGTTCCGAACAACCGGAAGTGATTATACAGCAGAGAGCATAGTATTTTTTAAGTTGGATGATGATGATTGATGAGTTGTACCTACAGCTTTAAATAGGTTCCGAACAACCGGAAGTGATTATACAGCAGAGAGCATGGTATTTTCTTGAGAGAGCACCCTTCCAAGGGCAGCTAAGCGCTTGTGTATTATCTTATCTGACTGAAAATATACCGGCTTCCCCAAAGTGACGCGTTTACATAAAGCAGCGAAGATGAAACATGAGTTGCTCTTGATTCTGAGATCAATAAAAAACTCTTTTAAATCTCTTACCAAAGTTGCAAGAAATTGAGCTTTATTACAATATAGATGTCAACTACAGTGAAAAAAAAATTACCAAATTTTATATCATAAAAAATATCAAGCCTTGCAATACAGCAGTAAAAAAATATTAAATTTTGATAAGTTTGTAATTTTGATTGAATGGATAAGTAAACGTGAGAGTTGGGATACTTTTCAATTCTCAATATCAATTTAACAATTTTACTATGAAATTTGATGGTTATACCGTTAAAGGAGAAAGCTATCAAATTAATGCTATTGGTCTAAATAATGGTGTTATTTCATGTATTTTAAAGCCTTCCATGCGTTTTAAAGACAAAAATAATATCAAACATTAAAAAATGATATTTTATTGAAAATATAACAAGATTATTAACAGTTTTTGAAAACCTCATTTTCCAAAATATGAGGAAATTGAGAGTGTATTCAATAAACCATAATACACAGAGGTACATACAGAGTATAACAAAAACGCACCGCATACATCTTTCAAAATCTTTGGGAATACTTGAAACAAAATAACCTATTTACATAAAATAACAAATAAACATAAAATAAAAGTTTACTAAAAAAAGTAAAGAAAACAAAACGCCCTATTTAGGAATGTATCACATGAATTAACCTGAGCGATCAACTTCTTTGGAATACGGTAAAGCCTACAAAACACAGTACACATGCGATTGAATGTTAAATATTGAAGACTAAAACCAAATAATTCTAAAATTTTAATATAACTTCAAAAATATCATTCAACTCTGTGGGAATGTAGTGGCTGTCAATTCAACAACATAAAGCTACCATAAAGTATAAAACTAAAGATATGTACGAAGCTATTGATCAAGAGAATATTTCCAAGTTAGCAGACAAGACTTAGCTTGGTATTTTCCTAACTTGGTATTTACCTTTCAACGTACAACCATAGACTAAGGAATTAAAAGAATTTCCTTATTCTATGGTACAACCTACTAGTGCATGTGTTTAATTCGTTAAAAACAAATACATTACACCAAAAATGTCCTTGACAACTTGAAAGGCCTGACATAAATGTCAAAGCACCATAAAAAATGTTTATAAAAACCGGGTTTGGTTCCTGGATAGGTTCGGCATTGTCCCCGACACCAATACACAGTTCAGCGCACAATCTACAAGTTCATGTGTATACTCAATTGAAAAGCAAATAGAAAACATCAATAAGGACGTACCTTGGTAACTTCACTGAGCCAATTAACATTCCAAATCACCTTTACAAATGATTATAAAACCCGGGTTTGGTTCCTGGCTAGGTTTGGCATTGTCCCCGACACAAATACACAGTTCAGCGCACAATCTACAAGTTCATGTGTATACTCAAAACAAAATTCAGAACATCCAAAAGGAGCTACCTTGGTAACTCCACTGACCTAATTAACATTCCAAATCACCTTGAAAAATGATTATAAAACCCGGGTTTGGTTCCTGGCTAGGTTCGGCTTTGTCCCCGACACCAATACACAGTTCAGCGCACAATTGACAAGCTCATGTGTGTACTCAAAACAAAATTCAGAGCATCCAAAAGGAGCTACCTGGGTAACTCCACTGATCTAATTAACATTCCAAATCACCTTGACAAATGATTATAAAACCCGGGTTTGGTTTGGTTCCTGGCTAGGTTCGGCATTGTCCCGGACATATTTCCGCGCACAATCTACAAGGTTATATGTATACTCAATTAAAAAACAAATACAAAACGTCCTACTCTGGTAACTTCACTGACCTAATTAACATTCCAAATCACTTTGACTAATGATTATGAAAACCGGGTTTGATTCCTGTTAACGTTCGACATTTTCCACAGCACAAATTCACCTTTAACATACAACCTAAGATCTCATATTGTGTCTACTTCATTAAAATACAAATACTTTACACCAAAATAAACCTTGACAACTTCAGAAGCCTGATAAACATTTCAAAATACCTTCACTAATAATTATTAATTAGAATATTTTATGCATAAACGTTGATCAGAGTATAAAAGCTGATTATTAGTTAGAAGTCAAGAGACTATATCTCACAACTGTACCTTGCTTGTATGTGTATGAAGCTACTTTATATGTAGAAAAGAGTGATGTAAATAAAAATCTTGACGCACATAATTATAATACGCGAATTCGAGGAGATTATCACTTAGAATAGTGGTTTAATCACACAAAAACCTAGTTATATTGGTAGGAAATTCTACAACAAAAGCTACCGCAGTTTTTATAGAATCTTGAAAATATAGAAATACTCAAAAAACAATTGAAAAATATCTAGTTGATAAAGCTTTTTAAAGTGTACGAGAGTCCCTTACAGATCAAAATTAAGAATTATCTCAACTAATTGATATTATTGAACGAGCGTAGCGAGTTCTTAGTTTTGACTTGTGACTCCTGACTGGAGGCTCGCGACTTTTCTGTATGTTAATGTATTTGTACGTATGTTCGACGATAACTTTCGAACGATTTGACCAATCAACTTCAAATTTTAAACACATATTCTTGGAACCTTAATAAAGATCAAGTTCATTTGCCAATGAAATTGACCCACTCCTTCATCCTTTTTGAGGCGAAACAAAAGGATAGGTTCTCAGCCCTTCATTAATATATCTATATATTAATATACAGAAAATAGTTGTTTTCACCATATGGAAAAATATTTTTGAGTTATCATCAGCTGAATAAATGCGATCAGACTTTTTATATAATCTATATCAGCTGATATACTAATTTCATTGCCCTGATAATATATGGATATATTACAAACAGCTGTTTTTTATGTGGTAAATATATTATCTACTCTATAGATACTAATTTCATTTCCCTGATAGACAGGTATACGAGTACAGTAGGTCTTTTTTGTGAAAAATAAATCTGTGTATCAGAGCAACGATGAACTTGAACTTCAAGTTAGGGAAAGATGTCTTGTGAATTTAATCTAAATCAGTATCTTCAAAACAGCCGTTTTTCGTTACCACCTTCCCCTACGATAAGCTTCCCAAATGAGTTTCCCTTTCCAAAATTAGTTGTTTGCAAGCGAGTTCTCCAGCCCGTTGGGCTCACTAGTAATTATGGTAACTAGTGTACAAGATTGGTAATATTAATTTTATGATTATAATTGTTGATACAACTCGTCTTATACTTCTTAACCGGAGTCTTCAAGACGTAATCTTCATATAAAATAGATTGTTTATAATTATTGTGTAGTTTTGTAGATGAATGATGATGTTCAACTGCACAGAACTTTTATAAGATGTGTACTATGTTGAATAGAATGTATGATTGATTGATCACTGGTTGATGCAACGTTGATCAACGTTGATGCAACCGGTTATTGAAATGAATATATAGAATAATTAATAGAAGCAAGATGAGTTAACCTTTGGCAGATTCATAATACTTTTGGAGCGATAAGGCCGGACAGCATATCGAACGAATTTCCGTCCGGATGCACAGAGAATAGGCGCAGATCCTTGTCGATTACTCGCAGAAATCCGGAATTGTCGATCCCCACAATTGTAACCTGTCGCTCTGTACCGTCTTCAGTTCGTACCGACACTTTTGAGCCGCTGAAAAACACACAAAAACTTCAGTTTGAAAAAAACATGTGATAATAACCTTTCAAATGATAATTTAAAAATATTGAGTGTTGGAATATATTGTGTTAACTGTTTATTGTAAATTCAACGACTTGCAGCCAATTAAGTCACACAGAGTGAGTATAAATATCATTTATTCTCAATTGAAATTGACTGCAAGTCGTTGAATTTTAAAGATTAATATTAACAACGCAGATCGTTATGGAACAAGAAATCCAGGAAGTATATTGTAATATTGTTGAAAAAGTAGCATTGAATTCATTGAAAACACACATAACTTTAGCAAAAATGTTCCAATAACCTTTTAAAATAGTTATTTGTGTAACTAGTGCGCAATGTAACTCTTTGCTGCACAAGAGAAATGCATAACGCACGAGCTGATGGCGAGAGGGGAATAGTTTCTCGAGTGCAGCAAAGATACTTTCATCACGAGGTACACATTAAATTTATCCTACAGCTGACACTCTTGTAGTGCGACAAAGTAAAATGAGTGCGGCAAAGTCAGCTGGAGTGCGGCAAAGTAAAAGAGTGCAGGAATCAGCTGTTTAGCGTACTATAATGAGTGCATAAATAGCCACTTGGTTAGATAACTGTAGGAAAAGGAATTTGAAAATATTGAAATATTACTATGGTAAGATTTTGTTGTAGAAATTACATCCAATACACTGAAAACACACAAAACTTTAGTTTGCAAAAACGTGCCGAAAACCTTCTAAAAAGGAAATTGAAAATATTATAATTGTTGTAGTATGATGCGATTTTGTTGTAAAAATTACATCTATTACACTGAAAACACACAAAACTTTAGTTTGCAAAAACACGTCAATAACCTTCCAAAAATGTACCTGAACATATTGGAATTATTGTATATTGTTGAAAAAATCACATCCAATTATGGGAAGTCTCCTTATATGGGAGGAGAAATCTCCTCAGCTTCTAGTATTATAATCGTTTACGATTATACAGTGTACATCTCACTTTTGGCTTAAAGGCAGTAAAAATACAATCGTTCATA
Source organism: Conomelus anceps (assembly GCA_948455865.1). NCBI lineage: Eukaryota > Metazoa > Arthropoda > Insecta > Hemiptera > Delphacidae > Conomelus > Conomelus anceps. Next base: position 56,451,766 of record OX418223.1, on the reverse strand, counting down.
AACTACTATTTGAAGGTTCAACTCACCTATGCAACCAGTACTTGTAATAGAGTTCAATGACCTCGTCTATCCTCCCCTTCTCCACCATGCCAACCAGCCGCTCGAGCTCATTCAACAGAAGGGCCACAAACTTCTCCAGTGTAAGATGAGGCACACTTGTGGCATGCCTCACGTTGTGCGCATCGATCATATCGTTGATGCAAGTGGTGGGCAACTTGTTGAACAGGTTGACGCCGACGCCCAAATTGCAAATGGCGCCCCGGCTGCTGACAATGCTGCTAGCAATGGCGCCGCCGATTTTCAGCGTTTTATGCGCGTAAATGTCGTTCGGCCATTTTAAACGCACGTCCAAATCGCGGAGGCCGGGTAGGGCGCGTACACACAGCACTGCGGCCAGAGTCACACAGTGCTGCAAAAAACCCAGCCTTAGTGTAAACTGGGATTTTGGACTCAAATGCATCTGAAAAAGGAGGTGAACGTTATTTCAAGTAAGTTATAGATAGTAAAATATAATAATTTACAAAATTAATAGTAGTTGATGGGTAATACTCAGCAATTTTGCGAACACAGATTTCACAAGAAATGTTGTTCCTACTTCAAAAGTTTACATCTACAACAAAAATAACACTAAAATTATTTGTATCCAATTTTAGTTTTGTGCTCTATGTCAGATTCACTGTTACTAGTGCATAATGAATAATAAGACGAAGTTGTCACAACCACATTAATTAAAAATAGTGAGATACTAGTTTCAGTTGTTATACAGTACTATTATGAATCTCAAAAAAAAAAAACAGTTTTTTAAAGAATAAATGTGGTTGTGACAGCTTCGTCTTATTATTGATTGTGGATATCTTCCACAATATCACCTTCAGCACTACAAAGAAAGTTACTGATGCAATATCTCGCTTAAAATAACAGTTATAAAAAAACTGTCCTTTATTATTTTCACTACCCTACATCACAATCGTTTATACAAGATTGTTAATAAGTTACCTGAATCAGTGACAACTCTTTCTCCCACTCAATTCTGAAAAGCTCTTTTTGAAATTTTGTTAGACAGGCTTTTCTACTCTTTGCAAGACTTTTTCTCTAATTTTTAGTAATTAATGTTATTTTTGTGTCATTTTTATTTTATTTTTTGACGCTGTCAATAACCGTTCGTGACTGATGGCAAAAAAATGCAATCCATTAGGTTCTATAATCTATCTATTATTATTTTTGTTTATTTAAGAAAAACCACAACTATTATTAAAATAAAAAAACCCAACTTATCAGACCACTAACCTGCAACGAGAACAGCGCACACCCCTCAGGACTAAGCCACACATTGTCGCCCCTCCCCACCCCTCTTGTCAGCGAATAGGGCACCACCATCAATCCATCCACCAATCGCGTGTCGACTACGAACATGGATGACGTCATAACTCTAGAAAACACCACCAGACGTCCCATCGTTTTCGTTTTGAGCTCATCGAAAAACAATTTCGACGAAAAGTGTTCACACTCCCCACTATCAACTATCACAGGCAAAAGTGTTGGAGACGGTTGTGGGATATCGATACCTTTTACACAAAATTTCACACTAATTTTCTTCAATTTTAGGACACCACCAACTAATTCACTTTCCAAAATTTTAAGAAACTCTTTTTTCCGTTGTGTATCCCCGAAAAGAAACCCCAGACTGTACTCAGGTTCAACGTTACGCATATCACTACATGACAATCCAAAATGCTGACGCAGCAAATTGACAAATATGTCAATTCGTAGCTTGTTGTTGTATGTTTGCTGGTGATTTTCGATTTCTAGGTGCACATTGGAGAAAAGCGTCTTTCCGCCAGTGGTTGTTGTAAGTAAAATAAAGCTGGGCGTTTGGGATTGTTCTTCATGGCCAAATGTTGTTACATCAAAATTGATTGGCTCGTTATTTGAGTTGTGCAGTTTGAGTTTGATTGGAATGTGGCTGGCGATGCTGAAACAAATATATTTAATATAATATAATTTATATAATATATTTAATATAATATGTTAAATATATTTAATATAACAAATGTATTTAATATATTCATTTACTTATTTATGACATGATAAAAATACAATAAAACAACGATGCAACATGCTTTCGTCCACAACAGCTTTCTTCGCAAGTTTTCAACACTAATGAATCCAAATGTTAGGTTATGCCAATTTTCCACAAGTAATTTTCCACTTTGAAGAACAATGATAAATTCGTTAATATGAAATAAACGTCAAGATGCTATTGAAGTAGCTCTATCACTGGAAAATGAGGAATTGAAAGGGAGATGTACAAGAATGAGAAGAAAATTTGGAAAAGAAGGAGAAGTACAAGTATTTATTTATTTATTTATCTATTTATTACGAAACACAATCAAGTAAAGATACAACAGGCACAGCCCAATACTGCTTTCTTTACAAATTTTCAATTAAAAAATCCAAATTTCAGGTTACGTTTAAGTTCAACTAGAAATTTTACTTTGAAGTACAATTCCTGATTCTTTCCAAAACTTGAATATTAATTTAGATGTTCACTTTGAAAACGAAGCACTAAAACTGTTCAATAACCCAAAGAAAGTGAATATAATTTTGAATTTTGTTCGAGATTTTAAAGCCGAAAATGTAGAAGTATGAGGAGGAGGAGGAGGAGGGGAAGACAGAAAGGAATGAGGAGGAGGAGGAGGAGGAGAAGGAGAAGGAGGAGGATGAGAAGGTGGAGGAGGAGGAGGAGGAGGAAGAGAAGAAGAAAGAGTATTAGTAGTAATAGAAGGAGAGGTAAAATATAAAAGAAGAACAGCGTTGTTGAAGAGCAGAGTTGGTTATAGCGCTTATTTGTGATTAGATAAGACTCTGGCTGGCTTCGTTTCCTGCAGCCTTGGGTTCGAATCTCATTCAGCCATGGATGTTTCTCATCATCATTCACCCATTCACATCATTAACCACGCACAAGTTTCCAGAATCATGTGGGCATCATCCACAATAAAATAAGAAAAGAAAAAAGAGGATATAAAGAATATGATGAAAGAGAAGGAGAAGAGAAATAATGGGAAGGAAGAACAAAATTAGAAAGAAAGGAGACAAAAGGAGAAGAAGAAAAAGGAGATTGCCAATAATATATCCGGTTTCGATTGAATCGAGCTACCCCCTAGCTATAAATAATAATAATATTTTTATTTCACCAAAATACAAAAATACAAATATAAGATAATTCACAATATAAAGTGTATAACACATTTTTGGCACAACCAGCAAAGTAAATACTTGAGCGCTAGCTGTGAGTTCATTCAATAATATTACTAGTAAACATAGAAAGCTCGTGAAATGAGAGAAATCAATAATGAATTTAAAGGCAAAGTAATAAAGATCTTAAAGTATCTCCATGAGGTGATTTCCTAGCGAAAGCAAGGAAGCAGTGCTTATTCTAGAGTTGATAAACTTTCAAGGAATTAATCAATTTTTAATAAAAATTAAAATAATTTACCTGTCTAAACCATTATCCAGTGTCTGTGCAGTTGAAGTATTGTATTTCATCACGCGATGAATCAGTTCTACACGTTTCCATTCCGAGTAAGTAAATTCCGACATTTTGTCTTCAATTTCTGCACTGGAGAGCTCAGGTATAAGTTCACAGATCATATTGGAGCCAAAACACAACAATCTGCCATTCCCGTTTACAACGAACGACTTTAGACGGCTCGTTATATCAGGTGAAACATCACCGGCTATAACGAGGAGGCAAACGTGGTCAAGCCATGGAGCCGTCAGCATTTGAGTAGAGTTCAAAATGTAAACAGTGTACCTGCAAACAGATTTGAAGAACTTATTCAATGTTTTTGTAAATCAAATACAATTATAATCATAATTTATTGTATCAAAGCAAAATACAATTTTCTTAGTAATGGCGAAGGTGATATTGTGGAAGGTATCCATAATGAATAATAAGACGAAATTGTCACAACCACATTTATTAAAACTTCGAGAAACTAGTTTCGGTTGTTACACCATTATCAATCTCAATCAAACTCTCACACAAATGTTTGATTGAGATTGATAATGGTGTAACAACCGAAACTAGTTTCTCGAAGTTTTAATAAATGTGGTTGTGACAATTTCGTCTTATTATTCATTAAAATACAATTAAAACATTATTTATATCTAATATCAAAACTGACACTGTATTCTGGAGATGCTAGAGGGATGCATTTCACTTCAGAAAAGAAGCTTCGTCAGTCTCACGAAGGCTCCCCCAGCATCTCCAGTAAAAGTGAGTGAAACAATATTTTAATAGAAATACAGTGTCAGGTTTGATATTATATAGTTCATCAAGTATTTCGTCATGGAAAACATCACAGATTATTTATAATCAATTGAAATTTTAATCATATTTTATTAAATCAAACCAAAATACCATTAAAACATTCATTATACTAAACAGTATTTCAATACAAAATTTACTGTAAAAAATTTCTTGAACAAAAAACAGTTCTAAGGGAGGACTTAGATGATACGTTTTCCATACTTGTTCAAGCCCAATACACCCTATATCGAAAACAGATTAGGATATAGAATAGTGTGCACCTGACTTGAAACGACAAAACCCATCGTTTGGAACTCAATGTGTTCATATAATTTTCAAAGATAATATTTTGATAAAAGAGCTATATTATAACAATTACATCAATAATTAAAGGGGTAGAAACAATGTAATTTATGTATAAACACTTTACTTTATGAACTAATTTTTTTGGAGGATGAAGCCGACATCGGTCTGAGACTTGTGTGTGGGTAATGATTTGGATGATGGTGTTCGTTGAGTTAGGCCTACAGTTTTAGGTGGGTTCCGTACCACTTTATTTTTTTATCTGATCTGTCCAAACAGAGCTAAATTTTAAAATCTAGTCGACATTTTTATTACATATTTTTAAATAATGATAAGTAAATAAATGTTACAAATTTTGCAGTTTATAAATATTTTGCTTAAATGAGTAATGTAGTATTTTTTTTAGAAGTAACCTTGAAATTAATTTGAGTGACTGTTTTGTCTTTAGAGCCGTATTAAACAGAGCAGTAGCGCGCCACAATAAATGTTAAATTTCACCAGCCGGGTAAATTTGACTGAAAAATTAGTTGATGGCTCTAAGCATGTTAAAGCCTTCGTATACTTTGATAATTATGTTGGAGCTCGGTCACACGCTCAGCTGATGGAAACAAGATGGATACCAGGTTATCTGTTACTTCCAAGGTATTTTTTAAAGAATCAATAAATAAAATCAATAAACAAATAGAACGGATTTATAAGCCCAAATTGTACGATTGTTAGGATTGACATCTCTGTTTTTCAAATATTTTAATACTTTCTTAGTAATGGCGAAGGTGATATTATGGAAGGTATCCATAATGAATAATAAGACGAAATTGTCACAACCACATTTATTAAAACTTCGAGAAACTAGTTTCGGTTGTTACACCATTATCAATCTCAATCAAACTGAAAACTAATATATAAGGCTTCTCTGTACTTTAGTTTCCAGTTTGATTGAGATTGATAATGGTGTAACAACCGAAACTAGTTTCTCGAAGTTTTAATAAATGTGGTTGTGACAATTTCGTCTTATTATTCATTATTTTAATACTAGCGGTTCACCCGTGCGTTGCTACGGGATTTGAGTTACAATAGCCCAAGAGAACAAACCGCATCTTCATAGCTTTCCTAAAATGTACATTTTTGTTTGGTTAAATTGCAATAAGAATTTTTTCACCAAAGAAACACAAGCTGAGCTTTGATTCTCCAGTCGTATGTTTCCTACATGACTGCAATGTTCCAACTACACGGTACGCGCGTAAGTCTGCAAGACAGCGTAAATAACGCCGTTAAGGGCCCACCATATGATTAAAAACTGTTGACTTCTATCAGCTGTTCCTTTAAGGATAGATTTTTCCTTTTCGTGTCCTTTAGCAAGGACTTTTGAACCCCCAAACTTTACAGAAACCATCTCGGGACTATTCTACATTGTACCTGAAAATGTCATAGAAATCGGTTCAGTGGTTCGCGAGTTTACTGGAAAGATACATACATAGCTTTTTATATAATTATGTAAGAGATAACTGTATGCGAATAAATGACATTTTTTATTTTATTCATAACAATAACTATCTAGCTGAGAATGGATAAATTATAGTTCAAAATTATTGAAAATTACCTCTGCTTTTCTAGGACCAACGACAATGTCTCCTTGATGCAGTCAGCAGATGACTGACATTCTGAGTAGACTACTATATTTGGAGGTTTTGCAGAAGATGGAAAACTGGCTCCATTCACATCCGGCTTCTTTACGTGAATTGAGCAGTGTGAATCGTGCTTTTGTGATTGCAACCTCAACGGTTCTGATTCTTCCACTAATGCACTGAAATAAAAAAACATTCAATTAAAAATGCATTCGTACATGAAAAAGCAAGTAAACAAGGAAATGGCAAGCAACAGTTTACAGTAAGATAAAATAATCAAAATTCACAAGAGAAATTAAAGACTAATGTAAAATAAGGTGAGGAGCAAATACAAACACATTGGGACATGATGTAGAACAATATAAATAATACAATAACTTGGGTATGAAGGAATAGAAAATACTACAATGTAAGATTTGTTCATCTCAGACACAAAAAAGGCTACATCAATTGTTTTGCTTTCCAAAAGTCTCTGTCGAATGATGGCTTGAACGCAGGATAAAGCTCAGACGTGTACTGGATAGTATACACACTCACCTATGAAGCCAGACCCTGTGTAAAGGTGGCAGTGGACTGTTAAGCGTAGAGCTTAATTTTTTTTGGTGGACCTGGCATAGATACAACTGTGTTAGCTCAGTGGGGAAAGTAATCGCAAAAAGTAAATGTGTATGGCCTTTATTGGTTGGAAGACCCTTACGGATAGTTCCACCTCACCGCTTGAGCCATGTTTTAGGAAACATAGTGGACCTTCAATTCTAGGTGGGTTCCAAATCACAGAGAAGTGATTTTACAGCAGAAAACATTTTATTTTTTGCTGGCCAATCGAATCGGTCACCCTTGCAGATAGTGCCCGTGAGCGTTGCTTGTCTTTATCTGATTGAACAGATACCTGCTACAGCTCACGGCTATCATTTCCCTAGTAATCGCAACCTATCCTACTACTTGTTTGCATAGTACGCTCTTTGGACCGCTACATAATGTCGAGGTCTGAAAAGTCACCTACAGTTGAATTCGGCTATGATACTATACATACGGTACATGATGAAGTATTGTGATACGTTTTTGATGCTAATTACCTTTTTATTGAAGTGAAATCCTCCATATTTTAGGACATCTAATATTACGATTGTTGATAGGCACCTATTAATGGAAGTAGATGGAACTCACAAGAGCCAGCTGAAAATTTTGAAAAAAGATATTGAGAAACTTCTGGAAAATAAATAATTGAGTAAGGTACTTCTTATTCCGAATAAGGTATTAGCAGTCTATGGTTGAGCTCCAGTTTGATTTTTGGATTCCAACCATGTGCGCTGGGAGGCATGAGAATAGAGGGTAGAAGAATACTCCTTCTAGTGTAAGGGGATTTCGTAGACTTCGACTGTCCAATATAATTTTAGAGTCCTTACAAAGTGTTTCTAGCCCTTATAATGTCACCGGGAGTCTAGTTATTTCATGGAGGGTCTTCTCAAGCATAACTACTGCTCCACACTTCTTTGTCAAAAACATAACTTAGGAATTTTTTAAGCCGAGGGCACAACTGGACCTTCCTGCACTCAAGGGCCGGTGCAATATTTTTTCATTCAATGGAATGAATGGATACAGTAGTAGATCTAAAATATCCAAAAAATGTATCACGTACCCCAAGTAACTAAGTATTGAATATATATTTTTAAATATACAGTTCAATGAACAATATTTCCAGTTAATTCAATGATCTACAATGTTAGAGCAGTAATTAGAAGCTAATGTAATTACAAGCTTTGATTACTAGCATATTAACGATTTGCAAGAATAGTTTTGAAAAACATTTCCACTTACAGTAAATAAACCTCCAAATTGGCTTAGTAGCATGTTCCCTGTTTTCATAATATTGATGAAATCAAATCAACTTCAATTTTTATAAGAATAACAGAACGTGTTTCATTACAATACAGCAAAATTCACCTATCAGTCACCTTCAAAACAAATTGATATTCTTAGGAATGTTTAGAGGTTATGTTGCTTTGTTATTGACAATGACCATCTGATTACTTCGTCTCTCGATATTCATGGGGCAGTGGTAAAAATGATATATTTATTCATTTGTCTATGGAGTTATAACATTATATCATGATCATATTCTCTTCTCAATTATATATTTTAATTTTGTAGATAAAAAATCATTGTTTATCATAAAGTTTAAAAAAATTCATAATTAGCGTCGTAAGTCGACTACACGATTATCGATATCGGAACGTCAAACGCTTGTTATTTGAGGTTAGGTTACAAATAAGAATAGAAAATAGATTTCGCGACTGTGATTTCTAAACAAACGTTATTTATCGAACTAAAAATCTCTGAGCATTAATCAAATTCCATATAATTGTCTAGCATCAGTGACTAGTCAGATTAAAGTTTAAAAATTCAATTTGAAGCGATCAGTTTCAAGTTTTTATCTGCAACTGTTTTAACTTATAAATTGTCATAAATAATGTTGTTAATGCTTAGTTCATATCACTAACTCCATAAAATGTCTCATCAGAGAAGTTTCTCGCACTCGAAGGAAGCCTTATTGAAATCATACACCAGTAGACTCAAGGATGATGTGAGATCGATGCTTGAAAACTTTGAAGGTAATGAGTGTATTTAAGAATTAAATAGTCATTCTGTGAATAGATTTATAGAATTTCATGGTCGAGGGAGTTCCTTATTAAATTTAGTTATTCAAAATCGTCAACTGTAGGGAGTGGTAAAGTGGAAGAAAGGGCCGACTGCGCCTCAACTCTGCCCTCCCAGGGAAATAAAGGCAGCCATTCTTCTTATTTTCTCCCTGCTTATGAAGCCCACATGAGTCTGAGAAATGTGCATGGGTTATGTGGTTTTAAACGATAGGAATGGTGGGTCTACAGTTTTAGATGGGTTCAGAACCACCAGGTAGGCTATGCCCGGTTTCTCAGTTGTTCCGGCTTGTTTCACACGTACTCGGCAGTCAGGTCACTGGTGTTGTTTACCTAGCAAAATTACATTGTGTCAAATAATTTCGAAAATTGTGGAATAGTGAAGCGCTCCATATGATACAAAGTCCCTACAGCTGGGTAAACAATACTGGTCAACCGATTGCTTGGTATGTGTGAATCAAGCCTTAATGCCGCTATTCAATCTCTTCCACTTCCTCCTACTTCCCCACCTCCTACACCTCTGCCGCTATTCAATCATGTCCACCTTCTTCTTCCCTTCCTCCTCCTTAAATATCTTCCCCACCTCCTTCTCCTAAACCTTCTCTCTACCACCTTCACCTTCTCCTCATCATCCTTCTCCACCGCCTCCTCCTTCTGCCTGTGCCTAGTTTATATTATATATTTGAAATAGTCAATTTAATAAAGAAAAATGAATCAATGTTTAATAGGGGTTCCATGGTTCATTCTCATAACACTAGGTACAGGAATGACCTTAGAAATGAAACTCATCGCACTGCTCTCTATGCAAATGGAGTTAGAAATTCAGGAGTTTACCGGCCAGGCTTAACAGTAAGAGACTTCCTCTCAAAAAATTTAGAGGTTTTCAAGAGAGAGCTAGAGAAATGTGGTTTCTATTCAAGCCAAGAATATAGTAGTATTAAAAAAATCCTAAATTAATAACGCCTGAATGGAAATAATAAATTTAAATTTAACATTGGATAAATCCAGATGCCCCCATGATGGGAGGCCAGTGGATGCTTAAATATCTATCTACCTATACCTCTCAACCACCTTTTCCTTCTCCATTTTAAATTTAGATTCTCTGTTTTATCATTTTAGGTTAATAGAAAAATACCTGAAATTAATTGTATTCATTGAATGATCCTACAATTGAACCAAAATGTCATAAATTTACTGCTTAAATGTCATATACTCCTCCACCACTTTCTCCTCCTTCTCAACCACCTACTACTCCTTCTTCTCTACCACCTTCTACTCCTCCTTCTCCACCACCTTCTCCTCCTTCTACGTGTTACAAAACAGAACATTCTCCGAATTATTTCCTACTACTGTATTGGAATTATTTCTGATTTTTTCAGAAATTTTTCTAATTTTCTATGGTTTTTTTTTGTTACAGAAATAGTGAAACTAGCCCGCGGTGATGTGGACACTCAGCTGTCACGGCTGGCACAAAGCGAGCAAGACAACTACGAGATGCACGTGCGTGCGGCCAACATAGTGCGTGCGGGAGAGTCCCTCATGAAACTCGTCTCAGACATCAAACAGTATCTGATACTCAACGACTTCCCGTCAGTGAACGAAACTATAGCGCAAAACTCGAAACTTTTTCGACAGAAACAGACAGAGTGCGATCAGAAACTGATGAGTCTGCGTGATGACATGGCCGCCGACCTGTATGACCTTGAAGAGGAGTACTATACCTCTATCTATAAGTAGGATCAATTAAAGTGTGTACATTCATTAAAATCTTTTTTAACAATAACATTGGTGTTATTAGTGGAGATAATGTGTGGTAGCCTACGAATAAAGTTGAGTCTATTTACATACTAAAGCTCACAAGACAACCAATTAAGAGCTTTAATGGCACAATAAAAAACAATCTGAATTTCAAAACTGACGCTGTATTTAAATTAAATATATGATTTACACTCACTTTAACTGGAGATACTGGAGGAATGCATCTCACTTCTGAAAAGAAGCTTATTTTCAGAAGTGAAATGCATCCCTCTAGTATCTCCAGTTAAAGTGAGTGTAAATCATATATTTATTTAGAATACTGTGTCAGTTTTGATATTAGATTGTTCATCAAGTATTTTGTCATGGAAAACGTAACAGAATAAAAAACAACTTTAAAATTGTCAAAAGAGAGGGAATAAAATAACAAAAAAGATAAAGAATACATTTTTTTATAAATCAATAATTATAAGAAAGAAAAATATGGACAGAGCAAAGGAAACTGGAACATAATAATGAAGAGGTTTTGGGAGGAGAAGAAGAAAAGGGAATATGAATGATCACTTCAATTTCGAGTCAAGAAACACTGTCCTAAGGGCGATAATGGAAAATAATAATAATGATTTGTGTTATTAGTGGAGATAATGGTTGGTGTAAATAGAGTTAAGTCTATTTATTTATCTACATACAAAAGCTCACATGACAACCAATCAAGAGCCCAAGGACTGTATTTATGGACGTTCCTTCGGTTTTTCTTGACTCTTGAAATGCCTCTATTCAAATTGATAGAAATTAAAAAAATTAAATAGAGCAATCAGCCTCCATCGGTAACATTTACCGGTTACAGGTAAGGCTCCCATGAACTCAACTAATGACAATTTTTGATGTTGTAATTTCTATTTCACTGGTATATTTAAACATAAATCAATGGATCAGTTCTTGGGAACCTTCTCATTTACCGGTAAATGTTACCAGTGGCGTCTGATTGGTCTATTAAATTCGTAGAGGATAAAAAAAATGATAGACCAATCAGTCAACATTTACCGGTAAATGAGTAGGCTCCCATGAACTCAAGCAATTTCATTCTCGGCAGTCTGTCATACACCTCAGTATGTTCTACCTATAAATTAATATGAACAAGAATACCTATAGAAGGTATTATATTATAATACCTTCATGAAGGCATTCATTATTCAGAAGGTATTCCTAATACCTAAAACGAACAAGAATAACTTACCTATTTTAATATGAACAAGAATGAAATACTTTCGAAGTAAATGTGAAAATTTATTAAGTTATGTGTATTTAATGGCCATTTCACATTGTTGTAATTTTTGGAGGATCAAGCCCACATAGGTATTATATATCTGTGAGAGGGTAATAGATCGTACCTACAGTTTTAGGTGGGTTCCGGATCAGATCACCTCAATGCTTCTCCAGATACGGCAGTGGCCATTATGTAATTGAAAATTGCGTTTGGTCATTGAGTAAGTTGGTTCTGTCTTGTTTATGGTGTTTAAATATTTCATATTGTTCCAGATTAAACCAACTTACTCAATGAACAAATCCAATGAAATTTTCAATTATATAATGGTGACTCATTCTCACCTCAACAAAACATGGCCTCTGGTGGCAGGCTGATGAAACTTCTCTTTAGAAGTGAAATGCATCCTTCCAGTAGCTCCAGTAAAAGTGAGTAAAAATCATAATTTAATTAAAAATGCAGTGTAAGTTTTTATATTTGATTGTTCATTACAGTCATGGAAGTATTTCGTCATGGAAATAGCTATTTATCTACGACCATGTCATAATGTATACATTACAGTTTCACAATTGATGCCAAAACAGCTGTCTTTTCAAAATTCTTTTTGAAACCCGTTGCATAATGAGCTCATTATAGTACAGGTTCTACATTATAACACAGGTTCTGGACCAATCAGAAGCATTTTTGATGGAATCAATATCGTAATTCAATATTGTGAAACTATATCAGCTGATTTGATCAAACTGCTACACCAGCTGCTTCAACCTAACAATCTATAATTATATATATAATCGAAATACCACTGACTGACTCATTCATCACAGTTTCTCAGGAACCACTCGACCAAAAACGATAAAATTTGGTACACGTATTCAGTAGGGGGACTAGACGCGTGCTAAGAAAGGGTATCAAAATTTACCCCAAAATTGAAGATTTTTGAAAATTTAGGTGACAACAATTTCTAGATAACCATAAGGTCAAATCAGATAAAATTTGGTATTCATGTTAAGTATCGGCCTTAGATGTACCTTGGAAAAAAGTTTCAAAATTAGCCCCAAAATCGACGATTTTTGAAAAGTTTGGTGATAAACAGCAAAATATTTTGAAATTTGCACTTAACAGATGTCATCAACCTGGCATAATAACATTTCATCATACCCAGTCATATGTTTCCCACATATTGCAAGGCTCCGACTGTATGGTAGCCTACATGCAAAGTGCAAAGTCTATTGCTGTTCAAAGACAGTGTAAATAACGCTGCTAAGGGGACTGCCATATGATTAAAAACGGTTGACTTCTATCAGCTGTTCCTTTAAGCTGTTTGGCTGGCAAGTTCAGTAGGTTAGGTCTATTAATAAATAATAATTTGTTTCAAACAAAGCAAACTTATCCCGAGCTACCAAAATAATTTCAATAGCTAAAAGCCAACGTTTATGAAAAGTATATGTTTGATTAAGACCCTAGATGCATACTAAGTAATGGTATCAAAATTCTCACCAAAATCACCTATTTCTGTAAATTTATCTAATCACAATGGAAATTAGTTGGACCCCCCGGGGATCCAGAGGGCGGAGCCCCCTGGCTAGACAGTTAAGGCGAGCGAAGCGAGTCTGCCGGCTAGTCTACTATAACTTCTCTATAAAATTAGTAAAAAAAATAGTATGTATGTAATTTAATGTTTATTGGTTTTTAAAAAAGAGAATTTCCTTCTCATCATTTTTATATGTTAGTTATTTCTTAAATATTAAAAATTAAGCCTGTGTGACAGCAAAAACTTTAAATGCGTTTTTCTAAAAACATGCATATTATTGTTTTGACATTTAAATGGGCATAACTAAGACATATTTTAAGATATCAATCTAAATTTGATGTCAAATTGTTCATGATAAACTCCTTTATTGAGATAAAATGAAAGCACAAATTTGAATTATTGAGAGAACTGGTATATCTTGATTGTTCTTCACCAAAGATTTCTCTAATTCCTTGAATAGTTTATTTTGAACTTCTTTGATCTGTTGTCTGCTTTGCTCTAACCTATCACTCAGTTCAGCATTGATTTTATCTATATTAGTATTGATTTTTTCTATTTCAGTATTATTTTCATCTAATTTAGCATTCAATTCAGTAATACTTTGTATAAGAAAACTTTTTAGATCAAAGTCATTGTTTACTGATGCTAGCTTTTGCATATAAGGTTCAGTTATTACCACTGAAATGTTCTGTTTGGTTACTATATCAGAGTCGTTGGCTTCAGTTATTGCTACCTCAAGATCATGATCTTCAGAAATATTGTCTTGTTCTAAATAATTTCAACACTTGAAGAAGTTTCATCAATACTTTTATTGTTATCATCGGCCATCTTACTTCTTAAGAAATATCTATTCATTTAAAATAATATTTCGCATCTAACCTCATGTATCATCAGTCTACTTCACCACACATTCAACATCATTTAAATAAGGACATAATCCTGTAAATTTAAGTTGCCAGTAGGAGTACCAAATTGCTGCACTCCCTTTTTATAGCGTTTGGCTTGGGGAGTAAACTTCACTGTCCCTAAGGACAGGCTATCTGTTTTGGAGTATCTAAGATTATCGAATATGCTGTGAACTAACGAGATTAAATTCTAAAAACAGAAACAATTTATTCATGTGTCATCCCATCACCCAAATCTATTGATACATTGTTGAAAGAAAAATTGGAAAGATGAAAGTAATTTTGAAAGTTATCAGTTCTGAAATAGAAAAACTACATGAAAAAAAAACTGCAGGTCACATCTTAGGTCTAAATACTTATCTTTTACACTTTGATGAAGATCGATAGAAAAGAAAATAATAAACTTTTCAAATATTTTAGTAATTTGGAAAAAACCTTGAGAGCACTCATCACATACTGTAATGAAAAACCTCTGGTAACTAGGCCTTATTATCCAAAACTGAAAGTATAGTATGATGAAATGGATAAATTCCTGAAACCAGACAAGTTTGATGGTGATCAGCACTCTCCTACAGCTACTCAAGAATGGAATTACTGGCTGAAGACTTTCGAAAATTTTATTGCATCTTTTGAGGAGATTGATGACCAAAGTAAGTTGCATTTGCTTACCAACCATGTATCTCATTCCGTTTACCTTTTAATTGCTGACAAGAACACATATACATCGGCTGTTGATGCGCTGAAGGTGGCCTATGTAAAATCAATAAACGATATATTTTTAACTAAAGACATCAAACCTATAATCACTAAATCCCGGAAGCACTCTATTGAAGATGCCATTTTCATGAAAACAGAAATTGAAAAAATGCTTGCTGATGGGATAATTGAAGAAAGTAGGTCACCCTGGAGGGCACAAGCGTTTGTAGTGAAGAATGAAATACCATTGGAAGATTGCCTGTTGATCACTTCTTCAGCTCTCGTCCGAAAGAATGAGATTCAAAAATAGTATGGCTGAAAATAACAAGAAACCAACAATTAATCATACGTTTTTAACATAGTAATCCATGACCAAAAGAAAAGTCTGGATCTAAAATTATATTCTTATTGCTCTTCATGATTGACTTTATTAAATATATTACAATCATTTTATTTACAATTTTTTTTATTTGATCTCTTTTACAAAATATAAATAGAATAACAAAAGGTACCAACAATTTTAATTTGTAAGAAATGGATCTTTCAATATTGAACCATCTGTTTATAGCTTTTTTGTACTCAAGAGGCGGTACATTTGAATTTGAGTCAAGGACAGCTGAGATTAGTCGATGATAAATTTGTATCATTACAAAATTAATATCAAACGTGTTAATGGCAAAAGATCGTGCTTGGAATAACATGAAAAATAATTACAACGAAAGTACGGAGAAACCGGTTACCTCCGGACAATTAAAAAAAATTCTAAATAATATGAGATCTGTGAAAAATAAAATGGACATGAAACAAACTGGGAATAAGCAATTTAAACTCAAAGACTGGGAAAAAGAGTTAATTGATATAATTAACATTGAATCCAATCCCGTCTTTGCAAAGATACCTGGTGCAACTGCAATAGGTACCAGTGAAGGAACATCTGATTCGCCACCTGCTACGAAATTACTGTGAAGGGACTGAAAAGAAAATCAGACAATTTACCAGAAACCAAATTGACAGCGCCATTAAACACTACGGAATTACAAAAATGTGTGCCGACCCAGCCATCCCTACCATATTTGTGTAGTGTAAATCCTTAAATTATTATTGTTAAATTTATTATGAGGAGTCAGGCCTTGTTGGGGGAGCTGGGTTGGCTTTTAGTGTTGATGCTACAGAGTAAGTCTAAGCCGCTAAATAAGACTTAATCAAGTTTTTCTTTGCTAAGAAACGTTCATATATACGGCCCAAAATCGCATCTAAAATCAGTCTCAAAGAGCATGTCAAGCTTGTCAAGGCACTCTTGGCCGTTGTATGAATTTTCCTCACGCATGTCAGCACTCTACTAATGGAGTACTAATCTATGCTGTTAGATGTTCTCACATACTTCGTCACACAAATAATGATTAGTATTTAGTGCAGCCGCTTGGAACGCTGTGTATGCTAGGTGGACACAAAGAAGTTATAATAACATTCACAAAGGGTGGACAAAATAGAATGCGTTTCTGAGCACTGCAAAGAATGAGTTCTACTCATACAAAGAAAAGTAAGAAATACCTACTTAATTATTCTATTTTAATACCAATTGTTTGAAAATATCAACACGACTGAAATTATTAAAAGAGTTCATTTCTTTCTAATTTAATGCAAATAAAGAGACAGTAGATCTCCAATTATCGACTAACAATAACTATCAATATCAATAGAGAGTTTGGGCAGAACTGCAATAACAATAACACTAATGGTAGCCTAAACACTCTATGCACCGTCCTGCTTATAGAATCTTGCATTTTAAAAAAGCAGGCAGATGCATAAAGTGTTCAGGTTATCATTAGCGTTGTCATAGTTTTGACGAAATTCACTATTATTTCATTTTAGAGTATGGCGATTGTGTAACAAAATTCATAATTTCCCAATAAATTCATAGTTGAGCATAGTTGTAGGCTATTTAACTAACAATAATAATATCATGTGACCTGGGCACCTGGCTGACTTAGGTCTAGTGTCATAGTTTTCAGGTTGCACGTGATTTAGCGACTATTTTTATGCAACCGGGACCGACAGGCGTAATGTGCCCTTCAAAACATGGAAGTTAAAATAAAAGCATAGTTAGATTGTACAAGAACTTCAAATATTTCTTGAAGTTAATACTGTACATTGTACACTATTGTATTATTTCATCAATAATGTAGTATTATAATAGATTTGTAGCACATTTCTATTATGTTATAACACAAAACCCCTGAACACGTTTCAACAGTGTTTATGAAATGATTAAAAAATGAAAATAATAACAAGTAAAGGTTAAAGATTAAGAAGGTTTGAGATAGTAAAGGTTAAAGGTTGCTATAAAATATTAACTCACTTTTCTAGAGAAGATAGCAGCATGAAAATAATGACTTCCATGACGACTGGCCACTTTTTATGGTGCTTAGGGAATTGTCGACTTTGATTTACTGTAACAAAGTTAATTTTCATCAATAATATAATAAATACATCTCTTAGATTCCAAAAGTATAATACTTCATTAATTGATACGGGCCTACCATATTTCCATGAAATATAATTATTAACAGATCTGTTTCAAGAAAAAAACACAATCTGCATGTAAACTTGAGTACTCTTGCAAGGTATATATACTTCCTACAACCATTTAGTAATTATAACATTTCTATTGTTTGTTAAGGAACAGGTATTTGGGAAACCTGAACTCACTCATAGGACAGATTTTATAGGAGTCTTGGTGGAAATAATGAGGTACCTTACAGCTACTGCGATAGTACCATAGTCTATTCCGACTGTAGGTGACTCTTCAGACCCCAAAATTATGTAGCCTATTATTTTGGTCCAAAGAGCGCACTACGCAAACGAGGAGTGAGGCAGATTGCGACTACTTTCCTCACTGAGCTAACAGAGTTTTATCTATGACAAGCCCACCGAAACAAATTATGAAGCTCTGTGCTTAACAGCCCAATCCCACCTTTAACAGGGTCTGGCTGCACAGGTGTGTGTATATGCTGTCTAGCACACCTTTGAGCTACTTCCTGCGTCAAAGCCATCATTCAACAGAGAAGATTGGTAAGCAACACAATTGAAATAGCCTTTTATGTATCTGAGTTGAATAAAGCTCAATTCACCTCAAGGCACAATAAGGTGAATCAGGTGTTTCCGAACCCATCTAAAATCTTTATAATTAAAATGTGTAATAGTTGTTTTTGACCTTTCCCGGCCGTTATAAAGTTAAAAATCGAATTTTGAATGTAGGAGAACCATACTGATATGCTTCTACACAATATAGTACGATCAACATGTTTAGGGAATAACAAATAGCGTTTCAAAAATTGGAGTAAAACCGCTTTTTTCATAATTTCGTCATCTAGACGATCCTAAAATCAGGGTTTAAATTATAATTATTGGCCTATTGATCTCCAGCCGTTAAAAATCTAAATTTGAAAGTGGGGTACCGGTAACCAATTTTGAGATTTTTAGAAAGATGAAAGATGCTTATTGGATGACAAATAGCGTTTGAAACAGTAGAATAAAAACAATATTTTACGCTCACTTTGTCCCTAAAATCTGACTCTACCATAGCAGTTGGCTAAAAACATTAATGCCACTTAATATCCATCCAATCAGTCTTATGCCTGGTTTATCAGTCGTTTGATGAATCATTCAATAGCTATAGATTGAATTTACACATTCGATAAATATTACAGATATTATATTGAATAATAGTTTAGATAAATATTGCATTATAGTTATTGTACCAATAAAGTGAGAAAACAGACATACGATTTGCAGCATAATACAAGATTAGATATGCTTAATAGTTCATCTTAATTTTGAATAATTGAATGCGAAAATTTACCTCACATAGACGGAATGAGCCCTCTTCATATGGTCCATCATTGCCGAAGGATATGTGAAACGCTTATCACACATTTTACACTGATGCTTTTTCACTGAGTGCATGTCTAATTTGTGCTTGCCCAGAGAGCTTTTCCTGTTGAACGCTTTTGAACAAATCTCGCACTCAAATTTCTTCTCATTCATATGTTTTTGAATGTGAGAAATCAGACTTGTCTTTCTAGGAAATTCCTTGTCACAATAAGCACAAATGAAAGTGTCTTTATCATTTGCCTCAACTGAATGTTTCTTTTTAAAATGATAATATAATGTAAATTTAGAGTTGAAAGTCTCGGCACAAATCTCGCAAATGTATGTTTCCCATTTATGAGGATGTTTCTCTTTCAAATGTTTATTTTTGAACACATGCAAATACCCAACAAAGATGAAAGTCTCATTACAATCTTCACAGAACCATTGGTTATCGGTTTTGTGCTCCTTAATGATGTGCCTTCCAAGCTTTTGAGTTGTGAGAAACACCTGCTGACAGTGGATGCAAATCTTTCTCTTCTGATGTACAGTCAGATGCTCAAAGTATTCCTCACTAGTGATCAACCACACATCCCTTCTACAGCTTACACACTTTCTTGGTTTGTAGCCACACCGCTTAATGTGATATTGAAATCTAGAAATTCCTTTGAAACCAGACTTTTTACACAGATAGCAACTCATGCTCATATGGTTTTCAACATGAATTCTAAATTTCTTCTCAGTTATTAAATTGCGATCGCACTTGCCACAAGTGAATCCAGTATGAACCTTACCACCTATGGTCGTAAACGTACATTGAAATTCTTTAATATCGATTTCATTGTCTATTATTTTTTTAAAAATATCAAAACATTCATTCAAATTGGCATTCTTGAGCCGATCAAGGTTCATTCGAGATGGTTTGACTTGAGATTCGACTCCCATAGTTTTATTGCCATGTTCAAGACCATGCACTTGGAAATGTAATTTCAGGTATTCTTCGCAATGGTAGGCCATTCCACATGCTCCGCACACATATCCTCCCAACACTGCAAGCTCTGAAACATGACTTGAGAGTTCATCAAAACTCTCATAGAACAAACAGCAATCTGAAGAGCAGGATTTTGAGTATTTTCGATCGTTCTTCAAATGCTGCAACCATTTCACTTCATCAGTACATTGAAACTTGCAGGGCAAACAATTGAACTTATAATGACTGCGTGCATGCTCATTGTATTCATCCAAATCACTCCCTGTACTTTCATTACATATTGAACATGTATACAGGTGTGATGTATGTTGAATCATATGGTTTCTTAATCGTGTGAGAGTTACACAAAACTTTCCACATGCTTGACAAGTCCAACGAATATGATCAGAAATGTGGTTCATTACCAGTTGCCTACGCGATAAGACATGATGTTTACATATAAAACATTTGAAACTAATATTTAGTTTATTTTTATCATTCAGCCAACCACAATAGTATGGCATTAATGAAATTTCACCATTCAAAAGACTATTCAGAGCTTGAACTAACATCTTCACAGCATTAGGATTCTCAAAATTGAATCGAATAACCTTGGGATAGAAAGGTTCCACCTCAAGCATGTAGTCGTGATCGTACTCAAATTTCGAGGAATCAGGAAAAACAGTGTATATAATGTGTTTGGTGCCCATTTCATACTTTACAAGCAAGTAGGGGATTCTATTGCATAACAGGTCAGAATTGCAATCAGTGAAATCTATCTTGTAGGAGTGTCCATCATGTGCCACAGTTACCGAGTTGGATGCAGCAAACAAATGAGAAGAAGAAGGTTGATTTTTTTGGCTGCATGACTTGTCACAAGTTATTTCCATATTCTTTGAATAACTTGATTCCTTATTTTTACAAACAGAAGAGGAATCATCTATTTCTTTGGAGTTTGATTGGGTAGCTGTAGCGTTTGCAGGAGGTAATGATTTATTTTGGTCATTAACTGTCAAAGAAGTATTTCTGCATGACATATCAATAGTGTTTGAGTTTTCATTTATATTTAAAGAAATGGGCAAATCTTCATTGCAATGATCATAATCAACATCATCACTCAAACTACCTGTATCACTAGATTTACTTCCTTCACTGGGTAATTTTATTTCATCTTCTCCTTCTAAATTAGCGGATAATGAATTTGTACCTTCAATGTTAATAGGCAGTACTTGTTGTTGTTGATTTACATCTTCTGAGAATCCGGTACCTTCGAATAGCTTGCAGGCATTTGAAGATTTTGTAACACTAGGGAATGCTATTTCATTGGCGCCACTAGAATGTGACCTGTTTTGAGGAGTATCAAATCCTGAAGAACGCTGATTAGAACTATTAAATCTAGTTTGCAATGCATCACAACTATTATTTACAGCTTCCTCATCATTTGACCGAATCACTCTATATCTAACTGGCATTTTTATGGATTTCATTTCTATTTTATGACAAGCGTTTTTAAAACACCACAAACTGTCAACTTTATGTACACAAAACATGCACACAAAATGAGACCAATTGTCATTTTGATCAACGGCTATATCCAATAGCTGAACAATTTTGTATTGCAGCATATTAATTTTACCACAAGCCAGCGAACCGAATATATTAATCATTTGTTCACATGTAAGTCCACATAACCTACAGTAATTATTAGTGGTTAGGCCTACCTCAAGAAGCGGCGTCGCTTTCTGTTGGCTAAGTAAAGTTCTGAGTTTCGTTTGAGTTGTACAACACTCATTTTTAAAACAACACAAACTGTCAAGTTTATTTACACACAACGCACACACGAAATTAGACAAATATTCACTACGACATACGGCTACATCTAACAATTGAGCTATTTTGTATTGTAGCAGATTACCACGGGCTAACGGGCCAAATAAATAAACAGAAGATGTTTGCTCGTCAGCAGTTGAAAATCCACATAACCTACAAGTAGAGTCGGAGGAGGCCATCTTACTTTGTTTCAACTAATTACTCTGTTTTAAATTATTCGGTTGAAGCCGGGCTCTGAGGAGTGTATCACAGTAGAGTCGTAGTGTGGCATTCATGCAGGAATGCTCCGTATCAGTGTGAAGAGGCAGTAACTAAACATAGGAAGCTCAACGCTAATGGATGATACAGTCAATACTCTATCTAACTGTAATGAAAGATTAAGGACTTAGAATATTTTTCACCGAATATTGCAGCTATTGGCTTCCGGGGAGTGGTATTGTTCAGTACCTTCCCGTTACTTTACGAACACAATTTTGACATGACACCCTATTTCAAGCATGAGGAATTCGAGAAAAATACTATCGACCACTCAGGTGCCCCCCTTTTTATTTTGGAGGGGGGAATCTTTTGAAATTTGAGATTTTTTCATCAAACTTATTTTTGCCAGATTCTCTGAGAAAAAACAAATCGAAAAATACCGGGGTTGGTCGCATTCGCAGCAGAACTGAGCTCAGGGGGCAGGAAAACAAATCCAAGATTAGGGACTTAGATTATTTTCGCTCGAAAATTGCAGCTATTGGCTTCTGGGGAGTGGTAATGTAAATGTTCAGTACCTTCCCGTTACTTTACGAACTCAATTTTCACATGACATCCTATTTCAAGCATGAGGAATTCGAGAAAAATACTATCGACCACTTAGGTGCCCCCCTTTTTATTTTGGAGGGGGGAATTTTTTGAAATTTGAGATTTTTTCATCAAACTTATTTTAGCCAGATTCTCTGAGAAAAAACAAATCGAAAAATACCGGGGTTGGTCGCATTCGCAGCAGAACTGAGCTCAGGGGGCAGGAAAACAAATCCAAGATTAGGGACTTAGATTATTTTCGCTCGAAAATTGCAGCTATTGGCATCTGGGGAGTGTATCATAGTAGAGCAGGTGTGTAGCATCGACGCTGAGCTTTGCTAGATTGCTCCGTATAATGGTGATGAACCAATTACTAAACATAGGAAGCTCACTGCTGTGGCGTAACTAAGCTAGGCGGGTTCTTCTTTGTACTCATTAACTCATTCTTTTTAATCCACAGTACTTTCTCACTCACCAGGAATTTCGAACGTATTTTATAGGAAAATCATTCGCTATTGAAACACTCCCATTAATACAGTGTTTGATTCTTAAGAAAGTCTATTAGACCTACACTTTTCTTAAAATTTCTGGATTTCGTGTTCCATGACGTAGGCCTACTGCCCTGTTGATATTACATTAAGTTAAGTCTTGAACTTGTTTAAACAACTTACTCCAATTGAAAGAAAATCTGAATAAATCAATTGGTACATATTAACAGTAATGTAGACATACACTTTGCGAAGTGGAAACGCACCTTCTGTCATCAATAATATTATGGTGGATCATTCGCTGTATAAAAAAAATCATTCATTTAGCCAGTTTGATTCCTGACAAGGAGTGAAAATTTCACGTTTTGGAAGAATGGTATGTTTTAAACATATATAACAATAGGTTTGGCTATTAAAAATCTACATTCTCGGTAAAAATCAAATTTCAGTGTCACAAGCAGCGGAGAATATTCCCGCTGGTAGCACGTGTACATAATTCAATGTTAAAATAATAAATTTGCTCCAATATTTGCACAGTGGAGACAGCCACATTCATGATTTAAAATAGTTGAAGCAAGTTTGTTTGGAGACTGCTTGTATTACAGTCTTTTGCGCTGTATGTCTCCATTTCATTTTCTAAAATCACAACATCCTGTTTCTGAATTCCTTGACTAAAGCAATTTGAGAAGTGATAAATTAAACAATTCCCTCTACAGCTACATTTCTCTCCTGAAATAATATTCTATTGGAATTCAAGATATTTTTTCTCTTCAACTTGAAAACTAATGAAATCAATTTCCATAGCATGCTATGTGAATAATGTTGATTAGGCATTTGTATTTTTCATTTTAAAAATACAAATGCCCACTTCTTAAACAAAATCTGACAGGATTCCGTTTTTAATGTCAATTGTTTTGCATATTTTGAAGCAAATCCATCTGAACATGGATTCAAGATTGTTCTATCAATACCAACATTGAATGTTGTTGACCACATTTATTAAAAATATTCTGAAACCAGTCTCGGTTGTTACACCATTATCAATCGTCAGATTGATGTAATATCATTATCAGATTCAGAACTTGTAGGTTAATTTTTGCGTATGCAACATTTTCTAGTTTTTGGGTTTTTTTAATTTATTATCTTTGCTGAGTTTATTTCGTTAGATATAAGAAACCCAAAATCCAAAACCATCCAATAACTAACTGTAACCCTAAAAAATTACCTTATTTGTAGAGCCTGTACCAAATATTACTAAATCAATAAGTTAAAGAAAGCGGTAATAAAAAACTTAAATGCAGTTAGCTCTCAATCTCGTGAGTCAAAAGCAGGAAGAAGGTGGATCATCATGTCATGGATCACAGCGTAGGCCTACTCAAGGACAAAGCGACAATGCGAAACAAACAAAACAACATTCAACTTGCTAGACGCAAGGAATGGTAAACCGTAAACCCCCACATTGTAGACTCAATGCGTAGAGGCAGCCAAGATGAGTGTGTGTATTAGCGATCGTAGCACAACGTGGTGGGCAATTTGGATACTAGTGTGTATCACAGTTAAGAAGTGAATTAACAAAATGGGGATATTTTTTTTTAATATGTTATTACATTGTTATAAGTATAAATAAGAGAAATCCACTAGAAACAAGCAGTTGCAATGCGGGGTCTCCCCGTATTGTACACACCTCCCCGTTTTGTGCTGTGTATACTGGATTTTCTCCCTGTGTTGTACCTTGTTCAAACACACACACACACACACACCGTATTTCTACGGACGTAGTAGTGCACTTAATCTTTTCCAGAGACAGTAAACAATAATAAGTGTTATTTATAGAATAGTTGAGAGCCTCTTCCTACTCGGGGAATTTCCCCGGCTAACCGGTTGAATGGGGCCGTTCACCCCCACTGACTTCCTCATTGTTACTGTACTGAATACACAGTGCTGTTTTGGGAGAAAATAACAATAATGAAGAAGATTTTGAAGCAGATGGTGAAGTAGAAGATGAATTCTCTGATGTGGACACACAGCTTTCACAAAGCGAGCAAGACAACTACGAGATGCACGTGCGCGCGGCCAACATTGTGCGTGCAGGCGAGTCCCTCATGAAACTCGTCTCAGACATCAAGCAGTATCTGATACAGACCGTTTCAAAGTGCATGGCGTCTCGCTGGTGGCAGGGGAGGCAGTGCGAGAGAGACAGAAAGTCTTTCCCACCACGCTTCCCCTCTAACCGACAAGTACAGTCGCGTCAAATACACTCTATGCTGAACGTTTTAGCGTTAGCGGACTTGGGGAATATTTGAACTTGACTGTACTGCGAGGCAGCAGGTACAGTAGTGGGAGAAAGCGCTCAGCGCGCATGCTCCATCGAGACGCCAAGCACCGTGAAACTATCTGTACTCAACGACTTCCCGTCAGTGAACGAAACTATAGCGCAAAACTCGAAACTTTTTCGACAGAAACAGACAGAGTGCGATCAGAAACTGATGAGTCTGCGTGATGACATGGCCGCCGACCTGTATGACCTTGAAGAGGAGTACTATACCTCTATCTATAAGTAGGATCAATTAAAGTGTGTACATTCATTAAAATCTTTTTTAACAATAACATTGGTGTTATTAGTGGAGATAATGTGTGGTAGCCTACGAATAAAGTTGAGTCTATTTACATACTAAAGCTCACAAGACAACCAATTAAGAGCTTTAATGGCACAATAAAAAACAATCTGAATTTCAAAACTGACGCTGTATTTAAATTAAATATATGATTTACACTCACTTTAACTGGAGATACTGGAGGAATGCATCTCACTTCTGAAAAGAAGCTTATTTTCAGAAGTGAAATGCATCCCTCTAGTATCTCCAGTTAAAGTGAGTGTAAATCATATATTTATTTAGAATACTGTGTCAGTTTTGATATTAGATTGTTCATCAAGTATTTTGTCATGGAAAACATAACAGAATAAAAAACAACTTTAAAATTGTCAAAAGAGAGGGAATAAAATAACAAAAAAGATAAAGAATACATTTTTTTATAAATCAATAATTATAAGAAAGAAAAATATGGACAGAGCAAAGGAAACTGGAACATAATAATGAAGAGGTTTTGGGAGGAGAAGAAGAAAAGGGAATATGAATGATCACTTCAATTTCGAGTCAAGAAACACTGTCCTAAGGGCGATAATGGAAAATAATAATAATGATTTGTGTTATTAGTGGAGATAATGGGTGGTGTAAATAGAGTTAAGTCTATTTATTTATCTACATACAAAAGCTCACATTACAACCAATCAAGAGCCCAAGGACTGTATTTATGGACGTTCCTTCGGTTTTTCTTGACTCTTGAAATGCCTCTTCAAATTGATAGAAATTAAAAAAAATAAATAGAGCAATCAGCCTCCATCGGTAACATTTACCGGTTACCGGTAAGGCTCCCATGAACTCAACTAATGACAATTTTTGATGTAATTTCTATTTCACTGGTATATTTAAACATAAATCAATGGATCAGTTCTTGGGAACCTTCTCATTTACCGGTAAATGTTACCAGTGGCGTCTGATTGGTCTATTAAAATTCGTAGAGGATAAAAAAAAATGATAGACCAATCAGTCAACATTTACCGGTAAATGAGTAGGCTCCCATGAACTCAAGCAATTTCATTCTCGGCAGTCTGTCATACACCTCAGTATGTTCTACCTATAAATTAATATGAACAAGAATACCTATTATAGAATGTATTATATTATAATACCTTCATGAAGGCATTCATTATTCAGAAGGTATTCCTAATACCTAAAACGAACAAGAATATCTTACCTATTTTAATATGAACAAGAATGAAATACTTTCGAAGTAAATGTGAAAATTTATTAAGTTATGTGTATTTAATGGCCATCTCACATTGTTGTAATTTTTGGAGGATCAAGCCCACATAGGTCTGAGACCTGTGAGAGGGTGATAGATTGTACCTACAGTTTTAGGTGGGTTCCGGATCAGATCACCTTAATGCTTCTCCAGATACGGCAGTGGCCATTATGTAATTGAAAATTGCGTTTGGTCATTGAGTAAGTTGGTTCTGTCTTGTTTATGGTGTTTAAATATTTCATATTGTTTCAGATTAAACCAACTTACTCAAAGAACAAATCCAATGAAATTTTCAATTATATAATGGTGACTCATTCTCACCTCAACAAAACATGGCCTCTGGTGGCAGGCTGATGAAACTTCTCTTTAGAAGTGAAATGCATCCTTCCAGTAGCTCCAGTAAAAGTGAGTAAAAATCATAATTTAATTAAAAATGCAGTGTCAGTTTTTATATTTGATTGTTCATTACAGTCATGGAAGTATTTCGTCATGGAAATAGCTATTTATCTACGACCATGTCATAATGTATACATTACAGTTTCACAATTGATGCCAAAACAGCTGTCTTTTCAAAATTCTTTTTGAAACCCGTTGCATAATGAGCTCATTATAGTACAGGTTCTACATTATAACACGGGTTCTGGACCAATCAGAAGCATTTTTGATGGAATCAATATCGTAATTCAATATTGTGAAACTATATCAGCTGATTTGATCAAACTGCTACACCAGCTGCTTCAACCTAACAATCTATAATTATATATATAATCGAAATACCACTGACTGACTCATTCATCACAGTTTCTCAGGAACCACTCGACCAAAAACGATAAAATTTGGTACACGAATTCAGTAGGGGGACTAGACGCGTGCTAAGAAAGGGTTTCAAAATTTACCCCAAAATGGGCCCAAAATTGAAGATTTTTGAAAATTTAGGTGACAACAATTTCTAGATAACCATAAGGTCAAATCAGATAAAATTTGGTATTCATTTTAAGTATCGGCCTTAGATGTACCTTGGAAAAAAGTCTCAAAATTAGCCCCAAAATGGGCCCAAAATCGACGATTTTTGAAAAGTTTGGTGATAAACAGCAAAATATTTTGAAATTTGCACTTAACAGATGTCATCAACCTGGCATAATAACATTTCATCATACCCAGTCATATGTTTCCCACATATTGCAAGGCTCCGACTGTATGGTAGCCTACATGCAAAGTGCAAAGTCTATTGCTGTTCAAAGACAGTGTAAATAACGCTGCTAAGGGGACTGCCATATGATTAAAAACGGTTGACTTCTATCAGCTGTTCCTTTAAGCTGTTTGGCTGGCAAGTTCAGTAGGTTAGGTCTATTAATGAATAATAATTTGTTTCAAACAAAGCAAACTTATCCCGAGCTACCAAAATAATTTCAATAGCTAAAAGCCAACGTTTATGAAAAGTATATGTTTGATTAAGACCCTAGATGCATACAGGGTGACTAGCAAAGTGAGCTACAAAAATTCCCTGACTTTTCCCTGACCTTTTCTACAATTTTCCCTGACCAATATAAGGTACTAGCCGGCAGGCTCGCTTCGCTCGCCTTAACCGTCTAGCCAGGGGGTGGTTTAAAATTCGTACAAAATCGTGACTCGAACAAGCACTTTTGTTTGTTGATCATCTGTTGTCATGGATACGGGCACAGTTATTCATTTCACAACTCCATACTATATATATATTTTAGGATTTTACAGTACTTTACTGTCTTCCTTCCTTTAGTCGAGTCCTCCATCTCCGTCTGTCCTCCCACTCACCATCCCTCAAATTCCTCATAACCATAGCCTCATCCACCTCATTCCTCCAAGACCTTCTCGGTCGTCCCCTCTTCCTCCGCCCAATCGGGCTCCAATCAGTCACCATTCCAATCCACTTACTGGCACTAGCTCTCCTCGCATGACCATACCACATCAATCTTTTCTCTTCTATGAATTTTATTATATCTTAATAATATCTTAACTCCATACTTCTTATGTATAATTTTCAAATTTTCACTCTTGACCGTATTTTCTGGATTTTTTCAGAATTCTTTCTTAGCATGCATCTAGAGCCCCAACGGGACATGTGTACCAAATTTCAACTTAATTAGCCATGTGGTTTTCGAGAAACGCTGATGAATGAGTCAGTGAATCAGGGGTATTTGGCTTTTACATAGATGAAAAACAAAAAGACCTTACCGAATAATCAAAACAATTTTATGTTTGTTAACCTACCTATGTAGCTTATTCATCTGGTTGCCCATCTAAAAACGCATTTCAAGTTCGATATTGGAGCATTTCATGTGAGGGTTTCTATAATTGAAAGAGCGTAGCGAGTTCTTAGTTTTGAATTGTGATTCGTGACTGGAGGCTCGCGGCTTTTTCTATATGTTTTTGGGTTTGTGTGTATGTTCGACAATAACTTTCGAACGCTTTGACCAATCAACTTCAAATTTTAAACACACATTCTTGGAACCTTAATTCAGATCAAGTTCGTTTGCCAATGAAATTGACCCACTCCTTCATCCTTTTTGAAGCGAAACAAAAGGATAGGTTCACAGCCCTTCATTAATATATCTATATATTACTGTATATAGAAAATAGTTGTTTTCACCATATGGAATTCGCAATAGATTTAAAAATATATTAATTTATTTATTGAGTTATCATCAGCTGTGGGTGAATAAATGCGATCAGGCTTTTTATAGAATCTCTATCAGCTGATAAACTAATTTCATTGCCCTGATAAATGAATATATAAACAGCTTTCTTTATGAGGTAAATATATCTAGGGGAGAGCGTTGTACCTTGAGAATGATGTACCTTGGAAAACGTCAGTTTTTCAACCAGTGGGGCTATTTAGTGGTTAATTTTATGTTTTTCAACACTAGATGTTCGTATAGTTCGAAGTTCAGCAGCATCATATGATTATTAAAGGTATGCTAGGCAAACAAAATTTCAACTAGTCAAAAGAAAATTTTTTCAAAGTTTTTTTTTGTATTCTTATGTTGTGAGGGCTGTATATTCAACTTCATGTGACAACTGATTCTACAACTATTGGTGAGTGAAACTCCATTATTCATAATGCTCTTAAACAAAACCTTTAATAGATTTATTTATTTAAAATGGCGACCTCTTGTACCAGGGAACACAACCACATAATGTACCTCGGAACGTGTGAAAAGGACGCATAGTAGGCCTATTCCTTCATCTTATGATTCTGACAATGATATGGCTCCATTAGTTGACACAAATGGTGAAGACAGCGCTGTAGAAGAATATCTATTTTGTAATGAACAATATGCACAGAATCAGTCTGGAGAAAATTGGATCAAGTGCACAGCACAGTCTTCAAGAGATGGGCACATGAAATTTGTGCAGGATGTGAGAAAAACGGATGGAAAAAATTTATTTGTGACATTTGTAATAATTAAAAATTTTAATAAATGAGTTAAGTATTGACAAGTAGGCTATTATTATTTCTCCAAATAACATGAGAGTTCCAAGGTACAAAAGGTACCAAGGTACATCAATCAATATGATGAAGCCTACTTTGGAGCACTTGCAAGAATTACAAATTTTATTTATTTTCTTTTTTGATACCAAAGGATAAGGTTTAATTTATATCATATTTGATAGAAAACTTGATGCACTTGTCAAGAAAAATATTGTTTCCGTTGAAAAATGCATAGTTTTGTTATTAGAAGCCAAAATATAAAATGTGCTCAAAGGTACAACACTCTCACCTACTCTATAGATACACTAATTCCATTGCCCCGATATACAGAGTGTCCCATGTAAGGTGTAAAAACCGGTCACCAAGGATTCTACACCAAATTTCTGACAAAAAATGTTCAGTGACGTTTTTTAAATGAGGCCTTTGTTTTCGAGATATCTAGATATTATGACTTTTTCGAGATACGCTCACTTCCCACCATTAAATGCTCAATAACTCAAAAACTACTGATCAGATTGGAATTATGATGGCATTGTTGGAAAGATACACGTATTTTCAATATGTAACCCAATCATTTAGGGTGTTTTTTTAGGGGTCAAAGTACAAAAAAGGGGGTTTTTCTAAATCTCGCTGAAATTTTAAAGCGATTTTTCTCGATTTGTTTTTAGGGTGACATAATAAAAATTTTTCATTAAAAACTTCCTCATTTCTTAAGCTTTAAAATTATACTAAAATTTTATAAATTGGTGATTTGCAAATGCTTGAAAATTGTACAAAACTGTCACAAAACCACAAGAATTAGTGTCTAAGGGACAAGAGCTGAAAGAGTAGAAATTTGATTTCAAAATATTTTTGTAAACAGATGTTTTTTGAAAATAAACTATCAATCACTGTGGTCCTTGAGTGACCGCAGGAAGCCGTTGAAGGCAAACTGCAAAAATACTGATCTACAGTAAGTACTGTATTACAGTACTCTTATCAGAAACTTCATACTGAATCACAGGTCTGAAGTCATCGTTGGAAAAAGAAGTAATTTCTCAATTAAGTTGAATATTTCTAAGATTGCTCCATTGGATGAGATTGAAAATCAGGATCAACTGAAGAAAAATGAGTGTAACATATTCATTTCTGATGACTGTGGTGTGCTATGGTGAAATTGCCTACTGTATAGTTTATTTATTTATCTATTTCACAATAGATTGAAAATAGAGTTTTAAATTTTTAGAGCATTGACAAAAGAATAAACAGATACCAAATATTATTCATCATAACGTGAATCAGGCTAGTATAAATAAAAATCATTTCCAGCAAAATGCGCCGGACAACAGTGTATCCACATTCCTTGCCTCAAAGCATTTTAGATAAAAATTTATCTAAAATTTCAATTAAATTTTTTATTTGAGATCCATTAAAAAAATTAAAAACATCACAATTCGAATGCTTGTTGAATAAATATGACCCAAGAGTGTGATTATCGATTATTCCAGTCCACACATTACCTAAAAATTTGTGCTGTAACCGGTTTGCCTCATTACGTAAGGATTTTCAGTTGCCCAAGTATGTGTATTATGAAAATTGACAGCACCACTTCTTGTGAACGTGCTCTCATCCGATCTACCTTTATTGGGAAGCAGTGATTCAACAGAGATTAATCATTTTGGGAAAAAATCTGATTACAACAAGATTTTGAAATCAAATTTATACTCTCTTAGCTCTTGTCCCTTACACACTAATTCTTGTGGGTTTGTGACAGTTTTTTACAATTTTCAAGCATTTGCAAATCACCAATTTATCAAATTTTAGTCTCATTTTAAAGCTTGAGTAATGAGGAAGTCTTTTTGTAAAATTTTCATTATGTCACCCTAAAAACAAATCAAGAAAAATCGCTTTGAAATTTCAGCGAGATTTAGAAAAAAACACTTTTTTGTACTTTGACCCCTAAAACACCCCCTAAATGATTGGGTTACAAATTGTAAATACGTGTATCTTCAGCGAAATTTTGTGCTCTTTCCAACAATGTCATCATAATTCCAGTCTGATCAGTAGTTTTTGAGTTATTGAGCATTTAATGGCGGGAAGTGAGCGTATCTCAAAAAGTCATAATATCAATATTTATCTCGAAATCAAAGGCCTCATTTCAAAAACGTCACTGAACATTTTTTGTCATCCTTGGTAATCGGTTTTTACACCTTACATGGGACACCCTGTATAAGTATACGTGTACGGTAGGTCTTTTTTGTGGAAAATAAATCTGTGTATCAGAGCAACGATAAACTTGAACTTCAAGTGATAGATGTCTTGTGAATTTTAACTAAATCAGTATCTTCAAAACAGCCGTTTTTCGTTACCTCCTACCCCTACCATAAGCTTCGCAAATGAGTTTCCAAAATTAGTTGTTTGGAAGCGCCCGTAGGGCTCACTAGTATAATTATTATCAGGTATATAATTACTACGAAGTTTTCCCGATATTTTTTCAAATTCCCTGACTTTTACAGAATTTAAAAATTCCCTGACTTTTCCCGGTTTTCCCGGTCGCTAGTCACCCTGTGCATACTAAGTAATGGTATCAAAATTCTCACCAAAACCACCTATTTCTGTAAATTTATCTAATCACAATGAAAATTAGTTGGACCCCCCGGGGGTCCAGGGGGCGGAGCCCCCAGGTTAGACAGTTAAGGCGAGCGAAGCGAGTCTGCCGGCTAGTCTACTATAACTTCTCTATAAAATTAGTAAAAAAATAATATGTATGTAATTTAATGTTTATTGGTTTTTAAAAAAGAGAATTTCCTTCTCATCATTTTTATATGTTAGTTATTTCTTAAATATTAAAAATTAAGCCTGTGTGACAGCAAAAACTTTAAATGCGTTTTTCTAAAAACATGCATATTCCTGTTTTGACATTTAAATGGGCATAACTAAGACATATTTTAAGATATCAATCTAAATTTGATGTCAAATTGTTCATGATAAACTCCTTTATTGAGATAAAATGGAAGCACAAATTTGAATTATTGAGAGAACTGGTCCCTTTTTGCTTTCCACATCACCTATATCTTGATTGTTCTTCACCAAAGATTTCTCTAATTCCTTGAATAGTTTATTTTGAACTTCTTTGATCTGTTGTCTGCTTTGCTCTAACCTATCACTCAGTTCAGCATTGATTTTATCTATTTTAGTATTGATTTTATCTATTTTAGTATTATTTTCATCTAATTTAGCATTCAATTCAGTAATACTTTGTATAAGAAAACTTTTTAGATCAAAGTCATTGTTTACTGATGCTAGATTTTGCATATAAGGTTCAGTTATTACCACTGAAATGTTCTGTTTGGTTACTATATCAGAGTCGTTGGCTTCAGTTATTGTTACCTCAAGATCATGATCTTCAGAAATATTGTCTTGTTCTAAAATAATTTTAACACTTGAAGAAGTTTCATCAATACTTTTATTGTTATCATCGGCCGTCTTACTTCTTAAGAAATATCTATTCATTTATAATAATATTTCGCATCTAACCTCATGTATCATCAGTCTACTTCACCACACATTCAACATCATTTGCATAAGGACATAATCCTGTAAATTTAAGTCGCCAGTAGGGGTACCAAATTGCTGCACTCCCTTTTTATAGCGTTTGGCTTGGGGAGTAAACTTCACTGTCCCTAAAGACAGGCTATCTGTTTTGGAGTATCTAAGATTATCGAATATGCTGTGAACTAACGAGATTAAATTCTAAAAACAGAAACAATTTATTCATGTGTCATCCCATCACCCAAATCTATGATACATTGTTGAAAGAAAAATTGGAAAGATGAAAGTAATTTTGAAAGTTATCAGTTCTGAAATAGAAAAACTACATGAAAAAAACTGCAGGTCACATCTTAGGTCTAAATACTTATCTTTTACACTTTGATGAAGATCGATAGAAAAGAAAATAATAAACTTTTCAAATATTTTAGTAATTTGGAAAAAACCTTGAGAGCACTCATCACATACTGTAATGAAAAACCTCTGGTAACTAGGCCTTATTATCCAAAACTGAAAGTATAGTATGAATGGATAAATTCCTGAAACCAGACAAGTTTGATGGTGATCAGCACTCTCCTACAGCTACTCAAGAATGGAATTACTGGCTGAAGACTTTCGAAAATTTTATTGCATCTTTTGAGGAGATTGATGACCAAAGTAAGTTGCGTTTGCTTACCAACCATGTATCTCATTCCGTTTACCTTTTAATTGCTGACAAGAACACATATACATCGGCTGTTGATGCGCTGAAGGTGGCCTATGTAAAATCAATAAACGATATATTTTTAACTAAAGACATCAAACCTATAATCACTAAATCCCGGAAGCACTCTATTGAAGATGCCATTTTCATGAAAACAGAAATTGAAAAAATGCTTGCTGATGGGATAATTGAAGAAAGTAGGTCTCCCTGGAGGGCACAAGCGTTTGTAGTGAAGAATGAAATACCATTGGAAGATTGCCTGTTGATCACTTCTTCAGCTCTCGTCCGAAAGAATGAGATTCAAAAATAGCATGGCTGAAAATAACAAGAAACCAACAATTAATCATACGTTTTTAACATAGTAATCCATGACCAAAAGAAAAGTCTGGATCTAAAATTATATTCTTATTGTTCTTCATGATTGACTTTATTAAATATATTACAATCATTTTATTTACAATTTTTTTTATTTGATCTCTTTTACAAAATATAAATACAATAACTAAAGGTACCAACAATTTTAATTTGTAAGAAATGGATCTTTCAATATTGACCCATCTGTTTATAGCTTTTTTGTACTCAAGAGGCGGTACATTTGAATTTGAGTCAAGGACAGCTGAGATTAGTCGATGATAAATTTGTATCATTACAAAATTAATATCAAACGTGTTAATGGATAAAGATCGTGCATGGAACAACATGAAAAATAATTACGGAGAAACCGGTTACCTCCAGACAATTAAAAAAAATTCTAAATAATATGAGATCTGTGAAAAATAAAATGGACATGAAACAAACTGGGAATAAGCAATTTAAACTCAAAGACTGGGAAAAAGAGTTAATTGATATAATTAACATTGAATCCAATCCCGTCTTTGCAAAGATACCTGGTGCAACTGCAATAGGTACCAGTGAAGGAACATCTGATTCGCCACCTGCTACGAAATTACTGTGAAGGGACTGAAAAGAAAATCAGACAATTTACCAGAAACCAAATTGACAGCGCCATTAAACACTACGGAATTACAAAAATGTGTGCCGACCCAGCCATCCCTACCATATTTGTGTAGTGTAAATCCTTAAATTATTATTGTTAAATTTATTATCAGGAGTCAGGCCTTGTTGGGGGAGCTGGGTTGGCTTTTAGTGTTGATGCTACAGAGTAAGTCTAAGCCGCTAAATAAGACTTAATCAAGTTATTCTTTGCTAAGAAACGTTCATATATATGGCCCAAAATCGCATCTAAAATCAGTCTCAAAGAGCATGTCAAGCTTGTCAAGGCACTCTTGGCCGTTGTATGAATTTTCCTCACGCATGTCAGCACTCTACTAATGGAGTACTAATCTATGCTGTTAGATGTTCTCACATACTTCGTCACACAAATAATGATTAGTATTTAGTGCAGCCGCTTGGAACGCTGTGTATGCTAGGTGGTCACAAAGAAGTTATAGGCGATCAGAAGTTGGCTGAAAGATCGATCGTCGCGAACTCTGGGCGGCTTAAATCGGCAGCAGTGTAGTGAGTTAGTTGCATTGTTTATAATGGCTAACATGGGAAAATTATCATAAAAACAGGATTTAAAGAAGTCAATTACGATTTTTTAAGGAAATCTAATCTAGAAGAAGGGAAGAACCTTGTAGAGAGTAATCATGTTTTTGATGTGGAGGAGTGCAAAGGTATTATACATGGAAAAGTGATGAGACAAACTAGCATCAATGTTGTTTTACAATCTTTTTGTCAAAAAATTTCCACTCTGTTTATCAAAAGTCAACTGCCTAGAGGTGGCAACTGCCTAAATTTGCCTCTGCTTACAATAAATTGATAATTTTGCAACAATAACAAAAACATAACCTCAACGCTGTTATTAGGATTGATTTCTTTAATTACAAATATCATTCACACAAGTGCATAGAAAACGTCTAATTTTCATCAATCAGCAATCTTTTAAACATAAAATAATTTGTTAATATAATATAACTCACTTAGTCCTTCGAACATTAGAGATCCATTTCTCCCATCTATCCTTTTTGTAAGGTAACCAGGAAATGAATAAAATGAAACACCTTTTCCTTCTGTATTCTCATAGGTATTACTGCACCCATATACACAACATATAATACGGCTCTTGGGCATTTTTTGTATGTTTGTCTTGAGAAATATTTTTTTGAAAAAACGTATTTGAAGTGAGACAATTTAGCACACGATTTAATGGCGATCAGATTTTGACTCACTAAGTTAGAGCAAGATCCTCCGCTCGGAGCGCTGTCGGTCGATCACCAGATCGCCTATAATAACATTCACAAAGGGTGGACAAAATAGAATGCGTTTCTGAGCACTGCAAAGAATGAGTTCTACTCATACAAAGAAAAGTAAGAAATACCTACTTAATTATTCTATTTTAATGCCAATTGTTTGAAAATATCAACACGACTGAAATTATTAAAAGAGTTCATTTCTTTCTAATTTAATGCAAATAAAGAGACAGTAGATCTCCAATTATCGACTAATAATAACTATCAATATGAATAGAGAGTTTGGGCAGAACTGCGTTAACAATAACACTAATGCTAGCCTAAACACTCTATGCACCTTCCTGCTTATAGAATCTTGCATTTTAAAAAAGCAGGCAGATGCATAAAGTGTTCAGGTTATCATTAGCGTTGTCATAGTTTTGCCGAATTTCTCTATTATTTCATTTTAGAGTATGGCGATTGTGTAACAAAATTCATAATTTTCCAATAAATTCATAGTTGAGCATAGTTGTAGGCTACTTAACTAACAATAATAATATCGTGTGACCTGGGCACCTGGCTGACTTAGGTCTAGTGTCATAGTTTTCAGGTTGCACGTGACTTAGCGACTATTTTTATGCAACCGGGACCGACAGGCGTAACGTGCCCTTCAAAACACGGAAGTTAAAATAAAAGCATAGTTAGATTGTACAAGAACTTCAAATATTTCTTGAAGTTAATACTGTACATTGTACACTATTGTATTATTTCATCAATAATGTAGTATTATAATAGATTTGTAGCACATTTCTATTATGTTATAGCACAAAACCCCTGAACACGTTTCAACAGTGTTTATGAAATGATTAAAAAAAATGAAAATAATAACAAGTAAAGGTTAAAGATTAAGAAGGTTTGAGATAGTAAAGGTTAAAGGTTGCTATAAAATATTAACTCACTTTTCTAGAGAAGATAGCAGCATGAAAAGAATGACTTCCATGACGACTGGCCACTTTTTATGGTGCTTAGGGAATTGTCGACTTTGATTTACTGTAACAAAGTTAATTTTCATCAATAATATAATAAATACATCTCATAGATTCCAAAAGTATAATACTTCATTAATTGATACGGGCCTACCATATTTCCATGAAATATAATTATTACTAGATCTGTTTCAAGAAAAAACACAATCTGCAAGTAAACTTGAGTACTCTTGCAAGGTAAGACATTATATACTTCCTACAACCATTTAGTAATTATAACATTTCTATTGTTTGTTAAGGAACAGGTATTTGGGAAACCTGAACTCACTCACAGGACAGATTTTATAGGAGTCTTGGTGGAAATAATGAGGTACCTTACAGCTACTGCGATAGTACCATAGTCTATTCCGACTGTAGGTGACTCTTCAGACCCCAAAATTATGTAGCCTATTATTTTGGTCCAAAGAGCGCACTACGCAAACGAGGAGTGAGGCAGATTGCGACTACTTTCCTCACTGAGCTAACAGAGTTTTATCTATGACAAGCCCACCGAAACAAATTATGAAGCTCTGTGCTTAACAGCCCAATCCCACCTTTAACAGGGTCTGGCTGCACAGGTGTGTGTATATGCTGTCTAGCACACCTTTGAGCTACTTCCTGCGTCAAAGCCATCATTCAACAGAGAAGATTGGTAAGCAACACAATTGAAATAGCCTTTTATGTATCTGAGTTGAATAAAGCTCAATTCACCTCAAGGCACAATAAGGTGAATCAGGTGTTTCCGAACCCATCTAAAATCTTTATAATTAAAATGTGTAATAGTTGTTTTTGACCTTTCCCGGCCGTTATAAAGTTAAAAATCGAATTTTGAATGTAGGAGAACCATACTGATATGCTTCTACACAATATAGTACGATCAACATGTTTAGGGAATAACAAATAGCGTTTCAAAAATTGGAGTAAAACCGCTTTTTTCATAATTTCGTCATCTAGACGATCCTAAAATCAGGGTTTAAATTATAATTATTGGCCTATTGATATCCGGCCGTTAAAAATCTAAATTTGAAAGTGGGGTACCGGTAACCAATTTTGAGATTTTTAGAAAGATGAAAGATGCTTATTGGATGACAAATAGCGTTTGAAACAGTAGAATAAAAACAATATTTTACGCTCACTTTGTCCCTAAAATCTGACTCTACCATAGCAGTTGGCTAAAAACATTAATGCCACTTAATATCCATCCAGTCAGTCTTATGCCTGGTTTATCAGTCGTTTGATGAATCATTCAATAGCTATAGATTGAATTTATACATTCGATAAATATTACAGATATTATATTGAATGAATAGTTTAGATAAATATTGCATTATAGTTATTGTACCAATACAGTGAGAAAACAGACATACGATTTGCAGCATAATACAAGATTAGATATGCTTAATAGTACATCTTAATTTTGAATTAATACATGTATTAGTGATGCAAACATGAGGAATACTGAGGGGATTCAGAACGAATTAAAATTCCACCCAGTATGCCAAGACGAGTTGTCAAATATCATTGATAGTTTAAATAATAAAAAAACTGTAGGAATGGATGGGGTATCCAGTAAAATTCTGAAGGAATGTAAAGATCAATTGTTAGACCCTTTGATTCATCTGATCAATCATTCATTAGAACAAGGTGTTTTTCCAGATAACTTAAAAGAGGGGAAGATCTTGCCAATCTTCAAAAGTGGTGATAGAGAAAAGGTAGAAAACTATAGGCCCATTAGTATTTTAAATGTAATAAGTAAAATTTTTGAAAGAGTAGTTCTAAATAGGTTACTTCTGCACCTTCAAGAAGCCAACTTTATCTGTGATGAACAGCATGGCTTCCAGAAAGGGAGATCAACAAAAACAGCCATAGTTTCTCTAGTTGAAAAACTAATAGATATAATAGATTCAGGTGATAAAGCTACTGCAATCTTCTTAGATCTGTCAAAGGCATTTGATTGTGTTAATCATAGAACTTAATTGGAAATACTGCAAAATGTAGGTGTAAATGGGGTTGAACTGAAATGGTTTGAATCATATCTTATTGGGAGATACAATGTGTAGAACTAACTACAGTAGTTGGTAATAGTATAGTAAAGAATAAATCTAATAAATTAGAGGTGCAAGCTGGAGTGCCTCAGGGGTCAATACTAGGTCCATTGCTTTTTTTTGTTATATGTCAACCGTTTACCTAAAGAATTAATTAGTGGTAGAGCCCTCTTATTTGCTGACAATACATCACTCATTTTTAGCAATTCCATTCTAGATCATTTAGAAATAAGTGCCCATATAGGTGTGCAGTCCATTGTCCAATTTTCAAATCAGTTGAAATTAACTATAAATAGTAAAAAATGCCAATACCTTCAATTCAAAAACAAACATAATTTAAATGAAGATAGGGCTATAAACGTGTTTGTAAACGATAATCAATTAGACCAGGAAGAAAAATTTGCATTTCTAGGAGTTATGTTGGATAGACGATTGACCTGGACTCCATACATTGAGAAAATATGTTGTAAAATTTCATCTGGGGTATTTATCCTGCAACAGCTTGCTAGATTGAATGACAAAAAGTTACTTTTTACAGCTTACCATGGGCTCTTACTGTCACATATGCTATTAGGTATGCTATCTTAGTAATTCATCAAAACAAAATCTTGATA
Source organism: Conomelus anceps (assembly GCA_948455865.1). Classification (NCBI taxonomy): domain Eukaryota; kingdom Metazoa; phylum Arthropoda; class Insecta; order Hemiptera; family Delphacidae; genus Conomelus; species Conomelus anceps. The sequence goes on along the minus strand of OX418223.1, from coordinate 56,411,298 downwards.
GGGGTTTTAAGATCCAAAAGAAAGCAGTTAGGTGTATAGAAAGAGTAAATAGATTAGATTCATTTAGGCCGTTGTTCAAGAGACTTGGTCTCCTAACTGTACCCTGCTTATATGTGTATGAAGCTACTTTATATGTAAAAACGAATGATATTAACCAAAATCTTGATGTAAATGATTATAATACAAGAAGCCGAGGAGATTATCACTTGGTGAGTCACAATAGTAGCTTATTCAAACAAAAACCTAGTTATATTGGTAGGAAATTCTACAACAAGCTACCGCAGTTTTTAAAGAGTCTTGAAAATATAGAAATATTTAAAAAACAATTGAAGAAATATTTAGTTGATAAAGCTTTTTATAGTGTACAAGAGTTCCTTTCACATCAAAATTAAGCCTCACCTCAACTAATTGAAGTAATTATGTTATCTAGTGTATAATATTGTTGATCTGACTTGTCTTATACTCCTTAACTGGAGTCTCCAAGACGTAATCTACAAAAAAAAAAAAATAATAATTGAATGCGAAAATTTACCTCACATAGACGGAATGAGCCCTCTTCATATGGTCTATCGCTGCCGAAGGATATGTGAAACGCTTATCACACATTTTACACTGATGCTTTTTCACTGAGTGCATGTCTAATTTGTGCTTGCCCAGAGAGCTTTTCCTGTTGAACGCTTTTGAACAGATCTCGCACTCAAATTTCTTCTCATTCATATGTTTTTGAATGTGAGAAATCAGACTTGTCTTTCTAGGAAATTCCTTGTCACAATAAGCACAAATAAAAGTGTCTTTATCATTTGCCTCAACTGAATGTTTCCTTTTAAAATGTAAATATAATGTAATTTTAGAGTTGAAAGTCTCGGCACAAATCTCGCACATGAATGTTTCCAATTTATGAGGATGTTTCTCTTTCAAATGTTTATTTTTGAACACATGCAAAGACCCAACAAAGATGAAAGTCTCATTACAATCTTCACAGAACCATTGGTTATCGGTTTTGTGCTCCTTAATGATGTGCCTTCCAAGCTTTTGAGTTGTGAGAAACACCTGCTGACAGTGGATGCAAATCTTTCTCTTCTGATGTACAGTCAGATGCTCAAAGTATTCCTCACTAGTGATCAACCACACATCCCTTCTACAGCTTACACACTTTCTTGGTTTGTAGCCACACCGCTTAATGTGATATTGAAATCTAGAAATTCCTTTGAAACCAGACTTTTTACACAGATAGCAACTCATGCTCATATGGTTTTCAACATGAATTCTAAATTTCTTCTCAGTTATTAAATTGCGATCGCACTTGCCACAAGTGAATCCAGTATGAACCTTACCACCTATGGTCGTAAACGTACATTGAAATTCTTTAATATCGATTTCATTGTCTATTATTTTTTTAAAAATATCAAAACATTCATTCAAATTGGCATTCTTGAGCCGATCAAGGTTCATTCGAGATGGTTTGACTTGAGATTCGACTCCCATAGTTTTATTGCCATGTTCAAGACCATGCAATTGGAAATGTAATTTCAGGTATTCTTCGCAATGGTAGGCCATTCCACATGCTCCGCACACATATCCTCCCAACACTGCAAGCTCTGAAACATGACTTGAGAGTTCATCAAAACTCTCATAGAACAAACAGCAATCTGAAGAGCAGGATTTTGAGTATTTTCGATCGTTCTTCAAATGCTGCAACCATTTCACTTCATCAGTACATTGAAACTTGCAGGGCAAACAATTGAACTTATAATGACTGCGTGCATGCTCATTGTATTCATCCAAATCACTCCCTGTACTTTCATTACATATTGAACATGTATATGGGTGTGATGTATGTTGAATCATATGGTTTCTTAATCGTGTGAGAGTTACACAAAACTTTCCACATGCTTGACAAGTCCAACGAATATGATCAGAAATGTGGTTCATTACCAGTTGCCTACGCGATAAGACATGATGTTTACATATAAAACATTTGAAACTAATATTTAGTTTATTTTTATCATTCAGCCAACCACAATAGTATGGCATTAATGAAATTTCACCATTCAAAAGACTATTCAGAGCTTGAACTAACATCTTCACAGCATTAGGATTCTCAAAATTGAATCGAATAACCTTGGGATAGAAAGGTTCCACCTCAAGCATGTAGTCGTGATCGTACTCAAATTTCGAGGAATCAGGAAAAACAGTGTATATAATGTGTTTGGTGCCCATTTCATACTTTACAAGCAAGTAGGGAATTCTATTGCATAACAGGTCAGAATTGCAATCAGTGAAATCTATCTTGTAGGAGTGTCCATCATGTGCCACAGTTACCGAGCTGGATGCAGCAAACAAATGAGAAGAAGGTTGATTTTTTTGGCTGCATGACTTGTCACAAGTTATTTCCATATTCTTTGAATAACTTGATTCCTTATTTTCACAAACAGAAGAGGAATCATCAATTTCTTTGGAGTTTGATTGGGTAGCTGTAGCGTTTGCAGGAGGTAATGATTTATTTCGGTCATTAACTGTCAAAGAAGTATTTCTGCATGACATATCAATAGTGTTTGAGTTTTCATTTATATTCAAAGAAATGGGCAAATCTTCATTGCAATGATCATAATCAACATCATCACTCGAACTACCTGTATCACTAGATTTACTTCCTTCACTGGGTAATTTTATTTCATCTTCTCCTTCTAAATTAGTGGATAATGAATTTGTACCTTCAATGTTAATAGGGAGTACTTGTTGTTGTTGATTTACATCTTCTGAGAATCCGGTACCTTCGAATAGCTTGCAGGCATTTGAAGATTTTGTAACACTAGGGAATGCTATTTCATTGGCGCCACTAGAATGTGACCTGTTTTTTGACCGAATCACTCTATATCTAATTGGCATTTTTATGGATTTCATTTCTATTTTATGACAAGTGTTTTTAAAACACCACAAACTGTCAAGTTTATGTACACAAAACATGCACACAAAATGAGACCAATTGTCATTTTGATCAACAGCTATATCCAATAGCTGAACAATTTTGTATTGCAGCATATTAATTTCAGCACAAGCCAGCGAACCGAATATATTAATCATTTGTTCACATGTAAGTCCACATAACCTACAGTAATTATTAGTGGTTAGGCCTACCTCAAGAAGCGGCGTCGCATTCTGTTGGCTAAGTAAAGTTCTGAGTTTCGTTTGAGTTGTACAACACTCATTTTTAAAACAACTCAAACTGTCAAGTTTATTTACACACAACGCACACACGAAATGAGACAAATATTCACTACGACATACGGCTATATCTAACAATTGAGCTATTTTGTATTGTAGCAGATTACCACGGGCTAATGGGCCAAATAAATAAACAGAAGATGTTTGCTCGTCAGCAGTTGAAGATCCACATAACCTACAAGTAGAGTCGGAGGAGGCCATCTTACTTTGTTTCAACTAATTACTCTGTTTTAAATTATTCTATTTACTTATATAATTATTTTCGGTGGAAGCTGGGCTCTGGGGAGTGTATCATTCTTAGGAATGTTTAGAGGTTATGTAGCTTTGGCTTTGTTATTGACTATTACCATCTGATTACTTCGTCACTCGATATTCATGGGGCAGTGGTAAAAAATGATATATTTATTAATTTGTCCAGATTTATAACATAATATCATGATCATATTCTCTTCTCAATTATATATTTTAATTTTGTATATAAAAATCATTGTTCATTATCATGAAGTTTAAAAAATTCATAATTAGCGTCGTAAGTCGACTACACGATTATCGATATCGGAACGTCAATCGCTTGTTATATGAGGTTAGGTTACAAATAAGAATATAAAATAGATTTCGTGTGTGATTTCTGAACAAATTATGGAACCAAAAATCTCTGAGCATTAATCAAATTGGGCACAGTTCGATATCCCATCCAGTAAAATAATCGCATGAGTTTCGATACCTGATGGAAGTGTCGATATCGATACTTCTTACTATCGATTGGAATTGTGCTACAGAAATGTTTTGCGTATCAAAGTGTCTGTATAAAACTGCATTTTAACGCATGAATTGATGTCTGGAATCGTATTGTAAACAAAATGTAGTTTATTATTGTTTACTTTACAATATTATAAATACAAAAATAAAACATTTAATTAAATTTTAATAGAGAATAAATAAATATTTACTCACGTAGGCTGAAATGTGATATGTTCATTTGCAACAACTGGATCGGTAGTGTTGTAAAGTTTAGGTTAAGTTATAATTTCATTCTATTTATACAAAGTAATACATATATGTATATATTTAACTAAGGTATATATTTAACATGGGTATAACATTTTTGTGGCATTGAAGATGATATTTGAATCGTATATGTTTTAGTGCCAATACCTATTGACAGAACTGCTCCGTATATCGTTCTCTTGCTTTCTTCCGTATCATTCTGTACCTTTCTCAGCTTTCGTTTGTTTCTATCCTATTACAAAACTATCGTTTCGTAACTAACCTAACCTGGCTAGATGTGACTGAACACGACCTTTTAAATCTACACATGTGCGAACATTTAGTGCATGCGCAGAAGCGTAGTCTGCGTGAATGGAATGAAGTGGAATGGAACTGCATAACCAAACCTTTCCTAACCTGGCTGGATGTGACTGAACCACCTCTGTTTACTAGGTCGGTCAAAACGACAGTCGTACAAATGGTGTCCTCCCGATAAAATGGTACGTAGCATTTCAATGACAAATTTACAGAGGTGCTTCAGTCACATCTAGCCAGGTTAGGAAAGGTTTGGTTATGCAGTTTCATTCCACTTCGGTCCATTCACTCAGATTACGCTTCTGCGTATGCGCGAAATGTCGCACATGTGTTGATTTATATGGTATATTTGTTAGGCTTGGTGGGCTTTGCCTGATGTCTGCACAGACAATTTTTGAAAGAAAAACTCTTTAAAATTTTTGGATTTCTTGTTCCATGACGATCTGCGTTGTTAATATTATCTTTTTGTTGTAAATTTAACAACTTGCAGTCAATTGACGACTGCAAATCGTCCTCGAAGTGTAAATGTGTAGTTAAAACGCAACATAACACATCAGCTGTCCAGTATCATTCGGATGATACAGAACAGATGTGTTGATAAGCAAAACAGTATCGATACTTCCATCTGGTATCGAAACTCGTGCGATTATTTCACTGGATGGGATATCGAACTGTGCCCATCAAATTCCATATAGCATCAGTGACTAGTTCTATTCAATTTTAAAAATTCAATTTGAAGCGATCAGTTTAAAGTTTTTATCTGCAACTGTTTTAACTAATAAATTGTCATAAATAATGTTGTTTATGCTAAGTTCTTTATCACTAACCCCATAAAATGTATCATCAGAGAAGTTTCTCGCACTCTAAAGGGTTGATTACATTGGGATAGTTACTCGCTAAGCGAGTAGCGAGTAGGACGTTACTAACCGCCCGTGCTACAGCAGCTCAGCATACCAAGCCAAATTATATTAAAAAAATTATTTCTAGAATCACCCCCATACTATGGAATTTCTAAGACAATAAATAATCTTGCAACACAAAATTAAAATATGAAGTTTACCAACAATTATTCAATAAAATTTCATCAAAACAATATACAATATATCTCATCTGAAGTGTTATGCTGGCAGCCTGCGTGATTAAGTGTAGGCTTGGCCACAATAATATTGTATTTTGGTGTTGGCTACTCTGCCAGCGAGGATAAATGTCACCAAATACAAAGTAGACAGGCTCTCAACTTTGAATTTGGTCACATTTATACACGCTGGCAGAGTAGCCAACACCAAAATACAATATTATTGTGGCCAAACCCTACACTTAATCATGCAGGCTGCCAGCATAACACTTCAGATGAGATATATTGTATATTGTTTTGATGAAATTTCATTGAATTGTTGGTAAACTTCATATTTTAATTTTGTGTTGAAATATTATTTATTGTCTTAGAAATTCCATAGTATGGGGATGATTCTTGAAGATAAATGTTTAATATAATTCGGCTTGGTATGCCGAGTTGCTGTAGCACGGTCGGTCAGTAACGTCCTACTCGCTACTCGCTTAGCGAGTAACTATCCCAATGTAATCAACCCATAAGGAAGCCTTATTGAAATCATACACCAGTAGACTCAAGGATGATGTGAGATCTATGCTGGAAAACTTTGAAGGTAAGGAGTGTATATAAGAATTAAATAGCCATTCTGTGAATAAATTTATAGAATTTCATGATCGAGGGAGTTCCTTATTAACTTAAGTTATTCAAAATCGTCAACTGTAGGGAGTGGTCAAGTGGAAGAAAGGGTCGACTGCGCCTTGACTCTGCCCTCCCAGGAAATCATTTCTCCCTGCTTATGAAGCCCACATGAGTCTGAGAATTGTGCATGGGATATGTGGTTTTAAATTATAGGAATGGTGGGTCTACAGTTTCAGATGGGTTCAGAACCACCAGGTAGGCTAATGCCCGGTTTCTCAGTTGTTTCAATAGCAGCCCCAAGGCTTGTTTCACACCTACCCGGCAGTCAGATCACTAGTGCTGTTTACCCAGCAAAATTACATTGTCATATAATTTCGAAAATTGAGGAATTTATTGCGAAGCGCTCCATATTATACAACGTCCCTACAGCTGGGTAAGCAATACTGGTTAAACAATTGCCGGGTATGTATGAAACTAGCCTTAGTGCCACTATTCAATTATATCCACCTCATCATTCTCCTTCTCTGCCGCTATTCAATCACATCCACCTCCTCCTCCTACTCCTTCAACATCTTCCTCCCCTCCTTTTCCTACACCTTCTCTTCACTTTAGCAACTCCTCCATCTCCTCCTCCTCCTCCTCCTACATCTCTGCCGCTATTCAATTATATCCTCCACCTCCTCCTCATATACCTTCTCCTCTTCCATCTCCTCCTAAACCTTCTCATCCTTCTTCACTATCTTCTCCTCCTCGTCCTTCTCCGCCACCTTCTCCTTCACCTTTTTAAATTTAGTCTGTTTAATCATTTTAGTTTAATAAAAAAATACCTGAAATTAATTTATTAATTGAATGAACCTACAATTGAACAGAAATGTCATAAATCTACCTCCTCCTCCACCTTTTTTCCTCCTTCTCCACCACCTTCTCCTCCTCCTATGTGTTACAAAACAGAACATTCTCCGAATTATTTCTTACTACTGTATTGGCATTTTTTTGGAGATTTTTAGAAATTATTCTATTTTTTTTTGTTACAGAAATTGTGAAACTAGCCCGCGGTGATGTGGACACACAGCTTTCACGGCTGGCACAAAGCGAGCAAGACAACTACGAGATGCACGTGCGCGCGGCCAACATTGTGCGAGCGGGAGAGTCCCTCATGAAACTCGTCTCAGACATCAAGCAGTATCTGATACTCAACGACTTCGCGTCAGTGAACGAAACTATAGCGCAAAACTCGAAACTTTTTCTAAAGAAACAGACAGAGTGCAATCAGAAACTGATGAGTCTGCGTGATGACATGGCCGCCGACCTGTATGACCTTGAAGAGGAGTACTATACCTCTATCTATAAGTAGGATCAATTAAAGTGTGTACATTCATTAAAATCTTTTTTAACAATAACACTGGTGTTATTAGTGGAGATAATGTGTGGTAGCCTACGAATAAAGTTGAGTCTATTTACATACTAAAGCTCACAAGACAACCAATTAAGAGCTTTAATGGCACAATAAAAAACAATCTGAATTTCAAAACTGACGCTGTATTTAAAATAAATATATGATTTACACTCACTTTAACTGGAGATACTGGAGGAATGCATCTCACTTCTGAAAAGAAGCTTATTTTCAGAAGTGAAATGCATCCCTCTAGTATCTCCAGTTAAAGTGAGTGTAAATCATATATTTAATTAGAATACTGTGTCAGTTTTGATATTAGATTGTTCATCAAGTATTTTGTCATGGAAAACATAACAGAATAAAAAACAACTTTAAAACTGTCAAAAGAGAGGGAATAAAATAACAAAAAAGATAAAGAATACATTTTTTTATAAATCAATAATTATAAGAAAGAAAAATATGGACAGAGCAAAGGAAACTGGAACATAATAATGAAGAGGTTTTGGGAGGAGAAGAAGAAAAGGGAATATGAATGATCACTTCAATTTCGAGTCAAGAAACACTGTCCTAAGGGCGATAATGGAAAATAATAATAATGATTTGTGTTATTAGTGGAGATAATGGGTGGTGTAAATAGAGTTAAGTCTATTTATTTATCTACATACAAAAGCTCACATGACAACCAATCAAGAGCCCAAGGACTGTATTTATGGACGTTCCTTCGGTTTTTCTTGACTCTTGAAATGCCTCTATTCAAATTGATAGAAATTAAAAAAAATAAATAGAGCAATCAGCCTACATCGGTAACATTTACCGGTTACCGGCAAGGCTCCATGAACTCAACTAATGACAATTTTTTATGTTGTAATTTCTATTTCACTGGTATATTTAAACATAAATCAATGGATCAGTTCTTGGGAACCTTCTCATTTACCGGTAAATGTTAACAGTGGCGTCTGATTGGTCTATTAAAATTCGTAGAGGATAAAAAAAAAATGATAGACCAATCAGTCAACATTTACCGGTAAATGAGTAGGCTCCCATGAACTCAAGCAATTTCATTCTCGGCAGTCTGTCATACACCTCAGTATGTTCTACCTATAAATTAATATGAACAAGAATACCTATTATAGAATGTATTATATTATAATACCTTCATGAAGGCATTCATTATTCAGAAGGTATTCCTAATACCTAAAACGAACAAGAATAACTTACCTATTTTAATATGAACAAGAATGAAATACTTTCGAAGTAAATGTGAAAATTTATTAAGTTATGTGTATTTAATGGCCATTTCACATTGTTGTAATTTTTGGAGGATCAAGCCCACATAGGTATTATATATCTGTGAGAGGGTAATAGATCGTACCTACAGTTTTAGGTGGGTTCCGGATCAGATCACCTCAATGCTTCTCCAGATACGGCAGTGGCCATTATGTAATTGAAAATTGCGTTGGATTTGAATTGTGTTTGGTCATTGAGTAAGTTGGTTCTGTCTTGTTTATGGTGTTTAAATATTTCATATTGTTCCAGATTAAACCAACTTACTCAATGAACAAATCCAATGAAATTTTCAATTATATAATGGTGACTCATTCTCACCTCAACAAAACATGGCCTCTGGTGGCAGGCTGATGAAACTTCTCTTTAGAAGTGAAATGCATCCTTCCAGTAGCTCCAGTAAAAGTGAGTAAAAATCATAATTTAATTAAAAATGCAGTGTCAGTTTTTATATTTGATTGTTCATTACAGTCATGGAAGTATTTCGTCATGGAAATAGCTATTTATCTACGACCATGTCATAATGTATACATTAGTTTCACAATTGATGCCAAAACAGCTGTCTTTTCAAAATTCTTTTTGAAACCCGTTGCATAATGAGCTCATTATAGTACAGGTTCTACATTATAACACAGGTTCTGGACCAATCAGAAGCATTTTTGATGGAATCAATATCGTAATTCAATATTGTGAAACTATATCAGCTGATTTGATCAAACTGCTACACCAGCTGCTTCAACCTAACAATCTATAATTATATATATAATCGAAATACCACTGACTGACTCATTCATCACAGTTTCTCAGGAACCACTCGACCAAAAACGATAAAATTTGGTACACGTATTCAGTAGGGGGACTAGACGCGTGCTAAGAAAGGGTTTCAAAATTTACCCCAAAATTGAAGATTTTTGAAAATTTAGGTGACAACAACTTCTAGATAACCATAAGGTCAAATCAGATAAAGTTTGGTATTCATGTTAAGTATCGGCCTTAGATGTACCTTGGAAAAAAGTTTCAAAATTAGCCCCAAAATCGACGATTTTTGAAAAGTTTGGTGATAAACAGCAAAATATTTTGAAATTTGCACTTAACAGATGTCATCAACCTGGCATAATAACATTTAATCATACCCAGTCATATGTTTCCCACATATTGCAAGGCTCCGACTGTATGGTAGCCTACATGCAAAGTGCAAAGTCTATTGCTGTTCAAAGACAGTGTAAATAACGCTGCTAAGGGGACTACCATATGATTAAAAACGGTTGACTTCTATCAGCTGTTCCTTTAAGCTGTTTGGCTGGCAAGTTCAGTAGGTTAGGTCTATTAATGAATAATAATTTGTTTCAAACAAAGCAAACTTATCCCGAGCTACCAAAATAATTTCAATAGCTAAAAGCCAACGTTTATGAAAAGTATATGTTTGATTAAGACCCTAGATGCATACTAAGTAATGGTATCAAAATTCTCACCAAAATCACCTATTTCTGTAAATTTATCTAATCACAATGGAAATTAGTTGGACCCCCCGGGGATCCAGAGGGCGGAGCCCCCTGGCTAGACAGTTAAGGCGAGCGAAGCGAGTCTGCCGGCTAGTCTACTATAACTTCTCTATAAAATTAGTAAAAAAAATAGTATGTATGTAATTTAATGTTTATTGGTTTTTAAAAAAGAGAATTTCCTTCTCATCATTTTTATATATTAGTTATTTCTTAAATATTAAAAATGAAGCCTGTGTGACTGAGCAAAAACTTTAAATACGTTTTTCTAAAAACATGCATATTCCTGTTTTGACATTTAAATGGGCATAACTAAGACATTTTTTAAGATATCAATCTAAATTTGATGTCAAATTGTACATGATGAACTCCTTTATTGAGATAAAATGAAAGCACAAATTTGAATTATTGAGAGAACTGGTCCCTTTTTGCATTCCACATCACCTATATCTTGATTGTTCTTCACCAAAGATTTCTCTAATTCCTTGAATAGTTTATTTTGAACTTCTTTGATCTTTTGTCTGCTTTGCTCTAGCCTATCACTCAGTTCAGCATTGATTTTATCTATTTTAGTATTGATTTTTTCTATTTCAGTATTATTTTCATCTAATTTAGCATTCAATTCAGTAATACTTTGTATAAGAAAACTTTTTAGATCAAAGTCATTGTTTACTGATGCTAGCTTTTGCATATAAGGTTCAGTTATTACCACTGAAATGTTCTGTTTGGTTACTATATCAGAGTCGTTGGCTTCAGTTATTGTTACCTCAAGATCATGATCTTCAGAAATATTGTCTTGTTCTAAAATAATTTCAACACTTGAAGAAGTTTCATCAATACTTTTATTGTTATCATCGGCCATCTTACTTCTTAAGGGTCGGCTGTAGCGCGGCCATGTTGGATTTGTATCTCCATAAGAGCAATGCTAATTTCGAAACCATATAACTCACCTATTTATAATCAGAAAATTACTGTCAATGTCTTATTTTGAAGGTCTGATTATGCTCAAGCGACTTTGCTTTCTGAAAAATTCATACTTCTTCCACTGTTTGTTCTAAATAAGCATTTATGAGTCATGAATTTATGATTTTTTTCTGACGTTTGTGATATAGATATCAAAAAATGACAAAACAAGTCCTCTCCGTTATAATGTTTTTCATGACAAGGAATTTTTTCTCAAGTATTGCTTCATTTGTCAAGTTTTTAAATGGTTTTTTGTGGAGGTATGTTCAACAAAATAGCTGCTGTTCGGTCCACTTAAAATAGACTTGCCTATAAGCAGTACCGTTGACAGGAAGCGCCAGTACGCACAAACACACACAATAGTAACTGAACCGGCAGTGAGTGGCCTTGAAGCTTGTTCGCAAATAGCTGTCTCCCTTCCAGTAGAGAGAATCTACATTATCTTATCTTATTGTTATCTTATTGATCTCTTCTTCTTATTTGTTCTCTTTTCTTCCATCAGTCAGTTGTAGATCGTTGTAGCGTCAAGGGACATGTATCCGGTCGTGCTGAATTGATTTTAGAAGTTTTAGGAGCAAAACTTTTCTAGTTATGGGGAATAAAAAACGTTTGAAGGTCCATAAACTAAAAAATCGGCCATATTCTTGCAGCAATTTCAAAAAAAATAAAACAATAGACATATATCAATAATTTTATCAAATTATTGTTCATTCTTTGAAGTATTCAATTTTACAGTAGTGGACAGTATTAAAATACACACACTACTTTGTTTTCTTGGAATTAATTCTTTTTAAATATTCTATGTGCAGTTACCCTGGCAATCGTATGTGATAATCATAAATAGTTTATTAGTCTAGTAAATAGGTTTATTTAGTATATGCTTTGGATAATCATAAATAGTTTATTAGTCTAGTAAATAGTTTTATTTAGTATATGCTTTGGATAATAGCTTTGCTCATATTCTTCATAAAATTGCTTCATATTTTTGAAGCAATAAAAAAATAATAGCCATGTATATTATTTTTTCTATTTATTAGGACAATTTTTTGCACGTAGAATAAATTGTACAATATGTTTTGGTTGATCAATACTTTTGTCAAATTATTGTTCATTATTCACTTCTGCAGTAGTATACAGTAGTAAAATATACAATACTTAGTAGGCCTATGTTTCTGAATTCATTATTTTTAAATGTTCGATGCAGTCGAATTCAAATATTGCTACAAAAAGTGTGCAGTACCCTTGCACTCATGTGTTATAATCATGAATAGGTTCGAAGTCTAGTAAATAGTTTCATTTAGTCTATGCTTTGGAATAGCTTTGCCCATTTTCGCTGCTCAACGTAACTAATTATTCGATCGTAATTAGCAATAATAATATGTTTATGAAGTTTATTACACTGTATTTTTAGATGAAAAATTTCATTTTCAAATATTAGAGTTAGTCTATGTTATTCATTGATATGTTCATATAATTTGTAGGCCTACTATTTTTTTTTCTCACAGAATTAACTGTTGGATATTTTGATAGATATTTGAATTCGGGTATAGTTATTTGTTATTTTTAATGGCTGATTGATCTGCATTTATATTTTTGCCATCTTCTTGCTGTTGGAATATTAAATTTATGTTGCAATATTTATTCATAGCCTAGTGTATATTATTATTTTGTGATTGATGCATTTTTTAAAACAAAGTTTAGTATGCTGTTCGGACCTTTGATGTTTCATATTATTGACGTTATACCGTATCTGTTATAAAGTATATCCTAATGCTTAGATGATTTTTGTGCAATATTATAAATTTTCAAGAAATTAATGTTCTTGCAAATAAAAGTTTCTATGGATTGAAGGGTCTCAAACAATATCTATTCGTAAAGCAATAAAATTATGAATAGAGGAAGCAAGAATGTCAACAGTGGCAAGATGCAACAGATAAGAGTGCAGTAACCTTGTCTTCCTAGGGTGGTGGATGGCTCTTCGCTCTTTGTCTCTTCTCTCTTAGCGCTCTCACTTCTCACACGCACACAAAGACAAACCTTACTCACACAAATGTCAGTGATACTGTACTCTTTTTAGTTTGAAACTAGTTCGTTCATAACTTGACAGATTCGCTACTGTCGATTTTGAAAAACATTCTAGCTACTGCCGACCCTTAAGAAATATCTATTCATTTATAATAATATTTCGCATCTAACCTCATGTATCATCAGTCTACTTCACCACACATTCAACATCATTTGCATAAGGACATAATCCTGTAAATTTAAGTCGCCAGTAGGGGTACCAAATTGCTGCATTCCCTTTTTATAGCGTTTGGCTTGGGGAGTAAACTTCACTGTCCCTAAAGACAGGCTATCTGTTTTGGAGTATCTAAGATTATCGAATATGCTGTGAACTAACGAGATTAAATTCTAAAAACAGAAACAATTTATTCATGTGTCATCCCATCACCCAAATCTATTGATACATTGTTGAAAGAAAAATTGGAAAGATGAAAGTAATTTTGAAAGTTATCAGTTCTGAAATAGAAAAACTACATGAAAAAAAACTGCAGGTCACATCTTAGGTCTAAATACTTATCTTTTGCACTTTGATGAAGATCGATAGAAAAGAAAATAATAAACTTTTCAAATATTTTAGTAATTTGGAAAAACCTTGAGAGCACTCATCACATACTGTAATGAAAAACCTCTGGTAACTAGGCCTTATTATCCAAAACTGAAAGTATAGTATGAAAAAATGGATAAATTCCTGAAACCAGACAAGTTTGATGGAGATCAGCACTCTCCTACAGCTACTCAAGAATGGAATTACTGGCTGAAGACTTTCGAAAATTTTATTGCATCTTTTGAGGAGATTGATGACCAAAGTAAGTTGCGTTTGCTTACCAACCATGTATCTCATTCCGTTTACCTTTTAATTGCTGACAAGAACACATATACATCGGCTGTTGATGCGCTGAAGGTGGCCTATGTAAAATCAATAAACGATATATTTTTAACTAAAGACATCAAACCTATAATCACTAAATCCCGGAAGCACTCTATTGAAGATGCCATTTTCATGAAAACAGAAATTGAAAAAATGCTTGCTGATGGGATAATTGAAGAAAGTAGGTCTCCCTGGAGGGCACAAGCGTTTGTAGTGAAGAATGAAATACCATTGGAAGATTGCCTGTTGATCACTTCTTCAGCTCTCGTCCGAAAGAATGAGATTCAAAAATAGTATGGCTGAAAATAACAAGAAACCAACAATTAATCATACGTTTTTAACATAGTAATCCATGACCAAAAGAAAAGTCTGGATCTAAAATTATATTCTTATTGTTCTTCATGATTGACTTTATTAAATACATTACAATCATTTTATTTACAATTTTTTTTATTTGATCTCTTTTACAAAATATAAATACAATAACAAAAGGTACCAACAATTTTAATTTGTAAGAAATGGATCTTTCAATATTGACCCATCTGTTTATAGCTCTTTTGTACTAATGAGGCGGTACATTTGAATTTGAGTCAAGGACAGCTGAGATTAGTCGATGATAATTTTGTATCATTACAAAATTAATATCAAACGTGTTAATGGCAAAAGATTGTGCTTGGAATAACATGAAAAATAATTACAACGAAAGTACGGAGAAACCGGTTACCTCCAGACAATTAAAAAAAATTCTAAATAATATGAGATCTGTGAAAAATAAAATGGACATGAAACAAACTGGGAATAAGCAATTTAAACTCAAAGACTGTGAAAAAGAGTTAATTGATATAATTAACATTGAATCCAATCCCGTCTTTGCAAAGATACCTGGTGCAACTGCAATAGGTACCAGTGATGGAACATCTGATTCGCCACCTGCTACGAAATTACTGTGAAGGGACTGAAAAGAAAATCAGACAATTTACCAGAAACCAAATTGACAGCGCCATTAAACACTACAGAATTACAAAAATGTGTGCCGACCCAGCCATCCCTACCATATTTGTGTAGTGTAAATCCTTAAATTATTATTGTTACATTTATTATCAGGAGTCAGGCCTTGTTGGGGGAGCTGGGTTGGCTTTTAGTGTTGATGCTACAGAGTAAGTCTAAGCCGCTAAATAAGACTTAATCAAGTTTTTCTTTGCTAAGAAACGTTCATATATACGGCCCAAAATCGCATCTAAAATCAGTCTCAAAGAGCATGTCAAGCTTGTCAAGGCACTCTTGGCCGTTGTATGAATTTTCCTCACGCATGTCAGCACTCTACTAATGGAGTACTAATCTATGCTGTTAGATGTTCTCACATACTTCGTCACACAAATAATGATTAGTATTTAGTGCAGCCGCTGGGAACGCTGTGTATGCTAGGTGGACACAAAGAAGTTATAATAACATTCACAAAGGGTGGACAAAATAGAATGCGTTTCTGAGCACTGCAAAGAATGAGTTCTACTCATACAAAGAAAAGTAAGAAATACCTACTTAATTATTCTATTTTAATGCCAATTGTTTGAAAATATCAACACGACTGAAATTATTAAAAGAGTTCATTTCTTTCTAATTTAATGCAAATAAAGAGACAGTAGATCTCCAATTATCGACTAATAATAACTATCAATATCAATAGTGAGTTTGGGCAGAACTGCATTAACAATAACACTAATGCTAGCCTAAACACTCTATGCACCTTCCTGCTTATAGAATCTTGCATTTTAAAAAAGCAGGCAGATGCATAAAGTGTTCAGGTTATCATTAGCATTGTCATAGTTTTGCCGAAATTCTCTATTATTTCATTTTAGAGTATGGCGATTGTGTAACAAAATTCATAATTTTCCAATAAATTCATAGTTGAGCATAGTTGTAGGCTACTTAACTAACAATAATAATATCGTGTGACCTGGGCACCTGGCTGACTTAGGTCTAGTGTCATAGTTTTCAGGTTGCACGTGACTTAGCGACTATTTTTATGCAACCGGGACTGACAGGCATAACGTGCCCTTCAAAACACGGAAGTGTACTACACTAAAATGAAAGCATAGTTAGATTGTACAAGAACTTCAAATATTTCGTGAAGCTAATACTGTACATAGTAATATTGTACACTACCTTGTATTATTTCATCAATAATGTAGTATTATAATAGATTTGTAGCACATTTCTATTATGTTATAGCACAAAACCCCTGAACACGTTTCAACAGTGTTTATGAAATGATTAAAAAAAATGAAAATAATAACAAGTAAAGGTTAAAGATTAAGAAGGTTTGAGATAGTAAAGGTTAAAGGTTGCTATAAAATATTAACTCACTTTTCTAGAGAAGATAGCAGCATGAAAAGAATGACTTCCATGACGACTGGCCACTTTTTATGGTGCTTAGGGAATTGTCGACTTTGATTTACTGTAACAAAGTTAATTTTCATCAATAATATAATAAATACATCTCTTAGATTCCAAAAGTATAATACTTCATTAATTGATACGGGCCTACCATATTTCCATGAAATATAATTATTAACAGATCTGTTTCAAGAAAAAACACAATCGGCAAGTAAACTTGAGTACTCTTGCAAGGTAAGACATTATATACTTCCTACAACCATTTAGTAATTATAACATTTCTATTGTTTGTTAAGGAACAGGTATTTGGGAAACCTGAACTCACTCACAGGACAGATTTTATAGGAGTCTTGGTGGAAATAATGAGGTACCTTACAGCTACTGCGATAGTACCATAGTCTATTCCGACTGTAGGTGACTCTTCAGACCCCAAAATTATGTAGCCTATTATTTGGTCCAAAGAGCGCACTAAGCAAACGAGGAGTGAGGCAGATTGCGACTACTTTCCTCACTGAGCTAACAGAGTTTTATCTATGACAAGCCCACCGAAACAAATTATGAAGCTCTGTGCTTAACAGCCCAATCCCACCTTTAACAGGGTCTGGCTGCACAGGTGTGTGTATATGCTGTCTAGCACACCTTTGAGCTACTTCATGCGTCAAAGCCATCATTCAACAGAGAAGATTGGTAAGCAACACAATTGAAATAGCCTTTTATGTATCTGAGTTGAATAAAGCTCAATTCACCTCAAGGCACAATAAGGTGAATCAGGTGTTTCCGAACCCATCTAAAATCTTTATAATTAAAATGTGTAATAGTTGTTTTTGACCTTTCCCGGCCGTTATAAAGTTAAAAATCGAATTTTAAATGTAGGAGAACCATACTGATATGCTTCTACACAATATAGTACGATCAACATGTTTAGGGAATAACAAATAGCATTTCAAAAATTGGAGTAAAACCGCTTTTTTCATAATTTCGTCATCTAGACGATCCTAAAATCAGGGTTTAAATTATAATTATTGGCCTATTGATCTCCGGCCGTTAAAAATCTAAATTTGAAAGTGGGGTACCGGTAACCAATTTTGAGATTTTTAGAAAGATGAAAGATGCTTATTGGATGACAAATAGCGTTTGAAACAGTAGAATAAAAACAATATTTTACACTCACTTTGTCCCTAAAATCTGACTCTACCATAGCAGTTGGCTAAAAACATTAATGCCACTTAATATCCATCCAGTCAGTCTTATGCCTGGTTTATCAGTCGTTTGATGAATCATTCAATAGCTATAGATTGAATTTATACATTCGATAAATATTACAGATATTATATTGAATGAATAGTTTAGATAAATATTGCATTATAGTTATTGTACCAATACAGTGAGAAAACTGACATACGATTTGCAGCATAATACAAGATTAGATATGCTTAATAGTTCATCTTAATTTTGAATTAATACATGTATTAGTGATGCAAACATGAGGAATACTGAGGGGATTCAGAACGAATTAAAATTCCACCCAGTATGCCAAGACGAGTTGTCAAATATCATTGATAGTTTAAATAATAAAAAAACTGTAGGAATGGATGGGGTATCCAGTAAAATTCTGAAGGAATGTAAAGATCAATTGTTAGACCCTTTGATTCATCTGATCAATCATTCATTAGAACAAGGTGTTTTTCCAGATAACTTAAAAGAGGGGAAGATCTTGCCAATCTTCAAAAGTGGTGATAGAGAAAAGGTAGAAAACTATAGGCCCATTAGTATTTTAAATGTAATAAGTAAAATTTTTGAAAGAGTAGTTCTAAATAGGTTACTTCTGCACCTTCAAGAAGCTAACTTTATCTGTGATGAACAGCATGGCTTCCAGAAAGGGAGATCAACAAAGACAGCCATAGTTTCTCTAGTTGAAAAACTAATAGATATAATAGATTCAGGTGATAAAGCTACTGCAATCTTCTTAGATCTGTCAAAGGCATTTGATTGTGTTAATCATAGAACTTTATTAGAAATACTGCAAAATGTAGGTGTAAATGGGGTTGAACTGAAATGGTTTGAATCATATCTTATTGGGAGAAAACAATGTGTAGAACTAACTATAGTAGTTGGTAATAGTATAGTAAAGAATAAATCTAATAAATTAGAGGTGCAAGCTGGAGTGCCTCAGGGGTCAATACTAGGTCCATTGCTTTTTTTTTGTTATATGTCAACCGTTTACCTAAAGAATTAATTAGTGGTAGAGCCCTCTTATTTGCTGAAAATACATCACTCATTTTTAGCAATTCCATTCTAGATCATTTAGAAATAAGTGCCCATATAGGTGTGCAGTCCATTGTCCAATTTTCAAATCAGTTGAAATTAACTATAAATAGTAAAAAATGCCAATACCTTCAATTCAAAAACAAACATAATTTAAATGAAGATAGGGCTATAAACGTGTTTGTAAACAATAATCAATTAGACCAGGAAGAAAAAATTGCATTTCTAGGAGTTATGTTGGATAGACGATTGACCTGGACTCCATACATTGAGAAAATATGTTGTAAAATTTCATCTGGGGTATTTATCCTGCGACAGCTTGCTAGATTGAATGACAAAAAGTTACTTTTTACAGCTTACCATGGGCTCTTACTGTCACATATGCTATTAGGTATGCTATCTTAGTAATTCATCAAAACAAAATCTTGATAGGGGTTTTAAGATCCAAAAGAAAGCAGTTAGGTGTATAGAAAGAGTAAATAGATTAGATTCATTTAGGCCGTTGTTCAAGAGACTTGGTCTCCTAACTGTACCCTGCTTATATGTGTATGAAGCTACTTTATATGTAAAAACGAATGATATTAACCAAAATCTTGATGTAAATGATTATAATACAAGAAGCCGAGGAGATTATCACTTGGTGAGTCACAATAGTAGCTTATTCAAACAAAAACCTAGTTATATTGGTAGGAAATTCTACAACAAGCTACCGCAGTTTTTGAAGAGTCTTGAAAATATAGAAATATTTAAAAAACAATTGAAGAAATATTTAGTTGATAAAGCTTTTTATAGTGTACAAGAGTTCCTTTCACATCAAAATTAAGCCTCACCTCAACTAATTGAAGTAATTATGTTATCTAGTGTATAATATTGTTGATCTGACTTGTCTTATACTCCTTAACTCCTTAACTGGAGTCTCCAAGACGTAATCTACAAAAAAAAAAAAAAAAATAATAATAATTTTCACTGAGTGCATGTCTAATTTGTGCTTGCCCAGAGAGCTTTTCCTGTTGAACGCTTTTGAACAAATCTCGCACTCAAATTTCTTCTCATTCATATGTTTTTGAATGTGAGAAATCAGACTTGTCTTTCTAGGAAATTCCTTGTCACAATAAGCACAAATAAAAGTGTCTTTATCATTTGCCTCAACTGAATGTTTCCTTTTAAAATGTAAATATAATGTAATTTTAGAGTTGAAAGTCTCGGCACAAATCTCGCACATGAATGTTTCCAATTTATGAGGATGTTTCTCTTTCAAATGTTTATTTTTGAACACATGCAAAGACCCAACAAAGATGAAAGTCTCATTACAATCTTCACAGAACCATTGGATATCGGTTTTGTGCTCCTTATCGATGTGCCTTTCAAGCTTTTTACATGTGAGAAACACCTGCTGACAGTGGATGCAAATCTTTCTCTTCTGATGTACAGTCAGATGCTCAAAGTATTCCTCACTAGTGATCAACCACACATCCCTACTACAGCTTACACACTTTCTTGGTTTGTAGCCACACCGCTTAATGTGATATTGAAATCTAGAAATTCCTTTGAAACCAGACTTTTTACACAGATAGCAACTCATACTCATATGGTTTTCAACATGAATTCTAAATTTCTTCTCAGTTATTAAATTGCGATCGCACTTGCCACAAGTGAATCCAGTATGAACCTTACCACCTATGGTCGTAAACGTACATTGAAATTCTTTAATATCGATTTCATTGTCTATTATTTTTTTAAAAATATCAAAACATTCATTCAAATTGGCATTCTTGAGCCGATCAAGGTTCATTTGAGATGGTTTGACTTGAGATTCGACTCCCATAGTTTTATTGCCATGTTCAAGACCATGCACTTGGAAATGTAATTTCAGGTATTCTTCGCAATGGTAGGCCATTCCACATGCTCCGCACACATATCCTCCCAACACTGCAAGCTCTGAAACATGACTTGAGAGTTCATCAAAACTCTCATAGAACAAACAGCAATCTGAAGAGCAGGATTTTGAGTATTTTCGATCGTTCTTCAAATGCTGCAACCATTTCACTTCATCAGTACATTGAAACTTGCAGGGCAAACAATTGAACTTATAATGACTGCGTGCATGCTCATTGTATTCATCCAAATCACTCCCTGTACTTTCATTACATATTGAACATGTATACAGGTGTGATGTATGTTGAATCATATGGTTTCTTAATCGTGTGAGAGTTACACAAAACTTTCCACATGCTTGACAAGTCCAACGAATATGATCAGAAATGTGGTTCATTACCAGTTGCCTACGCGATAAGACATGATGTTTACATATAAAACATTTGAAACTAATATTTAGTTTATTTTTATCATTCAGCCAACCACAATAGTATGGCATTAATGAAATTTCACCATTCAAAAGACTATACAGAGCTTGAACTAACATCTTCACAGCATTAGGATTCTCAAAATTGAATCGAATAACCTTGGGATAGAAAGGTTCCACCTCAAGCATGTAGTCGTGATCGTACTCAAATTTCAAGGAATCAGGAAAAACAGTGTATATAATGTGTTTGGTGCCCATTTCATACTTTACAAGCAAGTAGGGGATTCTATTGCATAACAGGTCAGAATTGCTATCAGTGAAATCTATCTTGTAGGAGTGACCATCATGTGCCACAGTTACCGAGTTGGATGCAGCAAACAAATGAGAAGAAGAAGGTTGATTTTTTTGGCTGCATGACTTGTCACAAGTTATTTCCATATTCTTTGAATAACTTGATTCCTTATTTTCACAAACAGAAGAGGAATCATCTATTTCTTTGGAGTTTGATTGGGTAGCTGTAGCGTTTGCAGGAGGTAATGATTTATTTCGGTCATTAACTGTCAAAGAAGTATTTCTGCATGACATTTCAATAGTGTTTGAGTTTTCATTTATATTCAAAGAAATGGGAAAATCTTCATTGCAATGATCATAATCAACATCATCACTCGAACTACCTGTATCACTAGATTTACTTCCTTCACTGGGAAATTTTATTTCATCTTCTCCTTCTAAATTAGCGGATAATGAATTTGTACCTTCAATGTTAATAGGGAGTACTTTTTGTTGTTGATTTACATCTTCTGAGAATCCGGTACCTTCGAATAGCTTGCAGGCATTTGAAGATTTTGTAACACTAGGGAATGCTATTTCATTGGCGCCACTAGAATGTGACCTGTTTTGAGGAGTATCAAATCCTGAAGAACGCTGATTAGAACTATTAAATCTAGTTTGCAATGCATCACAACTATTATTTACAGCTTCCTCATCATTTGACCGAATCACTCTATATCTAATTGGCATTTTTATGGATTTCATTTCTATTTTATGACAAGCGTTTTTAAAACACCACAAACTGTCAAGTTTATGTACACAAAACATGCACACAAAATGAGACCAATTGTCATTTTGATCAACGGCTATATCCAATAGCTGAACAATTTTGTATTGCAGCATATTAATTTCACCACAAGCCAACGAACCGAATATATTAATCATTTGTTCACATGTAAGTCCACATAACCTACAGTAATTATTAGTGGTTAGGCCTACCTCAAGAAGCGGCGTCGCATTCTGTTGGCTAAGTAAAGTTCTGAGTTTCGTTTGAGTTGTACAACACTCATTTTTAAAACAACACAAACTGTCAAGTTTATTTACACACAACACACACACGAAATGAGACAAATATTCACTACGACATACGGCTATATCTAACAATTGAGCTATTTTGTATTGTAGCAGATTACCACGGGCTAACGGGCCAAATAAATAAACAGAAGATGTTTGCTCGTCAGCAGTTGAAGATCCACATAACCTACAAGTAGAGTCAGGGGAGGCCATCTTACTTAGTTTCAACTAATTACTCTGTTTTAAATTATTCTATTTACTTATATATTTTCGGTGGAAGCTGGGCTCTGGGGAGTGTATCATTCTTAGGAATGTTTAGAGGTTATGTTGCTTTGTTAAATTGTTATTGACTATACTATGACCATCTGATTACTTCGTCACTCGATATTCATGGGGCAGTGGTAAAAAATGATATATTTATTAATTTGTCCAGATTTATAACATAATATCATGATCATATTCTCTTCTCAATTATATATTTTAATTTTGTAGATAAAAAATCATTGTTCATTATCATGAAGTTTAAAAAATTCATAATTAGCGTCGTAAGTAGACTACACGATTATTGATATCGGAACGTGAAACGCTTGTTATTTGAGGTTAGGTTACAAATAAGAATCAGTGTGTCTAGCACTAGTGTACTTTAGGGATGAGCATCGATGGGAAAACATCGATGTTGACATCGAACCATACCATCGATGTGAGGAAAACATCAGTCTCTAAACATCGATGTATTTCAGTGCAAAACATCGATGTTTTAGGAAAAAATCATTCACTCATTGCTACCAAAGTACAATAATGTTTGATATTGATTTTTTCTTCTTATGGTTTAAGTTGATGCAAACAAGTTTTTTTGATAGTATAGTTCAAATCTCACAATTTTAAGTGAAGGACAAATAAGTCCCTCACAGCCCCTGAGGGGCCCAAGTTCCCCCCAAACTCAATCCTGATATAACCTGTGCTTTACATAATATTTTACTGCTCTTTGATCCTTCAATTACTGTAATTTTTTGAGAATAAATTGTTATTTTAAAGTAAAACCATTGAAGCAATAAAAATTGACTGTTCTTGGATGCGAGTGACTGGCAAGAAAACTTCACATTATCTGCTTCATCGTCACTTACCTGGTGGTTTGAAGCCCACCAGAAACTGTAGGTCCAACTCATCATTCACAATCACCCACTGATACCCACGCACAGGTTTTAAATCCATGTAGGCTTTATCCACAGCAAAAAATAATGTTCATTTTCAGACTCCTTTGAGAAATCAAGAAGACATACTGTAGTTTTCATATAACTTGGCAGCAGTATGCTGGGTTCAGATGTAGCATGTCCCATCTGCTACATGCTGCCAAGTTATATGAATACTACAGTACCTCTAAATCACTGTCAACTAGTAGCCTGTCAACATCATAATCTAGAAACTTGGTGAAACTTGGGAGTCCACTTACAAAAAGGCTGAAGTCCTTCTCTATAAAATTGGGCTATGGTTAAGGCATAACCTTTTAACTGTTAATGCTAAGAAAACAAAATACTTGGCTTTTTCTCCGGATAGTAAAGGTCAACCACCTATAAACAAATTGCTAAAAATCCATTTTGAAACCTGTAACTTTAACAGTAACTCTAATAGTCTTGCATTTCACACATGTAATTGTGAACCTTTGGATAGGCCAACTGCTTTGAAATATCTGGGAATTATTGTTGATCAACATCTCAAGTGGAAGAGCCATATTGATTGTCTGATTTCTAGATTGAGATATTTAATTTTCCAATTCTATAGGATAAATAAGTTGAACAATTTAGATATAATTAGACTAATATATAATGCTTACGCCGAATCCATTCTGCAGTACTGTATTGAGGTATAGGGGGGTGCAATGAATACACACTTCAACAAGTTGTTCATTATTCAAAAATATATAATACGAGCAGCACTGGGTAGACCTAGACTTTATACAAGTAGACTGATTTTTGATGAATTCCAAGTATTAACTGTAAGACAATTATTTATGAAGAAACTTATTGTATACATAAATTGCAATAGAGAACTATTCAAATTCAGACAGATTGATTACAATATAAGACCGTTGAGAAATCTAGTTTTGATTCCAAATCTCAATAAACGCATTTGCAGACATCAAACTCTCTATATTTGCTGTAAACTTCTTAATGTGATACCCATAGAGCTGATACCATTCACGAATAAAACTAAAACTCTTAGAATAGATGCTTGGGTGAAGGCAAATGTTTATTTTAAAATAGGCTCTGTATTCTTATGATGTTTGATATAAGTTATTTTTAAGATTGTTTATAAGTGTTATTGTTTTGATTTTCATCTGGCGCACAAGCTTGGCTTTGCTGATGGAAATCTTGAAGTATATATATTTTTTTTCTTATATGTACTGTAAAAAAAAACATAGTTTAATATAGTTTTTCTTATATGTACTGTAAAAAAGAATGACACTCATGTCTACATCTACATTTACTATTATCTCTATTACTATTACTTTAACACTCCTAACCGACTGGTCTTGCTTGCTTATTGTATACGATTGTTCTAAAAAACGGTGTGTTGAAAATAAAATTAGCAAGTCCGCGTTTATAAAACATCAATTTACGAAAACATCGCTGGTAAACATCGATGTATGAAAAACATCGTTCCCTTACCATCGATGTCAAAAACATCGAGCATCGACATGGAAACATCGATGTTTTAAAAACATCGACCATCGATGCTCATCCCTAGTGTACTTGTACTAGATCTAGTACATTTCCCCACCATCTAGTACACTAGTACATTTGAGG
Organism: Conomelus anceps; assembly: GCA_948455865.1. NCBI lineage: Eukaryota > Metazoa > Arthropoda > Insecta > Hemiptera > Delphacidae > Conomelus > Conomelus anceps. The sequence goes on along the minus strand of OX418223.1, from coordinate 56,385,898 downwards.
TAAAATCTAGTACATGTTTTAATCATATCGATATTTGGAAAATAAATACAATGAAAACTTGACACAAACTTTCCCTCTCATAATTAACCAAAGTTGAATAATGAATTGATTGCGTTTGCAGCAGTACTCTTTGTCATGTGTATGTGTGTCACACACAGTGTGAGTGTTTGTATGTGTATGTTATCAACAATTCCTCGTTGGAGTCGTTGCGCTAGGCTATATGCACTTGCGCACCAGACTGGATGATGGCGCCAGGCAACGATCACATAAAGACCAATGGTCTCATGCGATCATTGGCGCCAGGATAATCTATTTCAACGAAATAAACATCCGGCAATGCAAATGCAATGTAGCCACTGAGCTGCAGCCAGTAACCAGTTGCAAACGTTCTAGTATGGAATGTAGACGTCAATTACAACTCCCTGAGTTACCGGTCTAAGGCCAGGCGCACGTTGAGACGTCGGTGGCGCAGAGCAGAGCAGCACAGTTTCTGTGTCCCATATGCGTTTACTATGCTCCGCTGTAGGAGCGCAGAAATCACGCGCACGTTGGCGCGCAGGGCAGAGCAGCATTGGTCTGCGTCGCACTTGTGACAGTGACACAGAAACTGCGCCGTTCGTGCACTCGTTATTAGCTACTCTCACGTTACTTTGTTGGTGGAACAATATGGAAGAACAATTGATCGAGTTTTTCTTCAGTTCCCACAGGCCTTTGGGCGTTACAGCCCTCTGAGACAATTGAAGGTTTAATCATCTGGTGTAATTTCTTCAAACTCTTCTCGACTAAGACGACAAAAATTTTTAAACTGTTCTGGTGATAGTTCTTTTTTCATTGTGAATGACCATGCGTATTCCGTTTTTTCAAGTAGTCACTTTTCCCTCGCTTTGTCCCCTCTTGACCTCATGTTTCAATCAAGATGGATGATAGTTTTTTTTTTTAATCTTATTAATCCACAGTGAAGTAAAAATTTCTTTTTTTGTTATAATATTGAAAAACATTGAATAGGCCTATACGGTAACAAATGTGAATAAGGAGATATTTTTTTTTTAGTTAATGAGTTATATTTTAGTTTGTTGAAGGATATTTTTAGTTCAGGGTAAAGTTATTTGGTTAAGCGACTCACCCCTCAGCACAAACTTGGCTTAGAGAGGGGTGAACAATCTTTTTTTTTCATTCTTAAATCATTTCTAGTCTAATATCCTATATTTATTTTGTCTTGAATATTCTATAATTTTATTTTATTTATTTTTTATTTTCTTATTTAAAAAATTAGTTTATTTATTTTATTGTATACTTATATATTTTGCACCTTGGAATGTATTTGTGCTTATACTTTTATAAGCAAAAATTTAATAAAGAATGGAGTGATGACCCACAATTGAAAACGTGGATTTCACCTAGCAGCAATGCAAATGAAACAGCCTATTGTAAATATTGTGAAATTCACCTAAATGGTAGTAAAACTCTTATGTTAAGACATGCTAGATTACCAAAACATAAACAAAATATTGAACTCAAAACTAAAACACAAAATATAAAAAATATGTTTAAAAAAGATCCAAAAAACTCTCTATCAATCCAAATTAAAGAGGCAGAGTTAAGATTGTGTGCTTATGTTGCTGAGCACAATCTATCGCTAGATCGCTAATGGACACATTACCGAATCTGCTGAAGCAGATAGCTCCGGACAGTGACATAATAAAAAATATTAAATGTAGCCATACTAAAACTGCTAATGTCATAAAAAATGCGTTGGCCGTAGATTCGTTGAATAATATTTGCCAAAAGCTTCGTAGCAGTTTTTTTTCATTAATCATAGACGAATCTACAGACATTTCTTCAACTAAATCATTAGCAATTGTTGTGCGGTACTATGATTCAACATCAAAAAATGTAGAGGACTGTTTTTTAAATATAATTGACGTGACTGAAGCTACCAGCTTCCAGTTTTATACGAATCAATAATTTCACTTCTTGGGGAATTAAATATTCCTCTGTCCAATTTATTGGGGTTTGCTGCAGATAACTGCAATGTAATGATGGGTCGGCATTCAGGTGTTCAAGCAAAACTGAAAGAGTTAAATAAGCATATTTTTATTGCTGGATGCATATGTCATAGCTTTCATCTATGTGCTTCTGAAGCATGCAAAGTCCTTCCAAATACAATTGAGGAACTATGTCATGATATTTATAACTTTATCCAAAAAAAACCCAAACGACTTGCACAGTTTAAAGACATTCAAAGTCTACTTAACTTAAAAGCTCACAACCTGCTCAGATTGAGTAAAACCAGGTGGTTATCAATGAGTGATGTAATTGACAGACTCAATGAACAGTGGGATGCTTTATTATCCTATTTTAGCTTGAGTGCTGCGGAAGATAGGATTGATTCAGCAAAACATATTTTGAACGCCATGCAGAATAAAATAATTAAGGCATATTTTTTATTTCTTGGTTTCATTTTGCCAACAGTAAAAAAATTAAATATGATTTATCAAAGAACTGCATTTAAACTACACAATCTGTTTCATTCACTGGAAGAAAATTTGAAGACTATTCTGAAATTTTATATGCAGCCAAGTTATGTAAAATCCACAATAATCGGTAATATTAACCCAGGTGACAACAGATATTTTTTGAACATTGACAAAATATACTTGGGTGCACGGGTTGAGGCATATTGTTAACTTCTATCATGGGAATGTACCAGCAGGACATCAAAACATTGAAGTTGAAATGTCTAGCATTTTATGTAGAGTTTTGTAAACAAGTTTTGAAAAGAGTGAATTTTAAAGACCCGGTTCTACAAAATTTAGCTTTACTTAGTCCTCAGAATTGTAAGTCAGATGAAACTCATTCATCCATTATCCCCCTTGCTTTACGATTTCCAAACGTTATTCAAGAAGCCGATTATGAGGAAATTGACCGAGAATGGCGTTTATTGAAGTCAGTAGATGCACTAAAACCAAATGAAGAACTAATGGGATTTTTGAACACTGTATTTAGTATGAAAAATGATGTTGATGAAGCTATGTTCCCACTCTCAACAAAATTTGTGAAAGCCATGTTTTGTCTGCCTCATTCGTCAGCTGCGACTGAGAGGGTTTTTTCTGCTATTAATAATAATAATAATAATAAAAACAAGTTGAGAAATCGTTTACTAACACCCACAATAAATGGACTTCTATTAACTAAGGAAAAACTCAAACATTCGTCTGCTGCAAACTTTAAGATTTCAGCAGAACTGATTACTTTAGCTCAAAAAGCTTCAACAAAGGAAAAATAATAATATTCAATAGCAATTTAAAAAATAATTTTGACATGTAAATAATTTAGTCTAGTTCGTTTAATATTTACTATCATCGTGTGAAAATAATAAGTTTCAATTTAGATACTTTGTACGTATACAGTGATCAGTGATGCAAAACAGTAATATTGAAGAAACAGTATTTTCATGGAATTGATGTTCTCTTACTACCGAACCTTGATGAATCAAAGGTGAGATTATTTTCATTTACTTCTTTCGTTTGATGAAATTATGCAATATAGTTACCAATATCTTTATCACCTAGTACTTTTTTTTAGAAATCTAGTACATTTTGTAGGGAAATTTTAGTACATATTTTTTCCCTGTGCTGGACATACTGATAAGAATAGAAAATAGATTTCGTGAGTGTGATTTCTAAACAAATTATCGAACCAAAAATCTCTGAGCATTAATCAAATTCCATATAGCATCAGTGACTAGTTCTATTCAATTTGAAGCGATCAGTTTAAAGTTTTTATCTGCAACTGTTTTAACTAATAAATTGTCATAAATAATGTTGTTTATGCTAAGTTCTTATCACTAACCCCATAAAATGTCTCATCAGAGAAGTTTCTCGCACTCTAAGGAAGCCTTATTGAAATCATACACCAGTAGACTCAAGGATGATGTGAGATCTATGCTGGAAAACTTTGAAGGTAAGGAGTGTATATAAGAATTAAATAGTCATTCTGTGAATAAATTTATAGAATTTCATGATCGAGGGAGTTCCTTATTAACTTAAGTTATTCAAAATCGTCAACTGTAGGGAGTGGTCAAGTGGAAGAAAGGGCCGACTGCGCCTTGACTCTGCCCTCCCAGGAAAATCATTTCTCCCTGCTTATGAAGCCCACATGAGTCTGAGAATTGTGCATGGGATATGTGGTTTTAAATGATAGGAATGGTGGGTCTACAGTTTCAGATGGGTTCAGAACCACCAGGTAGGCTAATGCCCGGTTTCTCAGTTGATTCAATAGCAGCCCCAAGGCTTGTTTCACACCTACCCGGCAGTCAGATCACTAGTGCTGTTTACCCAGCAAAATTACATTGTGTCATATAATTTCGAAAATTGAGGAATTTATTGCGAAGCGCTCCATATTATACAACGTCCCTAAAGCTGGGTAAGCAATACTGGTTAAACAATTGCCGGGTATGTATGAAACAAGCCTTAGTGCCACTATTCAATTATATCCACCTCCTCGTTCTCCTTCTCTGCCGCTATTCAATCACATCCACCTACTCCTTCACCACCTCCTCCTCCTACTCCTTCAACATCTTCCTCCCCTCCTTTTCCTACACCTTCTCCTCACTTTAGCAACTCCTCCATCTCCTCCTCCTCCTCCTCCTACATCTCTGCCGCTATTCAATTATATCCTCCACCTCCTCCTCATATACCTTCTCCTCTTCCATCTCCTCCTAAACCTTCTCATCCTTCTTCACCATCTTCTCCTCCTCGTCCTTCTCCTTCACCATTTTAAATTTAGTCTGTTTAATCATTTTAGTTCAATAAAAAAATACCTGAAATTAATTTATTAATTGAATGAACCTACAATAATTGAACCAAAATGTCATAAATCTACCTCCTCCTCTACCTTTTTTCCTCCTTCTCCTCCTCCTACATGTTACAAAACAGAACATTCTCCGAATTATTTCTTACTACTGTATTGGCATTTTTTTGGAGATTCTTAGAAATTATTCTAATTTTTTTGATACAGAAATAGTGAAACTAGCCCGCGGTGATGTGGACACACAGCTTTCACGGCTGGCACAAAGCGAGCAAGACAACTACGAGATGCACGTGCGCGCGGCCAACATTGTGCGTGCGGGAGAGTCCCTCATGAAACTCGTCTCAGACATCAAGCAGTATCTGATACTCAACGACTTCCCGTCAGTGAACGAAACTATAGTGCAAAACTCGAAACTTTTTCGACAGAAACAGACAGAGTGCGATCAGAAACTGATAAGTCTGCGTGATGACATGGCCGCCGACCTGTATGACCTTGAAGAGGAGTACTATACCTCTATCTATAAGTAGGATCAATTAAAGTGTGAACATTCATTAAAATCTTTTTTAACAATAACATTGGTGTTATTAGTGGAGATAATGTGTGGTAGCCTACGAATAAAGTTGAGTCTATTTACATACTAAAGCTCACAAGACAACCAATTAAGAGCTTTAATGGCACATTAAAAAACAATCTGAATTTCAAAACTGACGCTGTATTTCAATTAAATATATGATTTACACTCACTTTAACTGGAGATACTGGAGGAATGCATCTCACTTCTGAAAAGAAGCTTATTTTCAGAAGTGAAATGCATCCCTCTAGTATCTCCAGTTAAAGTGAGTGTAAATCATATATTTAATTAGAATACTGTGTCAGTTTTGATATTAGATTGTTCATCAAGTATTTTGTCATGGAAAACATAACAGAATAAAAAACAACTTTAAAATTGTCAAAAGAGAGGGAATAAAATAACAAAAAAGATAAAGAATACATTTTTTTATAAATCAATAATTATAAGAAAGAAAAATATGGACAGAGCAAAGGAAACTGGAACATAATAATGAAGAGGTTTTGGGAGGAGACGAAGAAAAGGGAATAATCACTTCAATTTCGAGTCAAGAAACACTGTCCTAAGGGCGATAATGGAAAATAATAATAATGATTTGTGTTATTAGTGGAGATAATGGGTGGTGTAAATAGAGTCTATTTATTTATCTACATACAAAAGCTCACATGACAACCAATCAAGAGCCCAAGGACTGTATTTATGGACGTTCCTTCGGTTTTTCTTGACTCTTGAAATGCCTCTATTCAAATTGATAGAAATTAAAAAAATTAAATAGAGCAATCAGCCTCCATCGGTAACATTTACCGGTTACCGGCAAGGCTCCCATGAACTCAACTAATGACAATTTTTGATGTTGTAATTTCTATTTCACTGGTATATTTAAACATAAATCAATGGATCAGTTCTTGGGAACCTTCTCATTTACCGGTAAATGTTACCAGTGGCGTCTGATTGGTCTATTAAAATTCGTAGAGGATAAAAAAAATGATAGACCAATCAGTCAACATTTACCGGTAAATGAGTAGGCTCCCATGAACTCAAGCAATTTCATTCTCGGCAGTCTGTCATACACCTCAGTAAGTTCTACCTATAAATTAATATGAACAAGAATACCTATTATAGAATGTATTATATTATAATACCTTCATGAAGGCATTCATTATTCAGAAGGTATTCCTAATACCTAAAACGAACAAGAATAACTTACCTATTTTAATATGAACAAGAATGAAATACTTTCGAAGTAAATGTGAAAATTTATTAAGTTATGTGTATTTAATGGCCATTTCACATTGTTGTAATTTTTGGAGGATCAAGCCCACATAGGTATTATATATCTGTGAGAGGGTAATAGATCGTACCTACAGTTTTAGGTGGGTTCCGGATCAGATCACCTCAATGCTTCTCCAGATACGGCAGTGGCCATTATGTAATTGAAAATTGCGTTTGGTCATTGAGTAAGTTGGTTCTGTCTTGTTTATGGTGTTTAAATATTTCATATTGTTCCAGATTAAACCAACTTACTCAATGAACAAATCCAATGAAATTTTCAATTATATAATGGTGACTCATTCTCACCTCAACAAAACATGGCCTCTGGTGGCAGGCTGATGAAACTTCTCTTTAGAAGTGAAATGCATCCTTTCAGTAGCTCCAGTAAAAGTGAGTAAAAATCATAATTTAATTAAAAATGCAGTGTCAGTTTTTATATTTGATTGTTCATTACAGTCATGGAAGTATTTCGTCATGGAAATAGCTATTTATCTACGACCATGTCATAATGTATACATTACAGTTTCACAATTGATGCCAAAACAGCTGTCTTTTCAAAATTCTTTTTGAAACCCGTTGCATAATGAGCTCATTATAGTACAGGTTCTACATTATAACACGGGTTCTGGACCAATCAGAAGCATTTTTGTTGGAATCAATATCGTAATTCAATATTGTGAAACTATATCAGCTGATTTGATCAAACTGCTACACCAGCTGCTTCAACCTAACAATCTATAATTATATATATAATCGAAATACCACTGACTGACTCATTCATCACAGTTTCTCAGGAACCACTCGACCAAAAACGATAAAATTTGGTACACGAATTCAGTAGGGGGACTAGACACGTGCTAAGAAAGGGTTTCAAAATTTACCCCAAAATTGAAGATTTTTGAAAATTTAGGTGACAACAATTTCTAGATAACCATAAGGTCAAATCAGATAAAATTTGGTATTCATTTTAAGTATCGGCCTTAGATGTACCTTGGAAAAAAGTCTCAAAATTAGCCCCAAAATGGGCCCAAAATCGACGATTTTTGAAAAGTTTGGTGATAAACAGCAAAATATTTTGAAATTTGCACTTAACAGATGTCATCAACCTGGCATAATAACATTTCATCATACCCAGTCATATGTTTCCCACATATTGCAAGGCTCCGACTGTATGGTAGCCTACATGCAAAGTGCAAAGTCTATTGCTGTTCAAAGACAGTGTAAATAACGCTGCTAAGGGGACTGCCATATGATTAAAAACGGTTGACTTCTATCAGCTGTTCCTTTAAGCTGTTTGGCTGGCAAGTTCAGTAGGTTAGGTCTATTAATGAATAATAATTTGTTTCAAACAAAGCAAACTTATCCCGAGCTACCAAAATAATTTCAATAGCTAAAAGCCAACGTTTATGAAAAGTATATGTTTGATTAAGACCCTAGATGCATACTAAGTAATGGTATCAAAATTCTCACCAAAATCACCTATTTCTGTAAATTTATCTAATCACAATGGAAATTAGTTGGACCCCCCGGGGATCCAGAGGGCGGAGCCCCCTGGCTAGACAGTTAAGGCGAGCGAAGCGAGTGTGCCAGCTAGTCTACTATAACTTCTCTATAAAATTAGTAAAAAAAATAGTATGTATGTAATTTAATGTTTATTGGTTTTTAAAAAAGAGAATTTCCTTTTCATCATTTTTATATGTTAGTAATTTCTTAAATATTAAAAATTAAGCCTGTGTGACAGCAAAAACTTTAAATGCGTTTTTCTAAAAACATGCATATTCCTGTTTTGACATTTAAATGGGCATAACTAAGTCATATTTTAAGATATCAATCTAAATTTGATGTCAAATTGTTCATGATAAACTCCTTTATTGAGATAAAATGAAAGCACAAATTTGAATTATTGAGAGAACTGGTATATCTTGATTGTTCTTCACCAAAGATTTCTCTAATTCCTTGAATAATTTATTTTGATCTTCTTTGATCTGTTGTCTGCTTTGCTCTAACCTATCACTCAGTTCAGCATTGATTTTATCTATATTAGTATTGATTTTTTCTATTTCAGTATTATTTTCATCTAATTTAGCATTCAATTCAGTAATACTTTGTATAAGAAAACTTTTTAGATCAAAGTCATTGTTTACTGATGCTAGCTTTTGCATATAAGGTTCAGTTATTACCACTGAAATGTTCTGTTTGGTTACTATATCAGAGTCGTTGGCTTCAGTTATTGCTACCTCAAGATCATGATCTTCAGAAATATTGTCTTGTTCTAAAATAATTTTATCACTTGAAGAAGTTTCATCAATACTTTTATTGTTATCATCGGCCATCTTACTTCTTAAGAAATATCTATTCATTTAAAATAATATTTCGCATCTAACCTCATGTATCATCAGTCTACTTCACCACACATTCAACATCATTTGCATAAGGACATAATCCTGTAAATTTAAGTCGCCAGTAGGAGTACCAAATTGCTGCACTCCCTTTTTATAGCGTTTGGCTTGGGGAGTAAACTTCACTGTCCCTAAGGACAGGCTATCTGTTTTGGAGTATCTAAGATTATCGAATATGCTGTGAACTAACGAGATTAAATTCTAAAAACAGAAACAATTTATTCATGTGTCATCCCATCACCCAAATCTATTGATACATTGTTGAAAGAAAAATTGGAAAGATGAAAGTAATTTTGAAAGTTATCAGTTCTGAAATAGAAAAACTACATGAAAAAAAACTGCAGGTCACATCTTAGGTCTGAATACTTATCTTTTACACTTTGATGAAGATCGATAGAAAAGAAAATAATAAACTTTTCAAATATTTTAGTAATTTGGAAAAAACCTTGAGAGCACTCATCACATACTGTAATGAAAAACCTCTGGTAACTAGGCCTTATTATCCAAAACTGAAAGTATAGTATGAAGAAATGGATAAATTCCTGAAACCAGACAAGTTTGATGGAGATCAGCACTCTCCTACAGCTACTCAAGAATGGAATTACTGGCTGAAGACTTTCGAAAATTTTATTGCATCTTTTGAGGAGATTGATGACCAAAGTAAGTTGTGTTTGCTTACCAACCATGTATCTCATTCCGTTTACCTTTTAATTGCTGACAAGAACACATATACATCGGCTGTTGATGCGCTGAAGGTGGCCTATGTAAAATCAATAAACGATATATTTTTAACTAAAGACATCAAACCTATAATCACTAAATCCCGGAAGCACTCTATTGAAGATGCCATTTTCATGAAAACAGAAATTGAAAAAATGCTTGCTGATGGGATAATTGAAGAAAGTAGGTCTCCCTGGAGGGCACAAGCGTTTGTAGTGAAGAATGAAATACCATTGGAAGATTGCCTGTTGATCACTTCTCCAGCTCTTGTCCGAAAGAATGAGATTCAAAAATAGTATGGCTGAAAATAACAAGAAACCAACAATTAATCATACGTTTTTAACATAGTAATCCATGACCAAAAGAAAAGTCTGGATCTAAAATTATATTCTTATTGCTCTTCATGATTGACTTTATTAAATATATTTCAATCATTTTATTTACATTTTTTTTTATTTGATCTCTTTTACAAAATATAAATACAATAACAAAAGGTACCAACAATTTTAATTTGTAAGAAATGGATCTTTCAATATTGACCCATCTGTTTATAGCTCTTTTGTACTCATGAGGCGGTACATTTGAATTTGAGTCAAGGACAGCTGAGATTAGTCGATGATAATTTTGTATCATTACAAAATTAATATCAAACGTGTTAATGGCAAAAGATTGTGTGTGGAACAACATGAAAAATAATTACGGAGAAACCGGTTACTTCCGGACAATTAAAAAAAAATTCTAAATAATATGAGATCTGTGAAAAATAAAATGGACATGAAACAAACTGGGAATAAGCAATTTAAACTCAAAGACTGGGAAAAAGAGTTAATTGATATAATTAACATTGAATCCAATCCCGTCTTTGCAAAGATACCTGGTGCAACTGCAATAGGTACCAGTGAAGGAACATCTGATTCGCAACCTGCTACGAAATTACTGTGAAGGGACTGAAAAGAAAATCAGACAATTTACCAGAAACCAAATTGACAGCGCCATTAAACACTACGGAATTACAAAAATGTGTGCCGACCCAGCCATCCCTACCATATTTGTGTAGTGTAAATCCTTAAATTATTATTGTTAAATTTATTATCAGGAGTCAGGCCTTGTTGGGGGAGCTGGGTTGGCTTTTAGTGTTGATGCTACAGAGTAAGTCTAAGCCACTAAATAAGACTTAATCAAGTTTTTCTTTGCTAAGAAACGTTCATATATACGGCCCAAAATCGCATCTAAAATCAGTCTCAAAGAGCATGTCAAGCTTGTCAAGGCACTCTTGGCCGTTGTATGAATTTTCCTCACGCATGTCAGCACTCTACTAATGGAGTACTAATCTATGCTGTTAGATGTTCTCACATACTTCGTCACACAAATAATGATTAGTATTTAGTGCAGCCGCTTGGAACGCTGTGTATGCTAGGTGGTCACAAAGAAGTTATAATAACATTCACAAAGGGTGGACAAAATAGAATGCGTTTCTGAGCACTGCAAAGAATGAGTTCTACTCATACAAAGAAAAGTAAGAAATACCTACTTAATTATTCTATTTTAATGCCAATTGTTTGAAAATATCAACACGACTGAAATTATTAAAAGAGTTCATTTCTTTCTAATTTAATGCAAATAAAGAGACAGTAGATCTCCAATTATCGACTAATAATAACTATCAATATCAATAGAGAGTTTGGGCAGAACTGCATTAACAATAACACTAATGGTAGCCTAAACACTCTATGCACCGTCCTGCTTATAGAATCTTGCATTTTAAAAAAGCAGGCAGATGCATAAAGTGTTCAGGTTATCATTAGCGTTGTCATAGTTTTGCCGAATTTCTCTATTATTTCATTTTAGAGTATGGCGATTGTGTAACAAAATTCATAATTTTCCAATAAATTCATAGTTGAGCATAGTTGTAGGCTATTTAACTAACAATAATAATATCATGTGACCTGGGCACCTGGCTGACTTAGGTCTAGTGTCATAGTTTTCAGGTTGCACGTGATTTAGCGACTATTTTTATGCAACCGGGACCGACAGGCATAATGTGCCCTTCAAAACACAGAAGTTAAAATAAAAGCATAGTTAGATTGTACAAGAACTTCAAATATTTCTTGAAGTTAATACTGTACATTGTACACTATTGTATTATTTCATCAATAATGTAGTATTATAATTGATTTGTAGCACATTTCTATTATGTTATAGCACAAAACCCCTGAACACGTTTCAACAGTGTTTATGAAATGATTAAAAAATGAAAATAATAACAAGTAAAGGTTAAAGATTAAGAAGGTTTGAGATAGTAAAGGTTAAAGGTTGCTTTAAAATATTAACTCACTTTAGAGAAGATAGCAGCATGAAAATAATGACTTCCATGACGACTGGCCACTTTTTATGGTGCTTAGGGAATTGTCGACTTTGATTTACTGTAACAAAGTTAATTTTCATCAATAATATAATAAATACATCTCTTAGATTCCAAAAGTATAATACTTCATTAATTGATACGGGCCTACCATATTTCCATGAAATATAATTATTAACAGATCTGTTTCAAGAAAAAATACAATCTGCAAGTAAACTTGAGTACTCTTGCAAGGTAAGACATTATATACTTCCTACAACCATTTAGTAATTATAACATTTCTATTGTTTGTTAAGGAACAGGTATTTGGGAAACCTGAACTCACTCATAGGACTGATTTTATAGGAGTCTTGGTGGAAATAATGAGGTACCTTACAGCTACTGCGATAGTACCATAGTCTATTCCGACTGTAGGTGACTCTTCAGACCCCAAAATTATGTAGCCTATTATTTTGGTCCAAAGAGCGCACTACGCAAACGAGGAGTGAGGCAGATTGCGACTACTTTCCTCACTGAGCTAACAGAGTTTTATCTATGACAAGCCCACCGAAACAAATTATGAAGCTCTGTGCTTAACAGCCCAATCCCACCTTTAACAGGGTCTGGCTGCACAGGTGTGTGTATATGCTGTCTAGCACACCTTTGAGCTACTTCCTGCGTCAAAGCCATCATTCAACAGAGAAGACTGGTAAGCAACACAATTGAAATAGCCTTTTATGTATCTGAGTTGAATAAAGCTCAATTCACCTCAAGGCACAATAAGGTGAATCAGGTGTCTCCGTACCCATCTAAAATCTTTATAATTAAAATGTGTAATAGTTGTTTTTGACCTTTCCCGGCCGTTATAAAGTTAAAAATCGAATTTCGAATGTAGGAGAACCATACTGATATGCTTCTACACAATATAGTACGATCAACATGTTTAGGGAATAACAAATAGCGTTTCAAAAATTGGAGTAAAACCGCTTTTTTCATAATTTCGTCATCTAGACGATCCTAAAATCAGGGTTTAAATTATAATTATTGGCCTATTGATCTCCGGCCGTTAAAAATCTAAATTTGAAAGTGGGGTACCGGTAACCAATTTTGAGATTTTTAGAAAGATGAAAGATGCTTATTGGATGACAAATAGCGTTTGAAACAGTAGAATAAAAACAATATTTTACGCTCACTTTGTCCCTAAAATCTGACTCTACCATAGCAGTTGGCTAAAAACATTAATGCCACTTAATATCCATCCAATCAGTCTTATGCCTGGTTTATCAGTCGTTTGATGAATCATTCAATAGCTATAGATTGAATTTACACATTCGATAAATATTACAGATATTATATTGAATAATAGTTTAGATAAATATTGCATTATAGTTATTGTACCAATAAAGTGAGAAAACAGACATACGATTTGCAGCATAATACAAGATTAGATATGCTTAATAGTTCATCTTAATTTTGAATAATTGAATGCGAAAATTTACCTCACATAGACGGAATGAGCCCTCTTCATATGGTCCATCATTGCCGAAGGATATGTGAAACGCTTATCACACATTTTACACTGATGCTTTTTCACTGAGTGCATGTCTAATTTGTGCTTGCCCAGAGAGCTTTTCCTGTTGAACGCTTTTGAACAAATCTCGCACTCAAATTTCTTCTCATTCATATGTTTTTGAATGTGAGAAATCAGACTTGTCTTTCTAGGAAATTCCTTGTCACAATAAGCACAAATGAAAGTGTCTTTATCATTTGCCTCAACTGAATGTTTCTTTTTAAAATGATAAAATAATGTAATTTTAGAGTTGAAAGTCTTGGCACAAATCTCGCAAATGTATGTTTCCCATTTATGAGGATGTTTCTCTTTCAAATGTTTATTTTTGAACACATGCAAATACCCAACAAAGATGAAAGTCTCATTACAATCTTCACAGAACCATTGGATATCGGTTTTGTGCTCCTTATCGATGTGCCTTTCAAGCTTTTTACATGTGAGAAACACCTGCTGACAGTGGATGCAAATCTTTCTCTTCTGATGTACAGTCAGATGCTCAAAGTATTCCTCACTAGTGATCAACCACACATCCCTTCTACAGCTTACACACTTTCTTGGTTTGTAGCCACACCGCTTGATATGACATTGAAGATCAGAAATTCCTTTGAAACCAGACTTTTTACACAGATAGCAACTCATGCTCATATGGTTTTCAACATGAATTCTAAATTTCTTCTCAGTCATTAAATTGCGATTGCACTTGCCACAAGTGAATCCAGTATGAATCTTACCACCTATGGCCGTAAACGTACATTGAAATTCTTTAATATCGATTTCATTGTCTATTATTTTTTTAAAAATATCAAAACATTCATTCAAATTGGCATTCTTGAGCCGATCAAGGTTCATTTGAGATGGTTTGACTTGAGATTTGACTCCCATAGTTTTATTGCCATGTTCAAGACCATGCACTAAGAAATGTAATTTCAGGTATTCTTCGCAATGGTAGGCCATTCCACATGCTCCGCACACATATCCTCCCAACACTGCAAGCTCTGAAACATGACTTGAGAGTTCATCAAAACTCTCATAGAACAAACAGCAATCTGAAGAGCAGGATTTTGAGTATTTTCGATCGTTCTTCAAATGCTGCAACCATTTCACTTCATCAGTACATTGAAACTTGCAGGGCAAACAATTGAACTTATAATGACTGCGTGCATGCTCATTGTATTCATCCAAATCACTCCCTGTACTTTCATTACATATTGAACATGTATATGGGTGTGATGTATGTTGAATCATATGGTTTCTTAATCGTGTGAGAGTTACACAAAACTTTCCACATGCTTGACAAGTCCAACGAATATGATCAGAAATGTGGTTCATTACCAGTTGCCTACGCGATAAGACATATATTTTACATATAAAACATTTGAAACCAATATTTAGTTTATTTTTATCATTCAGCCAACCACAATAGTATGGCATTAATGAAATTTCACCATTCAAAAGACTATTCAGAGCTTGAACTAACATCTTCACAGCATTAGGATTCTCAAAATTGAATCGAATAACCTTGGGATAGAAAGGTTCCACCTCAAGCATGTAGTCGTGATCGTACTCAAATTTCGAGGAATCAGGAAAAACAGTGTATATAATGTGTTTGGTGCCCATTTCATACTTTACAAGCAAGTAGGGGATTCTATTGCATAACAGGTCAGAATTGCAATCAGTGAAATCTATCTTGTAGGAGTGACCATCATGTGCCACAGTTACCGAGTTGGATGCAGCAAACAAATGAGAAGAAGAAGGTTGATTTTTTTGGCTGCATGACTTGTCACAAGTTATTTCCATATTCTTTGAATAACTTGATTCCTTATTTTCACAAACAGAAGAGGAATCATCTATTTCTTTGGAGTTTGATTGGGTAGCTGTAGCGTTTGCAGGAGGTAATGATTTATTTCGGTCATTAACTGTCAAAGAAGTATTTCTGCATGACATTTCAATAGTGTTTGAGTTTTCATTTATATTCAAAGAAATGGGAAAATCTTCATTGCAATGATCATAATCAACATCATCACTCGAACTACCTGTATCACTAGATTTACTTCCTTCACTGGGAAATTTTATTTCATCTTCTCCTTCTAAATTAGCGGATAATGAATTTGTACCTTCAATGTTAATAGGGAGTACTTGTTGTTGTTGATTTACATCTTCTGAGAATCCGGTACCTTCGAATAGCTTGCAGGCATTTGAAGATTTTGTAACACTAGGGAATGCTATTTCATTGGCGCCACTAGAATGTGACCTGTTTTGAGGAGTATCAAATCCTGAAGAACGCTGATTAGAACTATTAAATCTAGTTTGCAATGCATCACAACTATTATTTACAGCTTCCTCATCATTTGACCGAATCACTCTATATCTAATTGGCATTTTTATGGATTTCATTTCTATTTTATGACAAGCGTTTTTAAAACACCACAAACTGTCAAGTTTATGTACACAAAACATGCACACAAAATGAGACCAATTGTCATTTTGATCAACGGCTATATCCAATAGCTGAACAATTTTGTATTGCAGCATATTAATTTCACCACAAGCCAGCGAACCGAATATATTAATCATTTGTTCACATGTAAGTCCACATAACCTACAGTAATTATTAGTGGTTAGGCCTACCTCAAGAAGCGGCGTCGCATTCTGTTGGCTAAGTAAAGTTCTGAGTTTCGTTTGAGTTGTACAACACTCATTTTTAAAACAACACAAACTGTCAAGTTTATTTACACACAACACACACACGAAATGAGACAAATATTCACTACGACATACGGCTATATCTAACAATTGAGCTATTTTGTATTGTAGCAGATTACCACGGGCTAACGGGCCAAATAAATAAACAGAAGATGTTTGCTCGTCAGCAGTTGAAGATCCACATAACCTACAAGTAGAGTCAGGGGAGGCCATCTTACTTTGTTTCAACTAATTACCGTAAAACGGGGTGAATAGAAACAGTGGGGTGAATAGCAACAAAACTTCAAAAAAAATGTGATGTAATGTGACAGAGGGTAAAAATAAAGCTACCGGGGTAATTTTTCATTTATGAGTGGGTAATTAGGTACAGTTTGAGGGAAAAATTAGTTTGTTATGTTGGCAGCACTGGAAGTTGGATTTTGCAGCCATCAACAACTCAGATTATTTTTCGTGATTTTTGTGATCTTCTAAACTTTCCATGTAAGTACTATACCAATATAAGTTAGGCATTTAGTGTTATATGTTTCCCATACCTTATTTACCTATAAATGTTACTATGTTTTGAAATAATGCTGAAAATATCCCGTTTTCTTTAAAGAATTTTTTGTATATGTTAGGACACATATTTAAGATTTGTGGGGTGAATAGAAACACTGTTTCTATTCACCCCACAAATCCTAAATATGTGTCCTAACCTATACAAAAAATTGTTTTGGGCGAATTTCCTTAGAAAATGTGAGCTATTGCAAATCTATAATGTAGTCATTTTGTTTCAGAATGCCAAGGAAGTACCAACCTCTGAAACCTAAAAAAGAAATTGATCCAGAAGCTCTGAAATCAGCAATTGAAGACATAAACAATGGCAAGAGCCTTCGTGTGAGTGCAAAGTTACATGGAATCCATTACAGTGTGTTGTACAGACATTATAAAAGGGGGGATACTATTAAAAAAAAAGGTGGGCAAACTGCTTTGTCTAAAGATGAAGAAAAAATACTGGTAAGTAGGTTGGGTGTTTGTGCTGACTGGGGCTATCCCATTGATTCGTGGACCTTAAGATTATTGATAAAAGAATCACTTGATCGCCAAGGAAAGACAGTCAGGCAATTCAAGGACAATTTGCCTGGACGGGATTTTGTTGAATCCTTTTTGAGAAGACACAAGGACGACTTGTCATCAAGGATGTGTCAAAATATTAAACGGGCAAGAGCTGCTATCTCCCCACAAGTTATCAATGCATATTTTGACAAGCTAGAAAAAGAACTTGTAAACATTCCTCCTTGTAATATTATTAATTACGACGAGACGAATCTGTCTGACGATCCAGGCAGGAAAAAAGTTATAACTAGACGGGGATGCAAATACCCTGAAAGGGTGATGAACTCAACCAAGAGCTCGACCTCGGTCATGTTTTCGGCCGCTGCCGATGGTGAAATCTTGCCCCCTTACGTGGTGTACAAAGCCCTAAACATGTATGAAAGTTGGCGAGAAGGAGGTCCTGATGGTTCTAGGTACAATAGAACAAAGAGCGGCTGGTTTGACAACTACTGTTTCTCTGATTATGTCGAAACCATAGCCCTTCCATATTTTAGACGCCTTGATGGCAAAAAGTACATGATTGGGGACAACTTAGCAAGCCATTTGTCACTGGAAACCATAAAGAAATGTGCAGATAGCGATGTCCATTTTATATTTCTGCCTAGTAATTCTACTCACTTAACTCAGCCACTCGACGTGGCGTTCTTTCGCCCTTTGAAAATGGCATGGCGTAAATTACTTCTTGAGTGGAAATTAGGACCTGGCAGAAATGAACCTACTATACCTAAAAGCAAATTTCCCAGCCTGTTAAAAGCGTTATGTGAGTCATGTAAATCCGAGAACATTAAATCTGGCTTTCGAAAATGTGGGATTTATCCTCTCAACCGTAGTGAGGTTCTGAATATGCTACCACCTGAAGATATGTCAACTCAATGTGAGGAATCAACTGCAACCACTCCAGCACAATCACCTGTGGTTGCCATCGATGACACATTTAAAGAACTATTGAAAACTCTAAGAAATCCAGAGGTAACTAAACCCCACAAAAAACGGGTGAAAGTAAATGTCGAACCTGGAAAGAGTGTTTCCGTCGCTGATTTTGAGTCTGATCCAGATGATGTACCGGTATCTGTTGATGATCTACCAGTAGCATCTAAACCTGGCGTGCCTGGTACTAGTGGTGCCCCAAGCAGCAAGAAGAAAAATACAAAAACTGTCTGTGAATCATCATCAGATGACTCAGACTATTCAGTTCAAGATAGCGATCAAGAGCTCGTTCCATCTGACACTTCTTCAGACCTGGACGAAATAGACATACAAGAACTCAACCCTTCCCTTCAAATTGAAGATTTCGCAATTGTTAAGGTGTATGGAGACTCTACAAAGGTATGCAGAATGTACATCTGCCAAGTGACAGAGCTTCAAGACGATGGTTACGTTGGACGTTTCTACAAAAAAAATTTGAACAGTTCCACATTTTCCGCTACAGAAGAGGAGAGTTTTTTCGAGAAGGCTGACGTCGTCATGAAACTTAGGCCTCCTGTTGATGTCTCGAAATCTTCATCTCGATTTAAAAACAGACTTAGTTTTGTTGATGACATAAGTCATTTCACACTTTATTAAGTTCACTTAGCCAGCCAAACTGTATTTTTTGAAATTCAATTTAGTTTATTTTGTGTGTTTATCTATTTTTCGGTTGGTTGATATGTCTATATGACATCAAATATATTTAGTGTTCATTCTAAAACATGTTTCTATCCACCCAACAACACTACTGATTGTTTCCTTTCACCCTACATAAGTTAGAAAAGAAACAAGCTTAGAAAACAACACCTGTTTCTATTCACCCCGCTCTACGGGGTGAATAGAAACACCATGTTTTTAATTTTTTTCCAGCTTCTCCTTGTGCTTATGAAAAAATCCATAGTGTAGGCTTGTAGAGGACATCAAGACCCATAAACCAAGGTATGTTTCAATTCCATACTTCTCGTGTAACGTGTCGCTATTTAAGTCCAAAGTTGAAAATTGTTTCTATTCACCCCGTTTTACGGTACTCTGTTTTAAATTATTCTATTTACTTATATATTTTCGGTGGAAGCTGGGCTCTGGGGAGTGTATCATTCTTAGGAATGTTTAGAGGTTATGTTGCTTTGTTAAATTGTTATTGACTATACTATGACCATCTGATTACTTCGTCACTCGATATTCATGGGGCAGTGGTAAAAAATGATATATTTATTAATTTGTCCAGAATTATAACATAATATCATGATCATATTCTCTTCTCAATTATATATTTTAATTTTGTAGATAAAAAATCATTGTTCATTATCATGAAGTTTAAAAAATTCATAATTAGCGTCGTAAGTAGACTACACGATTATTGATATCGGAACGTGAAACGCTTGTTATTTGAGGTTAGGTTACAAATAAGAATCAGTGTGTCTAGCACTAGTGTACTTTAGGGATGAGCATCGATGGGAAAACATCGATGTTGACATCGAACCATACCATCGATGTGAGGAAAACACCAGTCTCTAAACATCGATGTATTTCAGTGCAAAACATCGATGTTTTAGGAAAAAATCATTCACTCATTGCTACCAAAGTACAAATTAATTCCTGGATTTCTTGTTCCATGACGAACTGCGTTGTTAATATTAACTTTTCATGTGAAATTTAACGACATGCAGTCAAATATTTGTTAAGAATAAGTATAATAACTCACTTAAACTGGCCGAGTACTTTCGAATCTATGAGATCCATCATCAGAGGCTCCTAGATCATCATGTCAGTTTTTTGGTTAGAAGTGTTGTAACAAATTCTACATAGGACAAACAGGCCGCACATTCAAACAACGTTACAAGGAACACTTTCAGGCCCTCACATCCAAAGCTGAATCGAATTTTGCCGACCATATCATTCAAACTGGACACACTTTTACCGACATCAGTACCAACCTACACATTCTACACATAAAATCTAAAGGACACGAACTCAACACCTTGGAACAATTTGAAATATACAAACACACCACACACAATAAACAAAACATTCTCAATGAACAACTAAATTTTAAATCTCACAAACTTTTTGATCATATTTTACAAAAACCACAACACTTCTAACCAAAAAACTGACATGATGATCTAGGAGCCTCTGATGATGGATCTCATAGATTCGAAAGTACTCGGCCAGTTTAAGTGAGTTATTATACTTATTCTTAACAAATATTTGACTGCATGTCGTTAAATTTCACATGAAAAGTTAATACAAATTAATGTTTGATATTGATTTTTTCTTCTTATGGTTTAAGTTGATGCAAACAAGTTTTTTTGATAGTATAGTTCAAATCTCACAATTTTAAGTGAAGGACAAATAAGTCCCTCACAGCCCCTGAGGGGCCCAAGTGTCCCCCAAACTCAATCCTGATATAACCTGTGCTTTACATAATATTTTACTGCTCTTTGATCCTTCAATTACTGTAATTTTTTGAGAATAAATTGTTATTTTAAAGTAAAACCATTGAAGCAATAAAAATTGACTGTTCTTGGATGCGAGTGACTGGCAAGAAAACTTCACATTATCTGCTTCATCGTCACTTACCTGGTGGTTTGAAGCCCACCAGAAACTGTAGGTCCAACTCATCATTCACAATCACCCACTGATACCCACGCACAGGTTTTAAATCCATGTAGGCTTTATCCACAGCAAAAAATAATGTTCATTTTCAGACTCCTTTGAGAAATCAAGAAGACATACTGTAGTTTTCATATAACTTGGCAGCAGTATGCTGGGTTCAGATGTAGCATGTCCCATCTGCTACACGCTGCCAAGTTATATGAATACTACAGTACCTCTAAATCACTGTCAACTAGTAGCCTGTCAACATCATAATCTAGAAACTTGGTGAAACTTGGGAGTCCACTTACAAAAAGGCTGAAGTCCTTCTCTATAAAATTGGGCTATGGTTCAGGCATAACCTTTTAACTGTTAATGCTAAGAAAACAAAATACTTGGCTTTTTCTCCAGATAGTAAAGGTCAACCACCTATAAACAAATTGCTAAAAATCCATTTTGAAACCTGTAACTTTAACAGTAACTCTAATAGTCTTGCATTTCACACATGTAATTGTGAACCTTTGGATAGGCCAACTGCTTTGAAATATCTGGGAATTATTGTTGATCAACATCTCAAGTGGAAGAGCCATATTGATTGTCTGATTTCTAGATTGAGATATTTAATTTTCCAATTCTATAGGATAAATAAGTTGAACAATTTAGATATAATTAGACTAATATATAATGCTTACGCCGAATCCATTCTGCAGTACTGTATTGAGGTATGGGGGGGTGCAATGAATACACACTTCAACAAGTTGTTCATTATTCAAAAATATATAATACGAGCAGCACTGGGTAGACCTAGACTTTATACAAGTAGACTGATTTTTGATGAATTCCAAGTATTAACTGTAAGACAATTATTTATGAAGAAACTTATTGTATACATAAATTGCAATAGAGAACTATTCAAATTCAGACAGATTGATTACAATATAAGACCGTTGAGAAATCTAGTTTTGATTCCAAATCTCAATAAACGCATTTGCAGACATCAAACTCTCTATAGGCGATCTGGAGATCGACCGACAGCGCTCCGAGCGGAGGATCTTGCACTAACTTAGTGAGTCAATATCTGATCGCCATTAATTCGTGTGCTAAATTGTCTCACTTCAAATACGTTTTTTCAAAAAAATATTTCTTTAGACAAACATACAAAAAATGCCCAAGAGCCGTATTATGTGTTGTGTATATGGGTGCAGTAATACCTATGAGAATACAGAAGGAAAAGGTGCTTCATTTTATTCATTTCCTGGTCGACCTTACGAAAAAGATAGATAGGAGAAATTGATCTCTAATGTTCGAAGGACTAAGTGAGTTATATTATATTTACAAATTATTTTATGTATGAAAGATTGCTGATTGATGAAAATTAGACGTTTTCTATGCACTTGTATGATTGATATTTGTAATTAAAGAAATCAATCCCAATAACAGCTTTGAGGTTATGTTTATGTTATTGTTGCAAAATATTAATTTATTGTAAACAGAGGTGGATTTAGTCAGTTGACACCTCTAGGTAGTTGACTTTCGATAAACAAAGTGGAAATTTTTTGACAAAAAGATTGTAAAACAGCATTGACGCTAGTTTGTCTCATCACTTTTCCACGTATAATACCTTCGCACTCCTCCACATCAAAAACATGATTACTTTCTACAAGGTTCTTCCCTTTTTCTAGATTAGATTTCCTTGAAAAATCGCAATTGACTTCTTTAAATCCTGTTCTTATGATAATTTTCCCAATGTTAGCCATTATAAACAATGCAACTAACTCACTACACTGCTGCCGATTTATGCCGCCCAGAGTTCGCGACGATCGATCTTTTGGCCAACTTCTGATCGCCTATATTTGCTGTAAACTTCTTAATGTGATACCCATAGAACTGATACCATTCACGAATAAAACTAAAACTCTTAGAATAGATGCTTGGGTGAAGGCAAATGTTTATTTTAAAATAGGCTCTGTATTCTTATAATGTTTGATATAAGTTATTTTTAAGATTGTTTATAAGTGTTATTGTTTTGATTTTCATCTGGCGCACAAGCTTGGCTTTGCTGATGGAAATCTTGAAGTATATATATTTTTTTTCTTATATGTACTGTAAAAAAAACATAGTTTAATATAGTTTTTCTTATATGTACTGTAAAAAAGAATGACACTCATGTCTACATCTACATTTACTATTATCTCTATTACTATTACTTTAACACTCCTAACCGACTGGTCTTGCTTGCTTATTGTATACGATTGTTCTAAAAAACGGTGTGTTGAAAATAAAATTAGCAAGTCCGCGTTTATAAAACATCAATTTACGAAAACATCGCTGGTAAACATCGATGTATGAAAAACATCGTTCCCTTACCATCGATGTCAAAAACATCGAGCATCGACATGGAAACATCGATGTTTTAAAAACATCGACCATCGATGCTCATCCCTAGTGTACTTGTACTAGATCTAGTACATTTCCCCACCATCTAGTACACTAGTACATTTGAGGTAAAATCTAGTACATGTTTTAATCATGTCGATATTTGGAAAATAAATACAATGAAAACTTCACACAAACTTTCCCTCTCATAATTAACCAAAGTTGAATAATGAATTGATTGCGTTTGCAGCAGTACTCTTTGTCATGTGTATGTGTGTCACACACAGTGTGAGTGTTTGTATGTGTATGTTATCAACAATTCCTCGTTGGAGTCGTTGCGCTAGGCTATATGCACTTGCGCACCAGACTGGATGATGGCGCCAGGCAACGATCACATAAAGACCAATGGTCTCATGCGATCATTGGCGCCAGGATAATCTATTTCAACGAAATAAACATCCGGCAATGCAAATGCAATGTAGCCACTGAGCTGCAGCCAGTAACCAGTTGCAAACGTTCTAGTATGGAATGTAGACGTCAATTACAACTCCCTGAGTTACCGGTCTAAGGCCAGGCGCACGTTGAGACGTCGGTGGCGCAGAGCAGAGCAGCACAGTTTCTGTGTCCCATATGCGTTTACTATGCTCCGCTGTAGGAGCGCAGAAATCACGCGCACGTTGGCGCGCAGGGCAGAGCAGCATTGGTCTGCGTCGCACTTGTGACAGTGACACAGAAACTGCGCCGTTCGTGCACTTGTTATTAGCTACTCTCACGTTACTTTGTTGGTGGAACAATATGGAAGAACAATTGATCGAGTTTTTCTTCAGTTCCCACAGGCCTTTGGGCGTTACAGCCCTCTGAGACAATTGAAGGTTTAATCATCTGGTGTAATTTCTTCAAACTCTTCTCGACTAAGACGACAAAAATTTTTAAACTGTTCTGGTGATAGTTCTTTTTTCATTGTGAATGACCATGCGTATTCCGTTTTTTCAAGTAGTCACTTTTCCCTCGCTTTGTCCCCTCTTGACCTCATGTTTCAATCAAGATGGATGATAGTTTTTTTTTTTAATCTTATTAATCCACAGTGAAGTAAAAATTTCTTTTTTTGTTATAATATTGAAAAACATTGAATAGGCCTATACGGTAACAAATGTGAATAAGGAGATATTTTTTTTTTAGTTAATGAGTTATATTTTAGTTTGTTGAAGGATATTTTTAGTTCAGGGTAAAGTTATTTGGTTAAGCGACTCACCCCTCAGCACAAACTTGGCTTAGAGAGGGGTGAACAATCTTTTTTTTTCATTCTTAAATCATTTCTAGTCTAATATCCTATATTTATTTTGTCTTGAATATTCTATAATTTTATTTTATTTATTTTTTATTTTCTTATTTAAAAAATTAGTTTATTTATTTTATTGTATACTTATATATTTTGCACCTTGGAATGTATTTGTGCTTATACTTTTATAAGCAAAAATTTAATAAAGAATGGAGTGATGACCCACAATTGAAAACGTGGATTTCACCTAGCAGCAATGCAAATGAAACAGCCTATTGTAAATATTGTGAAATTCACCTAAATGGTAGTAAAACTCTTATGTTAAGACATGCTAGATTACCAAAACATAAACAAAATATTGAACTCAAAACTAAAACACAAAATATAAAAAATATGTTTAAAAAAGATCCAAAAAACTCTCTATCAATCCAAATTAAAGAGGCAGAGTTAAGATTGTGTGCTTATGTTGCTGAGCACAATCTATCGCTAGATCGCTAATGGACACATTACCGAATTTGCTGAAGCAGATAGCTCCGGACAGTGACATAATAAAAAATATTAAATGTAGCCATACTAAAACTGCTAATGTCATAAAAAATGCGTTGGCCGTAGATTCGTTGAATAATATTTGCCAAAAGCTTCGTAGCAGTTTTTTTTCATTAATCATAGACGAATCTACAGACATTTCTTCAACTAAATCATTAGCAATTGTTGTGCGGTACTATGATTCAACATCAAAAAATGTAGAGGACTGTTTTTTAAATATAATTGACGTGACTGAAGCTACCAGCTGCGTTTTATACGAATCAATAATTTCACTTCTTGGGGAATTAAATATTCCTCTGTCCAATTTATTGGGGTTTGCTGCAGATAACTGCAATGTAATGATGGGTCGGCATTCAGGTGTTCAAGCAAAACTGAAAGAGTTAAATAAGCATATTTTTATTGCTGGATGCATATGTCATAGCTTTCATCTATGTGCTTCTGAAGCATGCAAAGTCCTTCCAAATACAATTGAGGAACTATGTCATGATATTTATAACTTTATCCAAAAAAAACCCAAACGACTTGCACAGTTTAAAGACATTCAAAGTCTACTTAACTTAAAAGCTCACAACCTGCTCAGATTGAGTAAAACCAGGTGGTTATCAATGAGTGATGTAATTGACAGACTCAATGAACAGTGGGATGCTTTATTATCCTATTTTAGCTTGAGTGCTGCGGAAGATAGGATTGATTCAGCAAAACATATTTTGAACGCCATGCAGAATAAAATAATTAAGGCATATTTTTTATTTCTTGGTTTCATTTTACCAACAGTAAAAAAATTAAATATGATGTATCAAAGAACTGCATTTAAACTACACAATCTGTTTCATTCACTGGAAGAAAATTTGAAGACTATTCTGAAATTTTATATGCAGCCAAGTTATGTAAAATCCACAATAATCGGTAATATTAACCCAGGTGACAACAGATATTTTTTGAACATTGACAAAATATACTTGGGTGCACGGGTTGAGGCATATTGTTAACTTCTATCATGGGAATGTACCAGCAGGACATCAAAACATTGAAGTTGAAATGTCTAGCATTTTATGTAGAGTTTTGTAAACAAGTTTTGAAAAGAGTGAATTTTAAAGAGCCGGTTCTACAAAATTTAGCTTTACTTAGTCCTCAGAATTGTAAGTCAGATGAAACTCATTCATCCATTATCCCCCTTGCTTTACGATTTCCAAACGTTATTCAAGAAGCCGATTATGAGGAAATTGACCGAGAATGGCGTTTATTGAAGTCAGTAGATGCACTAAAACCAAATGAAGAACTAATGGGATTTTTGAACACTGTATTTAGTATGAAAAATGATGTTGATGAAGCTATGTTCCCACTCTCAACAAAATTTGTGAAAGCCATGTTTTGTCTGCCTCATTCGTCAGCTGCGACTGAGAGGGTTTTTTCTGCTATTAATAATAATAATAAAAACAAGTTGAGAAATCGTTTACTAACACCCACAATAAATGGACTTCTATTAACTAAGGAAAAACTCAAACCTTCGTCTGCTGCAAACTTTAAGATTTCAGCAGAACTGATTACTTTAGCTCAAAAAGCTTCAACAAAGGAAAAATAATAATATTCAATAGCAATTTAAAAAATAATTTTGACATGTAAATAATTTAGTCTAGTTCGTTTAATATTTACTATCATCGTGTGAAAATAATAAGTTTCAATTTAGATACTTTGTACGTATACAGTGATCAGTGATGCAAAACAGTAATATTGAAGAAACAGTATTTTCATGGAATTGATGTTCTCTTACTACCGAACCTTGATGAATCAAAGGTGAGATTATTTTCATTTACTTCTTTCGTTTGATGAAATTATGCAATAGTTACCAATATCTTTATCACCTAGTACTTTTTTTTAGAAATCTAGTACATTTTGTAGGGAAATTTTAGTACATATTTTTTCCCTGTGCTGGACACACTGATAAGAATAGAAAATAGATTTCGTGATTGTGATTTCTAAACAAATTATCAAACCAAAAATCTCTGAGCATTAATCAAATTCCATATAGCATCAGTGACTAGTTCTATTCAATTTTAAAAATTCAATTTGAAGCGATCAGTTTAAAGTTTTTATCTGCAACTGTTTTAACTAATAAATTGTCATAAATAATGTTGTTTATGCTAAGTTCTTATCACTAACCCCATAAAATGTCTCATCAGAGAAGTTTCTCGCACTCTAAGGAAGCCTTATTGAAATCATACACCAGTAGACTCAAGGATGATGTGAGATCTATGCTGGAAAACTTTGAAGGTAAGGAGTGTATATAAGAATTAAATAGTCATTCTGTGAATAAATTTATAGAATTTCATGATCGAGGGAGTTCCTTATTAACTTAAGTTATTCAAAATCGCCAACTGTAGGGAGTGGTCAAGTGGAAGAAAGGGTCGACTGCGCCTTGACTCTGCCCTCCCAGGAAAATCATTTCTCCCTGCTTATGAAGCCCACATGAGTCTGAGAATTGTGCATGGGATATGTGGTTTTAAATGATAGGAATGGTGGGTCTACAGTTTCATATGGGTTCAGAACCACCAGGTAGGCTAATGCCCGGTTTCTCAGTTGATTCAATAGCAGCCCCAAGGCTTGTTTCACACCTACCCGGCAGTCAGATCACTAGTGCTGTTTACCCAGCAAAATTAGATTGTGTCATATAATTTCGAAAATTGAGGAATTTATTGCGAAGCGCTCCATATTATACAACGTCCCTACAGCTGGGTAAGCAATACTGGTTAAACAATTGCCGGGTATGTATGAAACAAGCCTTAGTGCCACTATTCAATTATATCCACCTCCTCGTTCTCCTTCTCTGCCGCTATTCGATCACATCCACCTACTCCTTCACCACCTCCTCCTCCTACTCCTTCAACATCTTCCTCCCCTCCTTTTCCTACACCTTCTCTTCACTTTAGCAACTCCTCCATCTCCTCCTCCTCCTACATCTCTGCCGCTATTCAATTATATCCTCCACCTCCTCCTCATATACCTTCTCCTCTTCCATCTCCTCCTAAACCTTCTCATCCTTCTTCACCATCTTCTCCTCCTCGTCCTTCTCCTTCACCATTTTAAATTTAGTCTGTTTAATCATTTTAGTTCAATAAAAAAATACCTGAAATTAACCAACATTGTGCATGCGGGAGAGTCCCTCATGAAACTTGCCTCAGACATCAAACAGTATCTGATACTCAACGACTTCCCGTCAGTGAACGAAACTATAGCGCAAAACTCGAAACTTTTTCAACAGAAACAGACAGAGTGCGATCAGAAACTGATGAGTCTGCGTGATGACATGGCCGCCGACCTGTATGACCTTGAAGAGGAGTACTATACCTCTATCTATAAGTAGGATCAATTAAAGTGCGTTCATTAAAATCTTTTTTAACAATAACATTGGTGTTATTAGTGGAGATAATGTGTGGTAGCCTACGAATAAAGTTGAGTCTATTTACATACTAAAGCTCACAAGACAACCAATTAAGAGCTTTAATGGCACAATAAAAAACAATCTGAATTTCAAAACTGACGCTGTATTTCAATTAAATATATGATTTACACTCACTTTAACTGGAGATACTGGAGGAATGCATCTCACTTCTGAAAAGAAGCTTATTTTCAGAAGTGAAATGCATCCCTCTAGTATCTCCAGTTAAAGTGAGTGTAAATCATATATTTATTTAGAATACTGTGTCAGTTTTGATATTAGATTGTTCATCAAGTATTTTGTCATGGAAAACATAACAGAATAAAAAACAACTTTAAAATTGTCAAAAGAGAGGGAATAAAATAACAAAAAAGATAAAGAATACATTTTTTTATAAATCAATAATTATAAGAAAGAAAAATATGGACAGAGCAAAGGAAACTGGAACATAATAATGAAGAGGTTTTGGGAGGAGAAGAAGAAAAGGGAATATGAATGATCACTTCAATTTCGAGTCAAGAAACACTGTCCTAAGGGCGATAATGGAAAATAATAATAATAATTTGTGTTATTAGTGGAGATAATGGGTGGTGTAAATAGAGTTAAGTCTATTTATTTATCTACATACAAAAGCTCACATGACAACCAATCAAGAGCCCAAGGACTGTATTTATGGACGTTCCTTCGGTTTTTCTTGACTCTTGAAATGCCTCTATTCAAATTGATAGAAATTAAAAAAATTAAATAGAGCAATCAGCCTCCATCGGTAACATTTACCGGTTACCGGTAAGGCTCCCATGAACTCAACTAATGACAATTTTTGATGTTGTAATTTCTATTTCACTGGTATATTTAAACATAAATCAATGGATCAGTTCTTGGGAACCTTCTCATTTACCGGTAAATGTTACCAGTGGCGTCTGATTGGTCTATTAAAATTCGTAGAGGAAAAAAATAAAAATGATAGACCAATCAGTCAACATTTACCGGTAAATGAGTAGGCTCCCATGAACTCAAGCAATTTCATTCTCGGCAGTCTGTCATACACCTCAGTATGTTCTACCTATAAATTAATATGAACAAGAATACCTATTATAGAATGTATTATATTATAATACCTTCATGAAGGCATTCATTATTCAGAAGGTATTCCTAATACCTAAAACGAACAAGAATAACTTACCTATTTTAATATGAACAAGAATGAAATACTTTCGAAGTAAATGTGAAAATTTATTAAGTTATGTGTATTTAATGGCCATCTCACATTGTTGTAATTTTTGGAGGATCAAGCCCACATAGGTATTATATATCTGTGAGAGGGTAATAGATCGTACCTACAGTTTTAGGTGGGTTCCGGATCAGATCACCTCAATGCTTCTCCAGATACGGCAGTGGCCATTATGTAATTGAAAATTGCGTTGGATTTGAATTGTGTTTGGTCATTGAGTAAGTTGGTTCTGTCTTGTTTATGGTGTTTAAATATTTCATATTGTTCCAGATTAAACCAACTTACTCAATGAACAAATCCAATGAAATTTTCAATTATATAATGGTGACTCATTCTCACCTCAACAAAACATGGCCTCTGGTGGCAGGCTGATGAAACTTCTCTTTAGAAGTGAAATGCATCCTTCCAGTACCTCCAGTAAAAGTGAGTAAAATTTCATAATTTAATTGAAAATGCAGTGTCAGTTTTTATATTTGATTGTTCATTACAGTCATGGAAGTATTTCGTCATGGAAATAGCTATTTATCTACGACCATGTCATAATGTATACATTACAGTTTCACAATTGATGCCAAAACAGCTGTCTTTTCAAAATTCTTTTTGAAACCCGTTGCATAATGAGCTCATTATAGTACAGGTTCTACATTATAACACGGGTTCTGGACCAATCAGAAGCATTTTTGATGGAATCAATATCGTAATTCAATATTGTGAAACTATATCAGCTGATTTGATCAAACTGCTACACCAGCTGCTCCAACCTTACAATCTATAATTATATATATAATCGAAATACCACTGACTGACTCATTCATCACAGTTTCTCAGGAACCACTCGACCAAAAACGATAAAATTTGGTACACGAATTCAGTAGGGGGACTAGACGCGTGCTAAGAAAGGGTTTCAAAATTTACCCCAAAATGGGCCCAAAATTGAAGATTTTTGAAAATTTAGGTGACAACAATTTCTAGATAACCATAAGGTCAAATCAGATAAAATTTGGTATTCATTTTAAGTATCGGCCTTAGATGTACCTTGGAAAAAAGTTTCAAAATTAGCCCCAAAATCGACGATTTTTGAAAAGTTTGGTGATAAACAGCAAAATATTTTGAAATTTGCACTTAACAGATGTCATCAACCTGGCATAATAACATTTCATCATACCCAGTCATATGTTTCCCACATATTGCAAGGCTCCGACTGTATGGTAGCCTACATGCAAAGTGCAAAGTCTATTGCTGTTCAAAGACAGTGTAAATAACTCTGCTAAGGGGACTGCCATATGATTAAAAACGGTTGACTTCTATCAGCTGTTCCTTTAAGCTGTTTGGCTGGCAAGTTCAGTAGGTTAGGTCTATTAATGAATAATAATTTGTTTCAAACATAGCAAACTTATCCCGAGCTACCAAAATAATTTCAATAGCTAAAAGCCAACGTTTATGAAAAGTATATGTTTGATTAAGACCCTAGATGCATACAGGGTGACTAGCAAAGTGAGCTACAAAAATTCCCTGACTTTTCCCTGACCTTTTCTACAATTTTCCCTGACCAATATAAGGTACTAGCCGGCAGGCTCGCTTCGCTCGCCTTAACCGTCTAGCCAGGGGGTGGTTTAAAATTCGTACAAAATCGTGACTCGAACAAGCACTTTTGTTTGTTGATCATCTGTTGTCATGGATACGGGCACAGTTATTCATTTCACAACTCCATACTATATATATATTTTAGGATTTTACAGTACTTTACTGTCTTCCTTCCTTTAGTCGAGTCCTCCATCTCCGTCTGTCCTCCCACTCACCATCCCTCAAATTCCTCATAACCATAGCCTCATCCACCTCATCCCTCCAAGACCTTCTCGGTCGTCCCCTCTTCCTCCGCCCAATCGGGCTCCAATCAGTCACCATTCCAATCCACTTACTGGCACTAGCTCTCCTCGCATGACCATACCACATCAATCTTTTCTCTTCTATGAATTTTATTATATCTTAATAATATCTTAACTCCATACTTCTTATGTATAATTTTCAAATTTTCACTCTTGACCGTATTTTCTGGATTTTTTCAGAATTCTTTCTTAGCATGCATCTAGAGCCCCAACGGGACATGTGTACCAAATTTCAACTTAATTAGCCATGTGGTTTTCGAGAAACGCTGATGAATGAGTCAGTGAATCAGGGGTATTTGGCTTTTACATAGATGAAAAACAAAAAGACCTTACCGAATAATCAAAACAATTTTATGTTTGTTAACCTACCTATGTAGCTTATTCATCTGGTTGCCCATCTAAAAACGCATTTCAAGTTCGATATTGGAGCATTTCATGTGAGGGTTTCTATAATTGAAAGAGCGTAGCGAGTTCTTAGTTTTGAATTGTGATTCGTGGAGGCTCGCGGCTTTTTCTATATGTTTTTGGGTTTGTGTGTATGTTCGACAATAACTTTCGAACGCTTTGACCAATCAACTTCAAATTTTAAACACACATTCTTGGAACCTTAATTCAGATCAAGTTCGTTTGCCAATGAAATTGACCCACTCCTTCATCCTTTTTGAAGCGAAACAAAAGGATAGGTTCACAGCCCTTCATTAATATATCTATATATTACTGTATATAGAAAATAGTTGTTTTCACCATATGGAATTCGCAATAGATTTAAAAATATATTAATTTATTTATTGAGTTATCATCAGCTGTGGGTGAATAAATGCGATCAGGCTTTTTATAGAATCTCTATCAGCTGATAAACTAATTTCATTGCCCTGATAAATGAATATATAAACAGCTTTCTTTATGAGGTAAATATATCTAGGGGAGAGCGTTGTACCTTGAGAATGATGTACCTTGGAAAACGTCAGTTTTTCAACCAGTGGGGCTATTTAGTGGTTAATTTTATGTTTTTCAACACTAGATGTTCGTATAGTTCGAAGTTCAGCAGCATCATATGATTATTAAAGGTATGCTAGGCAAACAAAATTTCAACTAGTCAAAAGAAAATTTTTTCAAAGTTTTTTTTTGTATTCTTATGTTGTGAGGGCTGTATATTCAACTTCATGTGACAACTGATTCTACAACTATTGGTGAGTGAAACTCCATTATTCATAATGCTCTTAAACAAAACCTTTAATAGATTTATTTAAAATGGCGACCTCTTGTACCAGGGAACACAACCACATAATGTACCTCGGAACGTGTGAAAAGGACGCATAGTAGGCCTATTCCTTCATCTTATGATTCTGACAATGATATGGCTCCATTAGTTGACACAAATGGTGAAGACAGCGCTGTAGAAGAATATCTATTTTGTAATGAACAATATGCACAGAATCAGTCTGGAGAAAATTGGATCAAGTGCACAGCACAGTCTTCAAGAGATGGGCACATGAAATTTGTGCAGGATGTGAGAAAAACGGATGGAAAAAATTTATTTGTGACATTTGTAATAATTAAAAATTTTAATAAATGAGTTAAGTATTGACAAGTAGGCTATTATTATTTCTCCAAATAACATGAGAGTTCCAAGGTACAAAAGGTACCAAGGTACATCAATCAATATGATGAAGCCTACTTTGGAGCACTTGCAAGAATTACAAATTTTATTTATTTTCTTTTTTGATACCAAAGGATAAGGTTTAATTTATATCATATTTGATAGAAAACTTGATGCACTTGTCAAGAAAAATATTGTTTCCGTTGAAAAATGCATAGTTTTGTTATTAGAAGCCAAAATATAAAATGTGCTCAAAGGTACAACACTCTCACCTACTCTATAGATACACTAATTCCATTGCCCCGATATACAGAGTGTCCCATGTAAGGTGTAAAAACCGGTCACCAAGGATTCTACACCAAATTTCTGACAAAAAATGTTCAGTGACGTTTTTTAAATGAGGCCTTTGTTTTCGAGATATCTAGATATTATGACTTTTTCGAGATACGCTCACTTCCCACCATTAAATGCTCAATAACTCAAAAACTACTGATCAGATTGGAATTATGATGACATTGTTGGAAAGATACACGTATTTTCAATATGTAACCCAATCATTTAGGGTGTTTTTTTAGGGGTCAAAGTACAAAAAAGGGGGTTTTTCTAAATCTCGCTGAAATTTTAAAGCGATTTTTCTCGATTTGTTTTTAGGGTGACATAATAAAAATTTTTCATTAAAAACTTCCTCATTTCTTAAGCTTTAAAATTATACTAAAATTTTATAAATTGGTGATTTGCAAATGCTTGAAAATTGTACAAAACTGTCACAAAACCACAAGAATTAGTGTCTAAGGGACAAGAGCTGAAAGAGTAGAAATTTGATTTCAAAATATTTTTGTAAACAGATGTTTTTTGAAAATAAACTATCAATCACTGTGGTCCTTGAGTGACCGCAGGAAGCCGTTGAAGGCAAACTGCAAAAATACTGATCTACAGTAAGTACTGTATTACAGTACTCTTATCAGAAACTTCATACTGAATCACAGGTCTGAAGTCATCGTTGGAAAAAGAAGTAATTTCTCAATTAAGTTGAATATTTCTAAGATTGCTCCATTGGATGAGATTGAAAATCAGGATCAACTGAAGAAAAATGAGTGTAACATATTCATTTCTGATGACTGTGGTGTGCTATGGTGAAATTGCCTACTGTATAGTTTATTTATTTATCTATTTCACAATAGATTGAAAATAGAGTTTTAAATTTTTAGAGCATTGACAAAAGAATAAACAGATACCAAATATTATTCATCATAACGTGAATCAGGCTAGTATAAATAAAAATCATTTCCAGCAAAATGCGCCGGACAACAGTGTATCCACATTCCTTGCCTCAAAGCATTTTAGATAAAAATTTATCTAAAATTTCAATTAAATTTTTTATTTGAGATCCATTAAAAAAATTAAAAACATCACAATTCGAATGCTTGTTGAATAAATATGACCCAAGAGTGTGATTATCGATTATTCCAGTCCACACATTACCCAAAAATTTGTGCTGTAACCGGTTTGCCTCATTACGTAAGGATTTTCAGTTGCCCAAGTATGTGTATTATGAAAATTGACAGCACCACTTCTTGTGAACGTGCTCTCATCCGATCTACCTTTATTGGGAAGCAGTGATTCAACAGAGATTAATCATTTTGGGAAAAAATCTGATTACAAGATTTTGAAATCAAATTTATACTCTCTTAGCTCTTGTCCCTTACACACTAATTCTTGTGGGTTTGTGACAGTTTTTTACAATTTTCAAGCATTTGCAAATCACCAATTTATCAAATTTTAGTCTCATTTTAAAGCTTGAGTAATGAGGAAGTCTTTTTGTAAAATTTTCATTATGTCACCCTAAAAACAAATCAAGAAAAATCGCTTTGAAATTTCAGCGAGATTTAGAAAAAAACACTTTTTTGTACTTTGACCCCTAAAACACCCCCTAAATGATTGGGTTACAAATTGTAAATACGTGTATCTTCAGCGAAATTTTGTGCTCTTTCCAACAATGTCATCATAATTCCAGTCTGATCAGTAGTTTTTGAGTTATTGAGCATTTAATGGCGGGAAGTGAGCGTATCTCAAAAAGTCATAATATCAATATTTATCTCGAAATCAAAGGCCTCATTTCAAAAACGTCACTGAACATTTTTTGTCATCCTTGGTAATCGGTTTTTACACCTTACATGGGACACCCTGTATAAGTATACGTGTACGGTAGGTCTTTTTTGTGGAAAATAAATCTGTGTATCAGAGCAACGATAAATTTGAACTTTAAGTGATAGATGTCTTGTGAATTTTAACTAAATCAGTATCTTCAAAACAGCCGTTTTTCGTTACCTCCTACCCCTACCATAAGCTTCGCAAATGAGTTTCCAAAATTAGTTGTTTGGAAGCGCCCGTAGGGCTCACTAGTATAATTATTATCAGGTATATAATTACTATGAAGTTTTCCCGATATTTTTTCAAATTCCCTGACTTTTACAGAATTTAAAAATTCCCTGACTTTTCCCGGTTTTCCCGGTCGCTAGTCACCCTGTGCATACTAAGTAATGGTATCAAAATTCTCACCAAAACCACCTATTTCTGTAAATTTATCTAATCACAATGAAAATTAGTTGGACCCCCCGGGGGTCCAGGGGGCGGAGCCCCCAGGTTAGACAGTTAAGGCGAGCGAAGCGAGTCTGCCGGCTAGTCTACTATAACTTCTCTATAAAATTAGTAAAAAAATAATATGTATGTAATTTAATGTTTATTGGTTTTTAAAAAAGAGAATTTCCTTCTCATCATTTTTATATGTTAGTTATTTCTTAAATATTAAAAATTAAGCCTGTGTGACAGCAAAAACTTTAAATGCGTTTTTCTAAAAACATGCATATTCCTGTTTTGACATTTAAATGGGCATAACTAAGACATATTTTAAGATATCAATCTAAATTTGATGTCAAATTGTTCATGATAAACTCCTTTATTGAGATAAAATGGAAGCACAAATTTGAATTATTGAGAGAACTGGTATATCTTGATTGTTCTTCACCAAAGATTTCTCTAATTCCTTGAATAGTTTATTTAGAACTTCTTTGATCTGTTGTCTGCTTTGCTCTAACCTATCACTCAGTTCAGCATTGATTTTATCTATTTTAGTATTGATTTTATCTATTTTAGTATTATTTTCATCTAATTTTCATCAATTCAGTAATACTTTGTATAAGAAAACTTTTTAGATCAAAGTCATTGTTTACTGATGCTAGATTTTGCATATAAGGTTCAGTTATTACCACTGAAATGTTCTGTTTGGTTACTATATCAGAGTCGTTGGCTTCAGTTATTGTTACCTCAAGATCATGATCTTCAGAAATATTGTCTTGTTCTAAAATAATTTTATCACTTGAAGAGGTTTCATCAATAATTTTATTGTTATCATCGGCCATCTTACTTCTTAAGAAATATCTATTCATTTATAATAATATTTCGCATCTAACCTCATGTATCATCAGTCTACTTCACCACACATTCAACATCATTTGCATAAGGACATAATCCTGTAAATTTAAGTTGCCAGTAGGGGTACCAAATTGCTGCATTCCCTTTTTATAGCGTTTGGCTTGGGGAGTAAACTTCACTGTCCCTAAAGACAGGCTGGAGTATCTAAGATTATCGAATATGCTGTGAACTAACGAGATTAAATTCTAAAAACAGAAACAATTTATTCATGTCATCCCATCACCCAAATCTATTGATACATTGTTGAAAGAAAAATTGGAAAGATGAAAGTAATTTTGAAAGTTATCAGTTCTGAAATAGAAAAACTACATGAAAAAAAACTGCAGGTCACATCTTAGGTCTAAATACTTATCTTTTACACTTTGATGAAGATCGATAGAAAAGAAAATAATAAACTTTTCAAATATTTTAGTAATTTGGAAAAAACCTTGAGAGCACTCATCACATACTGTAATGAAAAACCTCTGGTAACTAGGCCTTATTATCCAAAACTGAAAGTATAGTATGAAGAAATGGATAAATTCCTGAAACCAGACAAGTTTGATGGTGATCAGCACTCTCCTACAGCTACTCAAGAATGGAATTACTGGCTGAAGACTTTCGAAAATTTTATTGCATCTTTTGAGGAGATTGATGACCAAAGTAAGTTGCGTTTGCTTACCAACCATGTATCTCATTCCGTTTACCTTTTAATTGCTGACAAGAACACATATACATCGGCTGTTGATGCGCTGAAGGTGGCCTATGTAAAATCAATAAACGATATATTTTTAACTAAAGACATCAAACCTATAATCACTAAATCCCGGAAGCACTCTATTGAAGATGCCATTTTCATGAAAACAGAAATTGAAAAAATGCTTGCTGATGGGATAATTGAAGAAAGTAGGTCTCCCTGGAGGGCACAAGCGTTTGTAGTGAAGAATGAAATACCATTGGAAGATTGATCACTTCTCCAGCTCTTGTCCGAAAGAATGAGATTCAAAAATAGTATGGCTGAAAATAACAAGAAACCAACAATTAATCATACGTTTTTAACATAGTAATCCATGACCAAAAGAAAAGTCTGGATCTAAAATTATATTCTTATTGCTCTTCATGATTGACTTTATTAAATATATTACAATCATTTTATTTACAATTTTTTTTATTTGATTTCTTTTACAAAATATAAATACAATAACAAAAGGTACCAACAATTTTAATTTGTAAGAAATGGATCTTTCAATATTGAACCATCTGTTTATAGCTTTTTTGTACTCAAGAGGCGGTACATTTGAATTTGAGTCAAGGACAGCTGAGATTAGTCGATGATAAATTTGTATCATTACAAAATTAATATCAAACGTGTTAATGGCAAAAGATCGTGCTTGGAATAACATGAAAAATAATTACAACGAAAGTACGGAGAAACCGGTTACCTCCGGACAATTAAAAAAAATTCTAAATAATATGAGATCTGTGAATAATAAAATGGACATGAAACAAACTGGGAATAAGCAATTTAAACTGAAAGACTGGGAAAAAGAGTTAATTGATATAATTAACATTGAATCCAATCCCATCTTTGCAAAGATACCTGGTGCAACTGCAATAGGTACCAGTGAAGGAACATCTGATTCGCCACCTGCTACGAAATTACTGTGAAGGGACTGAAAAGAAAATCAGACAATTTACCAGAAACCAAATTGACAGCGCCATTAAACACTTCGGAATTACAAAAATGTGTGCCGACCCAGCCATCCCTACCATATTTGTGTAGTGTAAATCCTTAAATTATTATTGTTAAATTTATTATCAGGAGTCAGGCCTTGTTGGGGGAGCTGGGTTGGCTTTTAGTGTTGATGCTACAGAGTAAGTCTAAGCCGCTAAATAAGACTTAATCAAGTTTTTCTTTGCTAAGAAACGTTCATATATACGGCCCAAAATCGCATCTAAAATCAGTCTCAAAGAGCATGTCAAGCTTGTCAAGGCACTCTTGGCCGTTGTATGAATTTTCCTCACGCATGTCAGCACTCTACTAATGGAGTACTAATCTATGCTGTTAGATGTTCTCACATACTTCGTCACACAAATAATGATTAGTATTTAGTGCAGCCGCTTGGAACGCTGTGTATGCTAGGTGGACACAAAGAAGTTATAATAACATTCACAAAGGGTGGACAAAATAGAATGCGTTTCTGAGCACTGCCAAGAATGAGTTGACAGAATCTACTTATATTTTTATGCAGCTTTACAAAGAAAAGTAAGAAATACCTACTTAATTATTCTATTTTAATACCAATTGTTTGAAAATATCAACACGACTGAAATTATTAAAAGAGTTCATTTCTTTCTAATTTAATGCAAATAAAGAGACAGTAGATCTCCAATGATCGACTAATAATAACTATCAATATCAATACAGAGTTTGGGCAGAACTGCATTAACAATAACACTAATGCTAGCCTAAACACTCTATGCACCTTCCTGCTTATAGAATCTTGCATTTTAAAAAAGCAGGCAGATGCATAAAGTGTTCAGGTTATCATTAGCATTGTCATAGTTTTGCCGAAATTCTCTATTATTTCATTTTAGAGTATGGCGATTGTGTAACTAAATTCATAATTTTCCAATAAATTCATAGTTGAGCATAGTTGTAGGCTATTTAACTAACAATAATAATATCGTGTGACCTGGGCACCTGGCTGACTTAGGTCTAGTGTCATAGTTTTCAGGTTGCACGTGACTTAGCGACTATTTTTATGCAACCGGGACTGACAGGCGTAACGTGCCCTTCAAAACACGGAAGTGTACTACACTAAAATGAAAGCATAGTTAGATTGTACAAGAACTTCAAATATTTCGTGAAGCTAATACTGTACATAGTAATATTGTACACTACCTTGTATTATTTCATCAATAATGTAGTATTATAATAGATTTGTAGCACATTTCTATTATGTTATAGCACAAAACCCCTGAACACGTTTCAACAGTGTTTATGAAATTATTAAAAAAAATGAAAATAATAACAAGTAAAGGTTAAAGATTAAGAAGGTTTGAGATAGTAAAGGTTAAAGGTTGCTATAAAATATTAACTCACTTTTCTAGAGAAGATAGCAGCATGAAAAGAATGACTTCCATGACGACTGGCCACTTTTTATGGTGCTTAGGGAATTGTCGACTTGGATTTACTGTAACAAAGTTAATTTTCATCAATAATATAATAAATACATCTGTTATATTCCAAAAGTATAATACTTCATTAATTGATACGGGCCTACCATATTTCCATGAAATATAATTATTAACAGATCTGTTTCAAGAAAAAACACAATCTGCAAGTAAACTTGAGTAATCTTGCAAGTAAGACATTATATACTTCCTACAACCATTTAGTAATTATAACATTTCTATTGTTTGTTAAGGAAGAGGTATTTGCGAAACCTGAACTCACTCATAGGACAGATTTTATAGGAGTCTTGGTGGAAATAATGAGGTACCTTACAGCTACTGCGATAGTACCATAGTCTATTCCGACTGTAGGTGACTCTTCAGACCCCAAAATTATGTAGCCTATTATTTTGGTCCAAAGAGCGCACTACGCAAACGAGGAGTGAGGCAGATTGCTACTACTTTCCTCACTGAGCTAACAGAGTTTCATCTATGACAAGCCTACCGAAACAAATTATGAAGCTCTGTGCTTAACAGCCCAATCCCACCTTCAACAGGGTCTGGCTGCACAGGTGTGTGTATATGCTGTCTAGCACACCTTTGAGCTACTTCCTGCGTCAAAGCCATCATTCAACAGAGAAGACTGGTAAGCAACACAATTGAAATAGCCTTTTATGTATCTGAGTTGTATAAAGCTCAATTCACCTCAAGGCACAATAAGGTGAATCAGGTGTTTCCGTACCCATCTAAAATCTTTATAATTAAAATGTGTAATAGTTGTTTTTGACCTTTCCCGGCCGTTATAAAGTTAAAAATCGAATTTTGAATGTAGGAGAACCAAACTGATATGCTTCTACACAATATAGTACGATCAACATGTTTAGGGAATAACAAATAGCGTTTCAAAAATTGGAGTAAAACCGCTTTTTTTCATAATTTCGTCATCTAGACGATCCTAAAATCAGGGTTTAAATTATAATTATTGGCCTATTGATCTCCGGCCGTTAAAAATCTAAATTTGAAAGTGGGGTACCGGTAACCAATTTTGAGATTTTTAGAAAGATGAAAGATGCTTATTGGATGACAAATAGCGTTTGAAACAGTAGAATAAAAACAATATTTTATGCTCACTTTGTCCCTAAAATCTGACTCTACCATAGCAGTTGGCTAAAAACATTAATGCCACTTAATATCCATCCAATCAGTCTTATGCCTGGTTTATCAGTCGTTTGATGAATCATTCAATAGCTATAGATTGAATTTACACATTCGATAAATATTACAGATATTATATTGAATAATAGTTTAGATAAATATTGCATTATAGTTATTGTACCAATAAAGTGAGAAAACAGACATACGATTTGCAGCATAATACAAGATTAGATATGCTTAATAGTTCATCTTAATTTTGAATAATTGAATGCGAAAATTTACCTCACATAGACGGAATGAGCCCTCTTCATATGGTCCATCATTGCCGAAGGATATGTGAAACGCTTATCACACATTTTACACTGATGCTTTTTCACTGAGTGCATGTCTAATTTGTGCTTGCCCAGAGAGCTTTTCCTGTTGAACGCTTTTGAACAAATCTCGCACTCAAATTTCTTCTCATT
This sequence comes from Conomelus anceps, assembly GCA_948455865.1. Taxonomy (NCBI): domain Eukaryota; kingdom Metazoa; phylum Arthropoda; class Insecta; order Hemiptera; family Delphacidae; genus Conomelus; species Conomelus anceps. Next base: position 56,344,236 of record OX418223.1, on the reverse strand, counting down.
CATATGTTTTTGAATGTGAGAAATCAGACTTGTCTTTCTAGGAAATTCCTTGTCACAATAAGCACAAATGAAAGTGTCTCTATCATTTGCCTCAACTGAATGTTTCTTTTTAAAATGATAATATAATGTAATTTTAGAGTTGAAAGTCTTGGCACAAATCTCGCAAATGTATGTTTCCCATTTATGAGGATGTTTCTCTTTCAAATGTTTATTTTTGAACACATGCAAATACCCAACAAAGATGAAAGTCTCATTACAATCTTCACAGAACCATTGGATATCGGTTTTGTGCTCCTTATCAATGTGCCTTTCAAGCTTTTTACATGTGAGAAACACCTGCTGACAGTGGATGCAAATCTTTCTCTTCTGATGTAGAGTCAGATGCTCAAAGTATTCCTCACTAGTGATCAACCACACATCCCTTCTACAGCTTACACACTTTCTTGGTTTGTAGCCACACCGCTTAATATGATATTGAAATTTAGAAATTCCGTAGAAACCAGACTTTTTACACAGATAGCAACTCATGCTCATATGGTTTTCAACATGAATTCTAAATTTCTTCTCAGTCATTAAATTGCGATTGCACTTGCCACAAGTGAATCCAGTATGAATCTTACCACCTATAGCCGTAAACGTACATTGAAATTCTTTAATATCGATTTCATTGTCTATTATTTTTTTAAAAATATCAAAACATTCATTCAAATTGGCATTCTTGAGCCGATCAAGGTTCATTCGAGATGGTTTGACTTGAGATTCGACTCCCATAGTTTTATTGCCATGTTCAAGACCATGCACTTGGAAATGTAATTTCAGGTATTCTTCGCAATGGTAGGCCATTCCACATGCTCCGCACACATATCCTCCCAACACTGCAAGCTCTGAAACATGACTTGAGAGTTCATCAAAACTCTCATAGAACAAACAGCAATCTGAAGAGCAGGATTTTGAGTATTTTCGATCGTTCTTCAAATGCTGCAACCATTTCACTTCATCAGTACATTGAAACTTGCAGGGCAAACAATTGAACTTATAATGACTGCGTGCATGCTCATTGTATTCATCCAAATCACTCCCTGTACTTTCATTACATATTGAACATGTATACGGGTGTGATGTATGTTGAATCATATGGTTTCTTAATCGTGTGAGAGTTACACAAAACTTTCCACATGCTTGACAAGTCCAACGAATATGATCAGAAATGTGGTTCATTACCAGTTGCCTACGCGATAAGACATGATGTTTACATATAAAACATTTGAAACCAATATTTAGTTTATTTTTATCATTCAGCCAACCACAATAGTATGGCATTAATGAAATTTCACCATTCAAAAGACTATTCAGAGCTTGAACTAACATCTTCACAGCATTAGGATCCTCAAAATTGAATCGAATAACCTTGGGATAGAAAGTTTCCACCTCAAGCATGTAGTCGTGATCGTACTCAAATTTCGAGGAATCAGGAAAAACAGTGTATATAATGTGTTTGGTGCCCATTTCATTCTTTACAAGCAAGTAGGGGATTCTATTGCATAACAGGTCAGAATTGCAATCAGTGAAATCTATCTTGTAGGAGTGTCCATCATGTGCCACAGTTACCGAGTTGGATGCAGCAAACAAATGAGAAGAAGAAGGTTGATTTTTTTGGCTGCATGACTTGTCACAAGTTATTTCCATATTCTTTGAATAACTTGATTCCTTATTTTCACAAACAGAAGAGGAATCATCTATTTCTTTGGAGTTTGATTGGGTAGCTGTAGCGTTTGCAGGAGGTAATGATTTATTTCGGTCATTAGCTGTCAAAGAAGTATTTCTGCATGACATTTCAATAGTGTTTGAGTTTTCATTTATATTCAAAGAAATGGGCAAATCTTCATTGCAATGATCATAATCAACATCATCACTCGAACTACCTGTATCACTAGATTTACTTCCTTCACTGGGTAATTTTATTTCATCTTCTCCTTCTAAATTAGCGGATAATGAATTTGTACCTTCAATGTTAATAGGGAGTACTTGTTGTTGTTGATTTACATCTTCTGAGAATCCGGTACCTTCGAATAGCTTGCAGGCATTTGAAGATTTTGTAACACTAGGGAATGCTATTTCATTGGCGCCACTAGAATGTGACCTGTTTTGAGGAGTATCAAATCCTGAAGAACGCTGATTAGAACAATTAAATCTAGTTTGCAATGCATCACAACTATTATTTACAGCTTCCTCATCATTTGACCGAATCACTCTATATCTAATTGGCATTTTTATGGATTTCATTTCTATTTTATGACAAGCGTTTTTAAAACACCACAAACTGTCAAGTTTATGTACACAAAACATGCACACAAAATGAGACCAATTGTCATTTTGATCAACGGCTATATCCAATAGCTGAACAATTTTGTATTGCAGCATATTAATTTCACCACAAGCCAGCGAACCGAATATATTAATCATTTGTTCACATGTAAGTCCACATAACCTACAGTAATTATTAGTGGTTAGGCCTACCTCAAGAAGCGGCGTCGCATTCTGTTGGCTAAGTAAAGTTCTGAGTTTCGTTTGAGTTGTACAACACTCATTTTTAAAACAACACAAACTGTCAAGTTTATTTACACACAACGCACACACGAAATGAGACAAATTTTCACTACGACATACGGCTATATCTAACAATTGAGCTATTTTGTATTGTAGCAGATTACCACGGGCTAACGGGCCAAATAAATAAACAGAAGATGTTTGCTCGTCAGCAGTTGAAGATCCACATAACCTACAAGTAGAGTCAGGGGAGGCCATCTTACTTTGTTTCAACTAATTACTCTGCTTTAAATTATTCTATTTACTTATATAATTATTTTCGGTGGAAGCTGGGCTCTGGGGAGTGTATCATTCTTAAGAATGTTTAGAGGTTATGTAGCTTTGTTATTGACTATGACCATCTGATTACTTCGTCACTCGATATTCATGGGGCAGTGGTAAAAAATTATATATTTATTAATTTGTCCAGATTTATAACATAATATCATGATCATATTCTCTTCTTAATTATATATTTTGATTCTGTAGATAAAAAATCATTGTTCATTATCAGGAAGTTTAAAAAATTCATAGCGTCGTAAGTCGATTACACGATTATCGATATCGGAATGTCAAACGCTTGTTATATGAGGTTATGTTACAAATACGAATAGAAAATAGATTTCGTGAGTGTGATTTCTAAACAAATTATCGAACCAAAAATCTCTGAGCATTAATCAAATTCCATATAGCATCAGTGACTAGTTCTATTCAATTTTAAAAATTCAATTTGAAGCGATCAGTTTAAAGTTTTTATCTGCAACTGTTTTAACTAATAAATTGTCATAAATAATGTTGTTTATGCTAAGTTCTTTATCACTAACCCCATAAAATGTCTCATCAGAGAAGTTTCTCGTACTCTAAAGGGTTGATTACATTGGGATAGTTACTCGCTAAGCGAGTAGTGAGTAGGACGTTACTAACCGACCGTGCTACAGCTGCTCAGCGTACCAAGCCAAATTATATTAAAAAAATTATTTCTAGAATCACCCCCATACTATGGAATTTCTAAGACAATAAATAATCTTGCAACACAAAATTAAAATATGAAGTTTACCAACAATTATTCAATAAAATTTCATCAAAACAATATACAATATATCTCATCTGAAGTGTTATGCTGGCAGCCTGCGTGATAAAGTGTAGGCTTGGCCACAATAATATTGTATTTTGGTGTTGGCTACTCTGCCAGCGAGTATAAATGTCACCAAATTCAAAGTAGACAGGCTCTCAACTTTGAATTTGGTCACATTTATACACGCTGGCAGAGTAGCCAACACCAAAATACAATATTATTGTGGCCAAACCCTACACTTAATCACGCAGGCTGCCAGCATAACACTTCAGATGAGATATATTGTATATTGTTTTGATGAAATTTCATTGAATAATTGTTGGTAAACTTCATATTTTAATTTTGTGTTGAAATATTATTTATTGTCTTAGAAATTCCATAGTATGGGGATGATTCTTGAAGATAAATTTTCAATATAATTCGGCTTGGTATGCCGAGTTGCTGTAGCACGGTCGGTCAGTAACGTCCTACTCGCTACTCGCTTAGCGAGTAAAGCCTGGTTTACACGGGTCGATTAGAGTGGGCGAGTCAGTATGCGAGTTGACACTCGCCCTCCTACTCGCTTGATGTAGACAGATCGGCGAGTCGGAAAAACCGTTCAGTTGCAGGGCGAGTCGAGTGGTTTAGTTGGGAAGCGAGTTACTCGGCCCAGTAGCTACCCCCTCCACCACAATTTGCCCCAGCGAAACGTCTGTTATGTTTTGAGGTTAGGTGAAGAGTTTGTCTGGTGGTTCACTGTTTTAACTGGAAACTAGAAATGAAGAGGAGACAGTGATGTTTGTAGGTTTATACCAAGACAATGAATGCTTATGGAATATGCGAATTCCACAATATAAAAATAAAATAAAAAAGAAGGGTTTGGATTAGCTGAAGCCAAACAAAAAATCAAAAACCTAAGATCAACTTACAACCAAGAACAGTTGAAAACTGTGGTTCGGAACCCACTAAAACTGCAGGTCCAATTCATCAATCACCATCATCCAACTCATTACCCACGCACAGGTCTCAGACCTATGTGGGCTTCATCCTAAAAAAAATAAAACTAAAACTATTGCCTGTGGCCAAAAAGTTGAGGGTAACTTCTAACTTGATTCGGGAGGGGATAGCATCTCTCATAACAGAATCTTGTTTTGATATTCTAGGAGTTACCATATCTAAAAGTGACTCAAACATTTCAGGAGTCATCCTCAACACAGATATGTACTCTTTCACATCTTCTACGGCAAGTTCGCGTAGCAAAAGAGAGGACGCCCCAAGAGTGTCTCTTCTTTTTAACCAATCTTTAATCCATACTCTAGGTTCTTTGTTAATTTCCTCTTCCAAAACGTCATCTATTTCTTCTAACACTTTCTAACTTGGGCCTTAAACTCTTGGCGAGCCATTATATAAACTCACAACGTTAAAACTAAAGCTGTCTGTCAACAGTCACGCTCTGAAATGTGATGCGTGTGGACATCTGGTCGAGTACTGAGGCGAGTTCAAACAAAACAACAACTGGGCCCAGTGACTGGGCCGAGTAGCTCGCCCGAAGTACTCGACCCGTGTAAACCAGGCTTAACTATCCCAATGTAATCAACCCATAAGGAAGCCTTATTGAAATCATACACCAGTAGACTCAAGGATGATGTGAGATCTATGCTGGAAAACTTTGAAGGTAAGGAGTGTATATAAGAATTAAATAGTCATTCTGTGAATAAATTTATAGAATTTCATGATCGAGGGAGTTTCTTATTAACTTAAGTTATTCAAAATCGTCAACTGTAGGGAGTGGTCAAGTGGAAGAAAGGGCCGACTGCGCCTTGACTCTGCCCTCCCAGGAAATCATTTCTCCCTACTTATGAAGCCCACATGAGTCTGAGAATTGTGCATGGGATATGTGGTTTTAAATGATAGGAATGGTGGGTCTACAGTTTCAGATGGGTTCAGAACCACCAGGTAGGCTAATGCCCGGTTTCTCAGTTGTTTCAATAGCAGCCCCAAGGCTTGTTTCACACCTACCCGGCAGTCAGATCACTAGTGCTGTTTACCCAGCAAAATTACATTGTCATATAATTTCGAAAATTGAGGAATTTATTGCGAAGCACTCCATATTATACAACGTCCCTACAGCTGGGTAAGCAATACTGGTTAAACAATTGCCGGGTATGTATGAAACTAGCCTTAGTGCCACTATTCAATTATATCCACCTCATCATTCTCCTTCTCTGCCGCTATTCAATCACATCCACCTACTCCTTCACCACCTCCTCCTCCTACTCCTTCAACATCTTCCTCCCCTCCTTTTCCTACACCTTCTCCTCACTTTAGCAACTCCTCCATCTCCTCCTCCTCCTACATCTCTGCCGCTATTCAATTATATCCTCCTCCTCCTCCTCATATACCTTCTCCTCTTCCATCTCCTCCTAAACCTTCTCATCCTTCTTCACCATCTTCTCCTCCTCGTCCTTCTCCTTCACCATTTTAAATTTAGTCTGTTTAATCATTTTAGTTCAATAAAAAAATACCTGAAATTAATTTATTAATTGAATGAACCTACAATTGAACCAAAATGTCATAAATCTACCTCCTCCTCTACCTTTTTTCCTCCTTCTCCTCCTCCTACATGTTACAAAACAGAACATTCTCCGAATTATTTCTTACTACTGTATTGGCATTTTTTTGGAGATTCTTAGAAATTATTCTAATTTTTTTTGATACAGAAATAGTGAAACTAGCCCGCGGTGATGTGGACACTCAGCTGTCACGGCTGGCACAAAGCGAGCAAGACAACTACGAGATGCACGTGCGCGCGGCCAACATTGTGCGTGCGGGCGAGTCCCTCATGAAACTCGTCTCGGACATCAAGCAGTATCTGATACTCAACGACTTCCCGTCAGTGAACGAAACTATACTGCAAAACTCGAAACTTTTTCGACAGAAACAGACAGAGTGCGATCAGAAACTGATGAGTCTGCGTGATGACATGGCCGCCGACCTGTATGACCTTGAAGAGGAGTACTATACCTCTATCTATAAGTAGGATCAATTAAAGTGTGTACATTCATTAAAATCTTTTTTAACAATAACATTGGTGTTATTAGTGGAGATAATGTGTGGTAGCCTACGAATAAAGTTGAGTCTATTTACATACTAAAGCTCACAAGACAACCAATTAAGAGCTTTAATGGCACAATAAAAAACAATCTGAATTTCAAAACTGACGCTGTATTTCAATTAAATATATGATTTACACTCACTTTAACTGGAGATACTGGAGGAATGCATCTCACTTCTGAAAAGAAGCTTATTCTCAGAAGTGAAATGCATCCCTCTAGTATCTCCAGTTAAAGTGAGTGTAAATCATATATTTAATTAGAATACTGTGTCTGTTTTGATATTAGATTGTTCATCAAGTATTTTGTCATGGAAAACATAACAGAATAAAAAACAACTTTAATAACAAAAAAGATAAAGAATACATTTTTTTATAAATCAATAATTATAAGAAAGAAAAATATGGACAGAGCAAAGGAAACTGGAACATAATAATGAAGAGGTTTTGGGAGGAGAAGAAGAAAAGGGAATATGAATGATCACTTCAATTTCGAGTCAAGAAACACTGTCCTAAGGGCGATAATGGAAAATAATAATAATGATTTGTGTTATTAGTGGAGATAATGGGTGGTGTAAATAGAGTTAAGTCTATTTATTTATCTACATACAAAAGCTCACATGACAACCAATCAAGAGCCCAAGGACTGTATTTATGGACGTTCCTTCGGTTTTTCTTGACTCTTGAAATGCCTCTATTCAAATTGATAGAAATTAAAAAAATTAAATAGAGCAATCAGCCTCCATCGGTAACATTTACCGGTTACCGGTAAGGCTCCCATGAACTCAACTAATGACAATTTTTGATGTTGTAATTTCTATTTCACTGGTATATTTAAACATAAATCAATGGATCAGTTCTTGGGAACCTTCTCATTTACCGGTAAATGTTACCAGTGGCGTCTGATTGGTCTATTAAAATTCGTAGAGGATAAAAAAAATGATAGACCAATCAGTCAACATTTACCGGTAAATGAGTAGGCTCCCATGAACTCAAGCAATTTCATTCTCGGCAGTCTGTCATACACCTCAGTATGTTCTACCTATAAATTAATATGAACAAGAATACCTATTATAGAATGTATTATATTATAATACCTTCATGAAGGCATTCATTATTCAGAAGGTATTCCTAATACCTAAAACGAACAAGAATAACTTACCTATTTTAATATGAACAAGAATGAAATACTTTCGAAGTAAATGTGAAAATTTATTAAGTTTTGTGTATTTAATGGCCATTTCACATTGTTGTAATTTTTGGAGGATCAAAAATTAGAGAGGGTAATAGATCGTACCTACAGTTTTAGGTGGGTTCCGGATCAGATCACCTCAATGCTTCTCCAGATACGGCAGTGGCCATTATGTAATTGAAAATTGCGTTGGATTTGAATTGTGTTTGGTCATTGAGTAAGTTGGTTCTGTCTTGTTTATGGTGTTTAAATATTTCATATTGTTCCAGATTAAACCAACTTACTCAATGAACAAATCCAATGAAATTTTCAATTATATAATGGTGACTCATTCTCACCTCAACAAAACATGGCCTCTGGTGGCAGGCTGATGAAACTTCTCTTTAGAAGTGAAATGCATCCTTCCAGTAGCTCCAGTAAAAGAGAGTAAAAATCATAATTTAATTAAAAATGCAGTGTCAGTTTTTATATTAGATAGTTCATTACAGTCATGGAAGTATTTCGTCATGGAAATAGCTATTTATCTACGACCATGTCATAATGTATACATTACAGTTTCACAATTGATGCCAAAACAGCTGTCTTTTCAAAATTCTTTTTGAAACCCGTTGCATAATGAGCTCATTATAGTACAGGTTCTACATTATAACACGGGTTCTGGACCAATCAGAAGCATTTTTGATGGAATCAATATCGTAATTCAATATTGTGAAACTATATCAGCTGATTTGATCAAACTGCTACACCAGCTGCTTCAACCTAACAATCTATAATTATATATATAATCGAAATACCACTGACTGACTCATTCATCACAGTTTCTCAGGAACCACTCGACCAAAAACGATAAAATTTGGTACACGTATTCAGTAGGGGGACTAGACGCGTGCTATAAAAGGGTTTCAAAATTTACCCCAAAATTGAAGATTTTTGAAAATTTAGGTGAGAACAATTTCTAGATAACCATAAGGTCAAATCAGATAGAATTTGGTATTCATGTTAAGTATCGGCCTTAGATGTACCTTGGAAAAAAGTTTCAAAATTAGCCCCAAAATGGGCCCAAAATCGACGATTTTTGAAAAGTTTGGCGATAAACAGCAAAATATTTTGAAATTTGCACTTAACAGATGTCATCAACCTGGCATAATAACATTTCATCATACCCAGTCATATGCTTCCCACATATTGCAAGGCTCCGACTGTATGGTAGCCTACATGCAAAGTGCAAAGTCTATTGCTGTTCAAAGACAGTGTAAATAACGCTGCTAAGGGGACTGCCATATGATTAAAAACGGTTGACTTCTATCAGCTGTTCCTTTAAGCTGTTTGGCTGGCAAGTTCAGTAGGTTAGGTCTATTAATGAATAATAATTTGTTTCAAACAAAGCAAACTTATCCCGAGCTACCAAAATAATTTCAATAGCTAAAAGCCAACGTTTATGAAAAGTATATGTTTGATTAAGACCCTAGATGCATACTAAGTAATGGTATCAAAATTCTCACCAAAACCACCTATTTCTGTAAATTTATCTAATCACAATGGAAATTAGTTGGACCTCCCGGGGGTCCAGGGGGCGGAGCCCCCTTGCTAGACAGTTAAGGCGAGCGAAGCGAGTCTGCCGGCTAGTCTACTATAACTTCTCTATAAAATTAGTAAAAAAAATAGTATGTATGTAATTTAATGTTTATTGGTTTTTAAAAAAGAGAATTTCCTTCTCATCATTTTTATATGTTAGTTATTTCTTAAATATTAAAAATTAAGCCTGTGTGACAGCAAAAACTTTAAATGCGTTTTTCTTAAAACATGCATATTCCTGTTTTGACATTTAAATGGGCATAACTAAGACATATTTTAAGATATCAATCTAAATTTGATGTCAAATTGTTCATGATAAACTCCTTTATTGAGATAAAATGGAAGCGCAAATTTGAATTATTGAGAGAACTGGTATATCTTGATTGTTCTTCACCAAAGATTTCTCTAATTCCTTGAATAGTTTATTTTGAACTTCTTTGATCTGTTGTCTGCTTTGCTCTAACCTATCACTCAGTTCAGCATTGATTTTATCTATATTAGTATTGATTTTATCTATTTTAGTATTGATTTTATCTATTTTAGTATTATTTTCATCTAATTTAGCATTCAATTCAGTAATACTTTGTATAAGAAAACTTTTTAGATCAAAGTCATTGTTTACTGATGCTAGCTTTTGCATATAAGGTTCAGTTATTACCACTGAAATGTTCTGTTTGGTTACTATATCAGAGTCGTTGGCTTCAGTTATTGTTACCTCAAGATCATGATCTTCAGAAATATTGTCTTGTTCTAAAATAATTTTAACACTTGAAGAAGTTTCATCAATACTTTTATTGTTATCATCGGCCATCTTACTTCTTAAGAAATATCTATTCATTTATAATAATATTTCGCATCTAACCTCATGTATCATCAGTCTACTTCACCACACATTCAACATCATTTGCATAAGGACATAATCCTGTAAATTTAAGTCGCCAGTAGGAGTACCAAATTGCTGCACTCCCTTTTTATAGCGTTTGGCTTGGGGAGTAAACTTCACTGTCCCTAAAGACAGGCTATCTGTTTTGGAGTAGTATCTAAGATTATCGAATATGCTGTGAACTAACAAGATTAAATTCTAAAAACAGAAACAATTTATTCATGTGTCATCCCATCACCCAAATCTATTGATACATTGTTGAAAGAAAAATTGGAAAGATGAAAGTAATTTTGAAAGTTATCAGTTCTGAAATAGAAAAACTACATGAAAAAAAACTGCAGGTCACATCTTAGGTCTAAATACTTATCTTTTACACTTTGATGAAGATCGATAGAAAAGAAAATAATAAACTTTTCAAATATTTTAGTAATTTGGAAAAAACCTTGAGAGCACTCATCACATACTGTAATGAAAAACCTCTGGTAACTAGGCCTTATTATCCAAAACTGAAAGTATGGAAAAATGGATAAATTCCTGAAACCAGACAAGTTTGATGGTGATCAGCACTCTCCTACAGCTACTCAAGAATGGAATTACTGGCTGAAGACTTTCGAAAATTTTATTGCATCTTTTGAGGAGATTGATGACCAAAGTAAGTTGCGTTTGCTTACCAACCATGTATCTCATTCCGTTTACCTTTTAATTGCTGACAAGAACACATATACATCGGCTGTTGATGCGCTGAAGGTGGCCTATGTAAAATCAATAAACGATATATTTTTAACTAAAGACATCAAACCTATAATCACTAAATCCCGGAAGCACTCTATTGAAGATGCCATTTTCATGAAAACAGAAATTGAAAAAATGCTTGCTGATGGGATAATTGAAGAAAGTAGGTCTCCCTGGAGGGCACAAGCGTTTGTAGTGAAGAATGAAATACCATTGGAAGATTGCCTGTTGATCACTTCTCCAGCTCTTGTCCGAAAGAATGAGATTCAAAAATAGTATGGCTGAAAATAACAAGAAACCAACAATTAATCATACGTTTTTAACATAGTAATCCATGACCAAAAGAAAAGTCTGGATCTAAAATTATATTCTTATTGTTCTTCATGATTGACTTTATTAAATATATTACAATCATTTTATTTACAATTTTTTTTATTTGATCTCTTTTACAAAATATAAATACAATAACAAAAGGTACCAACAATTTTAATTTGTAAGAAATGGATCTTTCAATATTGACCCATCTGTTTATAGCTTTTTTGTACTCATGAGGCGGTACATTTGAATTTGAGTCAAGGACAGCTGAGATTAGTCGATGATAATTTTGTATCATTACAAAATTAATATCAAACGTGTTAATGGATAAAGATCGTGCATGGAACAACATGAAAAATAATTACGGAGAAACCGGTTACCTCCAGACAATTAAAAAAAATTCTAAATAATATGAGATCTGTGAAAAATAAAATGGACATGAAACAAACTGGGAATAAGCAATTTAAACTCAAAGACTGGGAAAAAGAGTTAATTGATATAATTAACATTGAATCCAATCCCGTCTTTGCAAAGATACCTGGTGCAACTGCAATAGGTACCAGTGAAGGAACATCTGATTCGCCACCTGCTACGAAATTACTGTGAAGGGACTGAAAAGAAAATCAGACAATTTACCAGAAACCAAATTGACAGCGCCATTAAACACTACGGAATTACAAAAATGTGTGCCGACCCAGCCATCCCTACCATATTTGTGTAGTGTAAATCCTTAAATTATTATTGTTAAATTTATTATCAGGAGTCAGGCCTTGTTGGGGGAGCTGGGTTGGCTTTTAGTGTTGATGCTACAGAGTAAGTCTAAGCCGCTAAATAAGACTTATGCCCGGTTTCTGAGTCATTCATTATGTTTAATGTATCATTAACACACAGCTGGAGCAATGTTAACCCATTTCTCCAGCTGTGAGTTAATGATACATTGAACTTAATGAACGACACAGAAACCGGGCATTAATCAAGTTTTTCTTTGCTAAGAAACGTTTATATATACGGCCCAAAATCGCATCTAAAATCAGTCTCAAAGAGCATGTCAAGCTTGTCAAGCCACTCTTGGCCGTTGTATGAAATTTCCTCACGCATGTCAGCACTCTACTAATGGAGTACTAATCTATGCTGTTAGATGTTCTCACATACTTCGTCACACAAATAATGATTAGTATTTAGTGCACCCGCTTGGAACGCTGTGTATGCTAGGTGGACACAAAGAAGTTATAATAACATTCACAAAGGGTGGACAAAATATAATACGTTTCTGAGCACTGCAAAGAATGAGTTCTACTCATACAAAGAAAAGTAAGAAATACCTACTTAATTATTCTATTTTAATGCCAATTGTTTGAAAATATCAACACGACTGAAATTATTAAAAGAGTTCATTTCTTTCTAATTTAATGCAAATAAAGAGACAGTAGATCTCCAATTATCGACTAATAATAACTATCAATATCAATAGAGAGTTTGGGCAGAACTGCATTAACAATAACACTAATGCTAGCCTAAACACTCTATGCACCTTCCTGCTTATAGAATCTTGCATTTTAAAAAAGCAGGCAGATGCATAAAGTGTTCAGGTTATCATTAGCATTGTCATAGTTTTGCCGAAATTCTCTATTATTTCATTTTAGAGTATGGCGATTGTGTAACAAAATTCATAATTTTCCAATAAATTCATAGTTGAGCATAGTTGTAGGCTACTTAACTAACAATAATAATATCGTGTGACCTGGGCACCTGGCTGACTTAGGTCTAGTGTCATAGTTTTCAGGTTGCACGTGACTTAGCGACTATTTTTATGCAACCGGGACCGACAGGCGTAACGTGCCCTTCAAAACACGGAAGTTAAAATAAAAGCATAGTTAGATTGTACAAGAACTTCAAATATTTCTTGAAGTTAATACTGTACATTGTACACTATTGTATTATTTCATCAATAATGTAGTATTATAATAGATTTGTAGCACATTTCTATTATGTTATAGCACAAAACCCCTGAACACGTTTCAACAGTGTTTATGAAATGATTAAAAAAAATGAAAATAATAACAAGTAAAGGTTAAAGATTAAGAAGGTTTGAGATAGTAAAGGTTAAAGGTTGCTATAAAATATTAACTCACTTTTCTAGAGAAGATAGCAGCATGAAAAGAATGACTTCCATGACGACTGGCCACTTTTTATGGTGCTTAGGGAATTGTCGACTTTGATTTACTGTAACAAAGTTAATTTTCATCAATAATATAATAAATACATCTCTTAGATTCCAAAAGTATAATACTTCATTAATTGATACGGGCCTACCATATTTCCATGAAATATAATTATTAACAGATCTGTTTCAAGAAAAAACACAATCTGCAAGTAAACTTGAGTACTCTTGCAAGGTAAGACATTATATACTTCCTACAACCATTTAGTAATTATAACATTTCTATTGTTTGTTAAGGAACAGGTATTTGGGAAACCTGAACTCACTCATAGGACAGATTTTATAGGAGTCTTGGTGGAAATAATGAGGTACCTTACAGCTACTGCGATAGTACCATAGTCTATTCCGACTGTAGGTGACTCTTCAGACCCCAAAATTATGTAGCCTATTATTTTGGTCCAAAGAGCGCACTACGCAAACGAGGAGTGAGGCAGATTGCGACTACTTTCCTCACTGAGCTAACAGAGTTTTATCTATGACAAGCCCACCGAAACAAATTATGAAGCTCTGTGCTTAACAGCCCAATCCCACCTTTAACAGGGTCTGGCTGCACAGGTGTGTGTATATGCTGTCTAGCACACCTTTGAGCTACTTCATGCGTCAAAGCCATCATTCAACAGAGAAGATTGGTAAGCAACACAATTGAAATAGCCTTTTATGTATCTGAGTTGAATAAAGCTCAATTCACCTCAAGGCACATTAAGGTGAATCAGGTGTTTCCGAACCCATCTAAAATCTTTATAATTAAAATGTGTAATAGTTGTTTTTGACCTTTCCCGGCCGTTATAAAGTTAAAAATCGAATTTTGAATGTAGGAGAACCAAACTGATATGCTTCTACACAATATAGTACGATCAACATGTTTAGGGAATAACAAATAGCGTTTCAAAAATTGGAGTAAAACCGCTTTTTTTCATAATTTCGTCATCTAGACGATCCTAAAATCAGGGTTTAAATTATAATTATTGGCCTATTGATCTCCGGCCGTTAAAAATCTAAATTTGAAAGTGGGGTACCGGTAACCAATTTTGAGATTTTTAGAAAGATGAAAGATGCTTATTGGATGACAAATAGCGTTTGAAACAGTAGAATAAAAACAATATTTTATGCTCACTTTGTCCCTAAAATCTGACTCTACCATAGCAGTTGGCTAAAAACATTAATGCCACTTAATATCCATCCAATCAGTCTTATGCCTGGTTTATCAGTCGTTTGATGAATCATTCAATAGCTATAGATTGAATTTATACATTCGATAAATATTACAGATATTATATTGAATAATAGTTTAGATAAATATTGCACAATAGTTATTGTACCAATAAAGTGAGAAAACAGACATACGATTTGCAGCATAATACAAGATTAGATATGCTTAATAGTTCATCTTAATTTTGAATAATTGAATGCGAAAATTTACCTCACATAGACGGAATGAGCCCTCTTCATATGGTCCATCATTGCCGAAGGATATGTGAAACGCTTATCACACATTTTACACTGATGCTTTTTCACTGAGTGCATGTCTAATTTGTGCTTGCCCAGAGAGCTTTTCCTGTTGAACGCTTTTGAACAAATCTCGCACTCAAATTTCTTCTCATTCATATGTTTTTGAATGTGAAAAATCAGACTTGTCTTTCTAGGAAATTCCTTGTCACAATAAGCACAAATGAAAGTGTCTTTATCATTTGCCTCAACTGAATGTTTCTTTTTAAAATGATAATATAATGTAAATTTAGAGTTGAAAGTCTCGGCACAGATCTCGCAAATGTATGTTTCCCATTTATGAGGATGTTTCTCTTTCAAATGTTTATTTTTGAACACATGCAAATACCCAACAAAGATGAGAGTCTCATTACAATCTTCACAGAACCATTGGTTATCGGTTTTGTGCTCCTTAATGATGTGCCTTCCAACCTTTGGAGTTGTGAGAAACACCTGCTGACAGTGGATGCAAATCTTTCTCTTCTGATGTAGAGTCAGATGCTCAAAGTATTCCTCACTAGTGATCAACCACACATCCCTTCTACAGCTTACACACTTTCTTGGTTTGTAGCCACACCGCTTAATATGATATTGAAATATAGAAATTCCTTTGAAACCAGACTTTTTACACAGATAGCAACTCATGCTCATATGGTTTTCAACATGAATTCTAAATTTCTTCTCAGTTATTAAATTGCGATCGCACTTGCCACAAGTGAATCCAGTATGAACCTTACCACCTATGGTCATAAACGTACATTGAAATTCTTTAATATCGATTTCATTGTCTATTATTTTTTTAAAAATATCAAAACATTCATTCAAATTGGCATTCTTGAGCCGATCAAGGTTCATTCGAGATGGTTTGACTTGAGATTCGACTCCCATAGTTTTATGGCCATGTTCAAGACCATGCACTTGGAAATGTAATTTCAGGTATTCTTCGCAATGGTAGGCCATTCCACATGCTCCGCACACATATCCTCCCAACACTGCAAGCTCTGAAACATGACTTGAGAGTTCATCAAAACTCTCATAGAACAAACAGCAATCTGAAGAGCAGGATTTTGAGTATTTTCGATCATTCTTCAAATGCTGCAACCATTTCACTTCATCAGTACATTGAAACTTGCAGGGCAAACAATTGAACTTATAATGACTGCGTGCATGCTCATTGTATTCATCCAAATCACTCCCTGTACTTTCATTACATATTGAACATGTATACAGGTGTGATGTATGTTGAATCATATGGTTTCTTAATCGTGTGAGAGTTACACAAAACTTTCCACATGCTTGACAAGTCCAACGAATATGATCAGAAATGTGGTTCATTATCAGTTGCCTACGCGATAAGACATGTTGTTTACATATAAAACATTTGAAACTAATATTTAGTTTATTTTTATCATTCAGCCAACCACAATAGTATGGCATTAATGAAATTTCACCATTCAAAAGACTATTCAGAGCTTGAACTAACATCTTCACAGCATTAGGATCCTCAAAATTGAATCGAATAACCTTGGGATAGAAAGGTTCCACCTCAAGCATGTAGTCGTGATCGTACTCAAATTTCGAGGAATCAGGAGAAACAGTGTATATAATGTGTTTGGTGCCCATTTCATTCTTTACAAGCAAGTAGGGAATTCTATTGCATAACAGGTCAGAATTGCAATCAGTGAAATCTATCTTGTAGGAGTGTCCATCATGTGCCACAGTTACCGAGTTGGATGCAGCAAACAAATGAGAAGAAGAAGGTTGATTTTTTTGGCTGCATGACTTGTCACAAGTTATTTCCATATTCTTTGAATAACTTGATTCCTTATTTTCACAAACAGAAGAGGAATCATCTATTTCTTTGGAGTTTGATTGGGTAGCTGTAGCGTTTGGAGGAGGTAATGATTTATTTCGGTCATTAACTGTCAAAGAAGTATTTCTGCATGACATATCAATAGTGTTTGAGTTTTCATTTATATTCAAAGAAATGGGCAAATCTTCATTGCAATGATCATAATCAACATCATCACTCGAACTACCTGTATCACTAGAATTACTTCCTTCACTGGGTAATTTTATTTCATCTTCTCCTTCTAAATTAGCGGATAATGAATTTGTACCTTCAATGTTAATAGGCAGTACTTGTTGTTGTTGATTTACATCTTCTGAGAATCCGGAACCTTCGAATAGCTTGCAGGCATTTGAAGATTTTGTAACACTAGGGAATGCTATTTCATTGGCGCCACTAGAATGTGACCTGTTTTGAGGAGTATCAAATCCTGAAGAACGCTGATTAGAACTATTAAATCTAGTTTGCAATGCATCACAACTATTATTTACAGCTTCCTCATCATTTGACCGAATCACTCTATATCTAATTGGCATTTTTATGGATTTCATTTCTATTTTATGACAAGCGTTTTTAAAGCACCACAAACTGTCAAGTTTATGTACACAAAACATGCACACAAAATGAGACCAATTGTCATTTTGATCAACGGCTATATCCAATAGCTGAACAATTTTGTATTGCAGCATATTAATTTCACCACAAGCCAGCGAACCGAATATATTAATCATTTGTTCACATGTAAGTCCACATAACCTACAGTAATTATTAGTGGTTAGGCCTACCTCAAGAAGCGGCGTCGCATTCTGTTGGCTAAGTAAAGTTCTGAGTTTCGTTTGAGTTGTACAACACTCATTTTTAAAACAACACAAACTGTCAAGTTTATTTACACACAACGCACACACGAAATGAGACAAATATTCACTACGACATACGGCTATATCTAACAATTGAGCTATTTTGTATTGTAGCAGATTACCACGGGCTAACGGGCCAAATAAATAAACAGAAGATCTTTGCTCATCAGCAGTTGAAGATCCACATAACCTACAAGTAGAGTCAGGGGAGGCCATCTTACTTTGTTTCAACTAATTACTCTGTTTAATTATTCTATTTACTTATATATTTTCGGTGGAAGCTGGGCTCTGGGGAGTGTATCATACTATACTAGAACTAGAGTATTCATCACTATTCAGTATACAAGAGTCGTAGTTTTAGCAGAGTTTACCTAAAAAAATGTAAATCCCATTTGTTGACAAATATGGCGGACGTTGCCAACGTACGTATTCTAGTTCCAATTACACAATTCCACTTATTACGTTTCTGAATTAGGAAATAAATCTTCTTGATAATAAATTTCTTGATAAAAGATTATTATAAAACTCGTACACTATGTTTTCACTTGATTATCGTTGATTATATAAAACATCAAAAATCATCATGTACGATGGCAAAAGACGCGAGCCGATCAATTAATAAGTAACTCAAGTTACAATGCATGTAGAACATGCATAATCTGTATAATTCAGCTTGATATAAGCATATATTTCTGGCATTCTTTGTTTAATTTGTTGGTTATGATTGACAATTCATAGATATCCAGAAGGCGTTGGCTTTCAACTTTTCATTTTCAAAAGAAGTCTGTTGGCTTGTACTCGCTCATAGGGATAGGTATCGAACTACAAAACATCGATTATTAACATCGATTATTTTTTGTAAGGGAGTAATCGATACACCGATTAATCGGTACTGAAAACATCGATTAATCGGTGTTCAAACATCGATTAATTCAGTCTTTGAAAATAGCAAAAACAGGCCAAAATAATACCAAATAGCGTCCCAAACAACACTTTTTGGAAGCATCTTGGCGAAAAACAAGAAACAATGATGGTTCCAGGTTATTGCTCATGTTTATCGAAAAAGGCAAATTATTTATTCAAACAAAAACCTAGGGTAGTTATATTGGTAGGAAATTCTACAACAAGCTACCGCAGTTTTTGAAGAGTCTTGAAAATATAGAAATATTTAAAAAACAATTGAAGAAATATTTAGTTGATAAAGCTTTTTATAGTGTACAAGAGTTCCTTTCACATCAAAATTAAGCCTCACCTCAACTAATTGAAGTAATTATGGTATCTAGTGTATAAAGCAGGGCATTCACGTTCCGATTTGCAGTACCACTTGCAGTCCAACCTTCAAGGTTGGATCCGAAAACGGACCGTGAATGGGCTTGTTGGATGGTTGGAATTGTAGATGGACCACTAGAGGGACGACTGGACGACTGTCGACGGAGTAGGAGCGTGAATGGGGGAGTTGGATCCAACTCACCTCATTCATCGTTCGACCTTCGTTCGAGCAACTTCCGCCTCTCGTCTACCCGCTTCTTTTAAATTTTCCGCTTTCCGCTTCGTTTACATTTTTCACTTCCCATTCGCTTACATTTTCCACCTTCCGCCGCTATTACTTACTATTATTACATTGCTATTATAATGAACCGCGAAGTAATCTCTGAATTCATAGACATTTACAGAGATAGTGCCTGTTTGTGGGACACTAGTTCTGCTCTTTACGCGAACCGAAATGCGCGGAAAGCAGCCCAACAAAACCTGCTGAATGTGTTGCTAAGGTATGATAACACTGCTAACATAGCTTCTGCACGTAAAAAAATTGACTCTCTGCGTTCTATATTCTTCAGAGAATATAAAAAAGTGCAGGCAAGTGAGAATGGAACGGGTACGGGAGCAAACGATGTCTACGTTTCTAATTGGGTGCACTATAATGAATTGGGCTTCTTATTAGATGTGCATCATCCAGCCAGAGCAGGTAGCGATTCCCTGGATACACCTCCACCCTCTGTATGTAGCCAGATGACAAATAATGAGAGCGAATCGAAGGAAAACGACGGAGAGGAGATAGAAGACTGTGAGCAGAATGCAGAGAAAGTGAGTACCTACACTAGTCAATACCTAATAATAATAATTAATAATAACGGATGAATTGATGAGACGTCTCAAAATTTATTTTTAATGCCATAATTAGAATAAATTATGTGTTTAATCATAAATACAGTCTTATAGTGAAGCAACCTTACTATTTACAGTAAATTTATCGGCTTGCATCAATGAACAAAAAGACAGCTGAGTAAATTAATTGTTGGCTAGTCAGCTGTTTTGTCTTGCATTTTTGTCTAGCATCTAGCCTATACTGTTCAGCGTCTCAGCTGAGCTTCCTGCCTTTGAATGTATTTTTATTTTTTTTGGAGGATGAAGCCCACATAGGTCTGAGACCTGTGCGTGGGTAATGAATTGGATGATGGTGATTGATGAGTTGGACCTACAGTTTTAGGTGGGTTCCGAACCATCGGGAAGTGATTTTACAGCATTGAACAGAGTCTTTTTCTCAATATCTTTTTTTCAATGACAATGAATAATTCTGATGTTGCTCAACCAATTCCTTTAATTATTGACACACGAGATACTATAGTTTTGACTGTCATTATAAATGTCTGTTCGATTGAAAATATTAATGTCAAAACTATGGTATCTCTAGTATTTAAAATTAAAGTGGTTGAGACAATACCAGTATTTATTATTAGAAAGAATTTTTATTTTTAGAGGTCTGAGACCTGTGCGTGGGTAATGAATTGGATGATGGTGATTGATGAGTTGGACCTACAGTTTTAGTTGGGTTCCGAACCACCGGGAAGTGATTTTACAGCAGAGAACAGAGTCTTTTTGATGACCAATCCAAACGGTCACCCTTACAATGAGCGGCCAGGAGTTTCGTAGCTTATCTTTGATTGAACAGATACCTGCTACGGCACTCGGCTATAAGCACTTCCCCTATTTATGTTATGTACTTTTTTCTTCCAAAACATCTCAATTTATAATAAAATTAATGTGTGCATTTCACTTTTTGAAAACAATTGCATAAATAAAAAATACAAAATAGAATATTTATTTTGTAAGTGTTGTTAAATCATTTAGTTTGCCTAGTGCTATGACTGTAAATCTTTAAAAAAAAATTAAATTTTGATGTATTGGTCTGAATTTTTTTTACGTATACAAATATGTCTAGAAAAAGAAATAATTATTTCTGACTGATAAAATTTTTTTTCATTGCCCTAGTTTATTTCAAAGATCAAAAAGACAAAAATTTCAGTCTTTTTTCAGAATTTTCCAAATAAAAAATATATGAAAAATGTGATGATTACTTTTGAGTACATAAATAAAAAGTACATTTAAAGTGCTGAAAAAATTTATTTTTGCGAATACATAAAAATATTACAATGTATAAACTAGTAGCCTGCACATTTATTGATTTGCAGCTTGGCTCTTTTGAATAATTGGATAATTAGAATAGCTATCATCCAACATGTGCTTCAACCATGCACTGCTGAAAGTCAATGCTTCCTTCATGTAGAAAGTAGTTTTTAAATGTCTCTCGCACTTTGTGTCCACTGGTGTCCCATGGCTGATTACATCCTTGTAATGGCGTCAGTGCATTACCTGACAATTCACCAGGCATGATGTACCCTTCTTCAATACTTTCACGAATCAAACTTTGCTGAGTGATATAGCCACTGCTGTTCCGTAACAGGAAGTTGTGAAGTACACAACTTGCTAGCACAATAGTGTCAACACTATCCAGTGAGATGTTCAAAGTGGTGTGGTAGAATCTGAATCGCGAAGCCAAAATCCCAAACACATTCTCTACCACTGTTCTTGCTCGGGAAAGCCTGTAGTTGAATATTTTCTGTTCATAAGTAGCAAGATTACGAGGATATGGTTTCATTATATTTTTCGAAATAGCAAATGCAGAGTCCCCTAAGAAGACAAACGGGGTTGTTTTTGTTGAATTGGGTAGTGTTGTGGGAGGGGGGAGATTCAATTTTCCTTGAGTCATCAGCTTGTTGAACTTGCTTTGCCTGAAAATTGTAGGATCAGCTACTTGTCCATTAGTGCCAGTATGAATGTACATGATTTCGAAATTGGCATCAACTACAGCGAACATAACCACACTGAAAATTTTTTTGTAGTTATAATAGTCAGAGCCACTTTCCTGAGGCTTAACTATTCTCACATGCTTTCCATCCATAGCACCAAGTGCATGAGGAAAATTCCACTTTGAGGCAAACTTCTCACTGACGTTCTTCCATTCTTCCTGAGTGCTTGGCAACTGAAACAAAGGAGTAAACAGTAGAAGCTCAGAAGCTGTTGAATACTAATACATTCAAACTGGCTAAGTTACCTAAAACCAGATTCAGAAAATACCTATTATTAATGAAAATCCCAATGTTCAATAATAGTTACCTATAGTATAAATTTACCAATAATTTCTGTAATAAGATAAAATATAATTCAAAGAATAATAAGCCACTGTGGAATAATTCGTTTTTACATTTTAATTGTTACAGGTTGATGGTGGTTTTCGACCCCCACCATCGAAAATTAGAAAAATCAATCGGATGTCTGCTCAGAAGCAACTTATTGCAGCTGCTCAAAAACTTGCAGAAGTACCAGCTGTTGCACCTCCAGACAAGTGGGAGTCATTCGCATCGCATTATCAGTGGCAGGAGATATCCGAATACTGAAAGACGTGAAACAGCAAGCGATTGCTCAAAAGATAATTTCGGATGCAATTTTTTGGGCTAAAATGGGACGGCTGACTGAAGGATCCAGTATTTTGTTGGCACCTTCAACCCCATCGACTCCCACAACGTCTGGAGCTTCATCTCCATACCACGTTACTTCTCTTCATTCACCTTCGCCAAATTATCTTCACTCTAATCATTCACCAAACCACGCACAAAGTGACTCAAGCTCAAATTATTACCCATCCCATTCACGCTACCCACCCGACACATTCAACATTTTATCATCCAGCACCACTTCAAATGAACTTGATGAATTTGTAGTTATTAGAAGAAGTTAAAGCCTCCTAATTCAACAATTAACAGTTTAATAATTAATTTAATTATTTATGAAATAAAATAGTTTTAAATTAATTTGATTTTCAATTTACTTTGTTAATAAATTTTGAAACAATGGTACAAAATTAATCAACTCTTGTTTATTTGAATTTTTACCTGTCTACCTCTTGTTCATACGAACTCTTGAAATCTTGTTCAATTACTATTATTATTATTTAGTTTTAATTATTATTATTAAAAAATATTAAATTTAATAAATTAGTTCAGCCTTCCTCACAAACATGTACTAAGCCTAATAATAATAATAATAATAATAATAATAATAATAATTATTATTATTATTATTAGCCGTCAATTTCCCATTCAAATTGGAAAACGCTAAGTACATGTTTGTGAGGAAGGCTGAACTAATTTATTAAACTAGGTTTTCCCGGGTCGCATGAATGTGCGACTCTATTAAACTTTGTAAAATACATTCCAAATGTAGATTTTCTACATACTGAACGCAAACGCCCTGATGCAATGCCCAGTCAACAATGAAAAAGTATCACATGGCTGGCTATCTGAATAAAATAGTTATTTATGTATTAAGAGCGTGAAGCGCGACTTTATCGCTCGAGCCAAAACATTTACTGCGCGACGCATAGCGGAGCGCAGTAATTTTGCGAGAGCGATAAAGAAGCTTCACGCGCGAATTGCATACAATATTTTTCCTACAACTGCAGTTCTGGATTACAACACAATAAAAACTTGTAGTTTGTAACATCACAGACCGTGCGCGGATTTGGTTAGCGTGCGCCATTTTGAGGTTATGTGAATTCACGGATTCCGCGATCCACCAATGAGAAGACATCAAAATCAAAACAGAAGCGTAAAGAAAACAGCTGGCGAGCGTAAAGTACTTTACCGCTTGCTGAGCAGTAAAGAGGCATTTTACAATTAGTTTTCAGTACGTAAAGAACTACTTTACGAGCAGTTGTAGGAAAAATATATTTTTGCAGTATTGTTGAACAGCCGATCAATATAATATTTTTCTAACATACCTGTGCTGGCAAAAATTTCATTATTTTTTCAATTCTTTATCAGCTGATAAATATAACATTTTCTTAACGCACCTGTGCTAAAGAAATTCTTTAATTGTTCTTCTTCATCTTCTCCTCCTCCTTCTTTTTCACTACTTCTTCTTTTTCTTCTTCTCCATCTTCTTTTTCTTCTTTTTCTTCTTCTCCTTCTTCTCTTTCCTCTTCTCTTTCTTCTTCTTCTTCTTCTCCTTCTTCTTCTTTTTCTCCTCTTTATTCTTCTCCTTCGTCTTCTTCATCTTCTCCTCTTTCTTCTTCCACTTCTTCTTCATTTCTCTCTCTTCCTCTTCATCCTATCCTCCCACCCTCTCTCTCTCTGAATGAACAATGAAAAATAAACTTTTTGTTTCAAAACAGCTGATCATCAATTCATAAGTTGAAATGTGAAAATTTTCAGCTCACCGATCCCTATGTTAAAGCAATGGCAAAAATTGAAACTTTGCTCGTTCATTGCTCATGTCCACGATGACTTTTTCAAAATGTAAGACCTTATCAAACATCTGCTCGATGAGATCTTTCAAAAATGAGACGTGAACGAACAAAATCGGTCGAGAAACCACGGAGGAGTTGTCATCACAAAAAAACATGTTCGCCTATTTTATATAAAGATTTAATATTTTTTCGGTTTATTTTAATTATTATTATTATTAAACAGCGAACTTACATAACTTACCTTCATAAAGTCAGATTGAAGAACTTGATAAATAGCCCTGCAGGTTTCTGGTATCAATTTTCCGAGTAGTTGTGGAGATATTTTACAGCTGAACTTCAGATCCTCGTATGACCTTCCAGTGGCCAAAAACCGTAAAGTAGCTACTAGGCGTTGTTCAGCAGTTACACAATCACGCATGATTGTATCTTTTTTGCAAATAAATGTACCAACTTTTTCCAGCAAAAGCGTAAAAGTAGAGTTGTCCATTCTGAGGAAGTTTTTATAATCATCCTCATCAATAATATTTAGCAATTTCGATTCACAATAGTTCACACGATGAACAAATAATTTCTTCATCCAACACTTCTTGTTTTTTTTTTCAAATGATGAGGCTAACAAGCACAATGCTGCCATTTTTCTCTTCCTAATGATATTTTGCGAGGACTGCACTTGATACATTTTTCGGCTCGAGAGCGATGTTCACAGCTGTGAAAACAGATTAAGACTAAAGTAGTACTGCTAGTTGGATTGCAAGTAGGAGCGTGAGTGGAGTCGACTATCCATCTAGCAGTACTGCAAGTGGTACTGCAAATCGGAACGTGAATGCCCTGCTTAATATTGTTGATCTGACTTGTCTTATACTCCTTAACTGGAGTCTCCAAGACGTAATCTACAAAAAAAAAAAAAAAAAAATTTCAAGCCTGTCAACTGTCAGCAGGTTGACCACCCTATGACTTGGAGGTTATATTAGACAGGGCTTGTGAAGGATGGCAAGGAACTAAGAAAAAGCGGAAAACGTAAAATAAAGGAAAAGCTCTTTCATTAATATCAGAAATTAATCTTAAAATATGTTTGAAACAATAATTATTTACATATTTATGTCCCTAAATCTTGTAATATTGAATAATCTGAGAAATGCCACCAATCGATTAATCGTTATGAAATAATCGGTGCTGTGATTAATCGATGCTCTTAAACATCGATTAAAAAATAATCGATTATTTCAGCAAAACATCGATTATTCCGATTAATCGACTAATCGATACCCATCCCTACTCGCTCATGAAATCTGCACAAGCTTGTAGCATAAACGAGGCCGAAACGAACGAATAAATAAAACAGAATGTGTCCCGCATAATGTGTGAATCCTGTTAACCCAAGGTTCTTCTTCAATTTCCAACAAAAAATGTCAAGTTAACATTAACTTTTTTAACCATCGTTTTGAGAAATATTGATATACCAAATGTTTTTTTTTTTTGTAGATTACGTCTTGTAGACTCCAGTTAAGGAGTATAAGACAAGTCAGATCAACAATATTATACACTAGATACCATAATTAATTCAATTAGTTGAGGTGAGGCTTAATTTTGATGTGAAAGGAACTCTTGTACACTATAAAAAGCTTTATCAACTAAATATTTCTTCAATTGTTTTTTAAATATTTCTATATTTTCAAGACTCTTCAAAAACTGCGGTAGCTTGTTGTAGAATTTCCTACCAATATAACTAGGTTTTTGTTTGAATAAGCTACTATTGTGACTCACCAAGTGATAATCTCCTCGGCGTCTTGTATTATAGTCATGTACATCAAGATTTTGGTTAATATCATTCGTTTTTACATATAAAGTAGCTTCATACACATATAAGCAGGGTACAGTTAGGAGACCAAGTCTCTTGAACAACGGCCTAAATGAATCTAATCTATTTACTCTTTCTATACACCTAACCGCTTTCTTTTGGATCTTAAAACCCCTATCAAGATTTTGTTTTGATGAATTACTAAGATAGCATACCTAATAGCATATGTGACAGTAAGAGCCCATGGTAAGCTGTAAAAAGTAACTTTTTGTCATTCAATCTAGCAAGCTGTCGAAGGATAAATACCCCAGATGAAATTTTACAACATATTTTCTCAATGTATGGAGTCCAGGTCAATCGTCTATCCAACATAACTCCTAGAAATGCAATTTTTTCTTCCTGGTCTAATTGATTATCGTTTACAAACACGTTTATAGCCCTATCTTCATTTAAATTATGTTTGTTTTTGAATTGAAGGTATTGGCATTTTTTACTATTTATAGTTAATTTCAACTGATTTGAAAATTGGACAATGGACTGCACACCTATATGGGCACTTATTTCTAAATGATCTAGAATGGAATTGCTAAAAATGAGTGATGTATTGTCAGCAAATAAGAGGGCTCTACCACTAATTAATTCTTTAGGTAAACGGTTGACATATAACAAAAAAAAAGCAATGGACCTAGTATTGACCCCTGAGGCACTCCAGCTTGCACCTCTAATTTATTAGATTTATTCTTTACTATACTATTACCAACTACTGTAGTTAGTTCTACACATTGTTTTCTCCCAATAAGATATGATTCAAACCATTTCAGTTCAACCCCATTTACACCTACATTTTGCAGTATTTCCAATTAAGTTCTATGATTAACACAATCAAATGCCTTTGACAGATCTAAGAAGATTGCAGTAGCTTTATCACCTGAATCTATTATATCTATTAGTTTTTCAACTAGAGAAACTATGGCTGTTTTTGTTGATCTCCCTTTCTGGAAGCCATGTTGTTCATCACAGATAAAGTTAGCTTCTTGAAGGTGCAGAAGTAACCTATTTAGAACTACTCTTTCAAAAATTTTACTTATTACATTTAAAATACTAATGGGCCTATAGTTTTCTACCTTTTCTCTATCACCACTTTTGAAGATTGGCAAGATCTTCCCCTCTTTTAAGTTATCTGGAAAAACACCTTGTTCTAATGAATGATTGATCAGATGAATCAAAGGGTCTAACAATTGATCTTTACATTCTTTCAGAATTTTACTGGATACCCCATCCATTCCTACAGTTTTTTTATTATTTAAACTATCAATGATATTTGACAACTCGTCTTGGCATACTGGGTGGAATTTTAATTCGTTCTGAATCCCCTCAGTATTCCTCATGTTTGCATCACTAATACATGTATTAATTCAAAATTAAGATGAACTATTAAGCATATCTAATCTTGTATTATGCTGCAAATCGTATGTCTGTTTTCTCACTGTATTGGTACAATAACTATAATGCAATATTTATCTAAACTAATATTCAATATAATATCTGTAATATTTATTGAATGTATAAATTCAATCTATAGCTATTGAATGATTCATCAAATGACTGATAAACCAGGCATAAGACTGACTGGATGGATATTAAGTGGCATTAATGTTTTTAGCCAACTGCTATGGTAGAGTCAGATTTTAGGGACAAAGTGAGCGTAAAATATTGTTTTTATTCTACTGTTTCAAACGCTATTTGTCATCCAATAAGCATCTTTCATCTTTCTAAAAATCTCAAAATTGGTTACCGGTACCCCACTTTCAAATTTAGATTTTTAACGGCCGGAGATCAATAGGCCAATAATTATAATTTAAACCCTGATTTTAGGATCGTCTAGATGACGAAATTATGAAAAAAGCGGTTTTACTCCAATTTTTGAAACGCTATTTGTTATTCCCTAAACATGTTGATCGTACTATATTGTGTAGAAGCATATCAGTATGGTTCTCCTACATTCAAAATTCGATTTTTAACTTTATAACGGCCGGGAAAGGTCAAAAACAACTATTACACATTTTAATTATAAAGATTTTAGATGGGTTCGGAAACACCTGATTCACCTTATTGTGCCTTGAGGTGAATTGAGCTTTATTCAACTCAGATACATAAAAGGCTATTTCAATTGTGTTGCTTACCAGTCTTCTCTGTTTAATGATGGCTTTGACGCAGGAAGTAGCTCAAAGGTGTGCTAGACAGCATATACACACACCTGTGCAGCCAGACCCTGTTAAAGGTGGGATTGGGCTGTTAAGCACAGAGCTTCATAATTTGTTTCGGTGGGCTTGTCATAGATAAAACTCTGTTAGCTCAGTGAGGAAAGTAGTCGCAATCTGCCTCACTCCTCGTTTGCGTAGTGCGCTCTTTGGACCAAAATAATAGGCTACATAATTTTGGGGTCTGAAGAGTCACCTACAGTCGGAATAGACTATGGTACTATCGCAGTAGCTGTAAGGTACCTCATTATTTCCACCAAGACTCCTATAAAATCAGTCCTATGAGTGAGTTCAGGTTTCCCAAATACCTGTTCCTTAACAAACAATAGAAATGTTATAATTACTAAATGGTTGTAGGAAGTATATAATGTCTTACCTTGCAAGAGTACTCAAGTAGCTTCTTGAAGGTGCAGAAGTAACCTATTTAGAACTACTCTTTCAAAAATTTTACTTATTACATTTAAAATACTAATGGGCCTATAGTTTTCTACCTTTTCTCTATCACCACTTTTGAAGTTTGGCAAGATCTTCCCCTCTTTTAAGTTATCTGGAAAAACACCTTGTTCTAATGAATGATTGATCAGATGAATCAAAGGGTCTAACAATTGATCTTTACATTCTTTCAGAATTTTACTGGATACCCCATCCATTCCTACAGTTTTTTTATTATTTAAACTATCAATGATATTTGACAACTCGTCTTGGCATACTGGGTGGAATTTTAATTCGTTCTGAATCCCCTCAGTATTCCTCATGTCACTAATACCTGTATTAAGAGATTTTTGAAGATTCTTAGCAACCAGTTGATAATATATGTTAAAGAAATTACAAATGTCTACACTATCATCAATATATTTGTCATTTTCGTTAATTATTCTGGGGACACTGCTATAAGCATCTACATGAGCTACTTGCCTATTTTTGTTTATTACATCCCACACTGCTGTGTTAAAGTACACACTATTATTCAAAATTTCAGCTGTTCTCTTACATTTCGCTCTTTTTACTTCTTTCGTATAGTTTTTCTTTAGAGCTTTGTAATTATCTTCACTTAACATATTTCTAGATAGTTTGAATTCATCATATGCATCTTTAACCCTATTTCTTTCTGCAAGGATATCATCAGTTATCCACTCTTCAATTTTGTCTAATTTGTTTTTTACAGGGACTTTTTAACTGGACAACTCATAGTAATATGAAACCTTAAAATATTAATGAAACTATCATATTTGTTATTCAAACTATTGCTATTGTAAACCCTACTCCAGTTTTCTTGTAGCAGATTCTGCTTCAAGCAATCAATATTCCCCTGTTCACATTGTTGAATTTCTTTCATTACTCTACTTTTTTTAATTGATTTATGACCTTGAAACCCCACCTCTAAGATTTGATAGTCATGATCAGATAGTTCCGAGCCGCCTAATCTTGTTTTAGAGTAATCTATATTAGTAAGGATGTTATCAATTATTGTTTGTGATGTTCTTGTGACTCTGGTATATTCATGAACTTTTATTTCCAAGTTATATAATATCCCTTAAATATTCTGTCATTTTATTCTGTGTTGCAAAGTCTGTATTGAAATCTCCCGCTACAATAACGTTTGTAAAACGAGTAGTAGTAATCTCTAAAAGCCTATTGAATAGTTCACAAGGTATATAATATTGAATAGTTCCAAGGTATATAATATCCCTTAAATATTCTGTCATTTTATTCTGTGTTGCAAAGTCTGTATTGAAATCTCCCGCTACAATAACGTTTGTAAAACGAGTAGTAGTAATCTCTAAACGCCTATTGAATAGTTCACAAAAATTGTTCCATTCCCCATTTGGTGACCTGTAAATACCTAACACCGCTACTTCGAAATTATTGTCGATTTTTACTCTCAAACCAGTAACTTCTAAATCCATTTCCACAGCAAATTTCTCTACATATTCTAAATTAAATGTTTGCATATTCTTAGCATTTTTAGTGAAGATAGCACTTCGATGAGATGTCCTGCAATACGACGTTTTCAATTAATAGTTTGGAATATTAAGTTGTGACAATTCATCTTCTTTTAAACCATGCTCTGTGAAAATAGCTATATCAGGAGCCTCTTCTTTAAAAAATACTTCGATTCTATCTATTTTGTTACGAATGTATTGAATATTCTGATGGAACACAGTGAGTACCGGTACTTCCCTATCATCCCTTATTACTTTATCGTTGCTTTTGCATATTGAAGTAGATTGACTTAATCTCTTAGAATCTTGGGAGCCTATCAGATTGCTACAAGAGTTCCTTCTACTAATGCTATCCTGATTTTTTGATCAATTAACGTCTTTTAATACAATTGAAGATATGAATTTATCATCTGAAACTATAGTTTCCCTTCCCGGTTTTGAGCCACTTTACTAAAAAAGGTTCGTTAGATGATTGTTTAGGAGAATTATTGACAGTAGATTGCAAACGACTTTCAATCAGCTCTGCCAGCCTATTACAAAATATTACTTTGCCAGATTGATTTAGATGCAGACCATGATTAGTGAAATTTTGTTTTTCAGCCTTTCATTCAGAAAACAAATCCCCAATTGCTTAGAATTCTTATTTTTTAGGCTGTTGATTGTATTATGAATTGATTTATTTGTTGACTTAATGGTTACATTTAGCTCTGGCCTATCAAACCTATACGGAATTGTACTTATTATTACATTAGTTTTTTGGCTGAGTGGCACAATCTCTTTAATTTTTTCATTTATTTCAGGAAGATGTTTTAGATTAGGTTCATTTATATTGTTTGAGCCACCCAGTACTATTAGAAAATCGTTTTTATCAACTTTTTAATATAACTTAAGCCAGCCCTTATATGTAATAATGTAAGAAAACACCGTTCCTATACTCAATTCCACACGCCTCTGACTTCGATTCTTGCTCATAATGTTTTAAAATATTTCCAATTTGTTATCTTTTCGAAAGAAGCCTATTTTTCAAATGTTATGTCTTTCAAAAAGACATTCCTTTGATCAAAATTAATTTGGTAACTACCCAATAAACTTTCAGCCTTGTCCAGGTCCACACTCTACACATATAGGTTTAGTTATTGAGGGTGCTTTAGCTTTTTATTAGAGTAGTTTTTTAACCGACTTCCAAAAATAACAAGGTTACTATATTCGACCTGTTTATTTTTTATGTTTGTACATCAATCATTCGAACAATATTGAACCGATTTCGATGCATTTTTTTTTAAATGAAAGAGCATCGCTCAGCGGTGGTCCCATACAAGTTTCGCAAGGATCGGCCCAATACTTAGCCCAATATTAAACAAAAAGGAGCATTCTTCGATGTCTTCATTTCAATCAAGTTTGAATAGGATAGTTCCACACATAACCGCCAATCGGATAACCGGTGTCGTTTACCAGGCTGATCATTGTATCATATGGAGCGCTTTACATCTAGACGGTTTTCGAAATCATATGATGCAATGCAATTATGCCGGGTAAACGACATCGGTTACCCAAAGCTGGTTCAGTGTGAAACAAGCCATTAATGTCCCGTTTTGACCAATCACGTGAACTTAATTTGAATCGAGAATAAGAAGAATATAATATTTCTGTCCATATGTTCATATGAAAATTGTAAATAATTTAGTTGATGTTATTGAGTCATAGGAATAAGGTTATTTAGTTGCAATCATAACACAAAAAATATCGTACATAACTCGTCCGGGAATATGTTTACCATACTCGTATGATACTTACTTATCATATTTTCAGTAAGCGCAATATTTTCCACACTTGTAACGTAATATAGGCCTACTATTTCAGTGTAGGTATTCTGAAAGGGACCACATCAAAATGAATCAAAAGCCATTGTTTCGTATTTAGTGTAGTTAGTTTATGTTTTATCTCTGCTCAACATGTGTAGCTGTTACTTGACTTTCTATAGTGTTGCCATGGCAACCAGTTTTATTGGCCACTGCGCATGCTAGAGTTGTAATGGCAGTTTGAATGGTAACTCACAATTGCATTCTTGTTGAAACCGCATCGCTATGAACAAATCGTCGTTCTAACCTCAAGTAATAGAATTCGTTACAACCGCAATAATTACTTATTAATTTATTATTTTGTAAAACCTCAATATTCGGTTTATTGAAGCCTCATTTGCTTATAACCGCAACTAGCACTTTATTTTTCTTGTTCTTTAATTCAAAACCTCCAGTATTTTATATCGGCCGTGAAATTAGTTCCATCCTATTTATTCTAAAATAATTCTTCATTCATCCTCACCGACCTCACTCCTCAGTGCATAACAATACCTCGAGTGCTACGCTTTATCATCAGTGACTCATCTCATCAACGTGTGCACACGCATCGGCGTCTACAGAAACGACTTCTCATATGGTGATAGGAACATTAACAAGGTATTATTCAACTATTCTTTTTTATTTTATTACAACCTCATTTCCTACCCCTCTTACCGCAGGTCCTCCATTTATATCCTATGTTTTACAGCCTCATTTGAAAATTCTATATTCTACACCTCATTGCTCAATCCCCAACATTTTGGTCATCCGGGCCCCGGATCGGATCATTTTTTATTTTCATTCTATGGAAATACATATTCATTGCTCATTAAATAAAGCTATCATTTTTGGTGCAAGTACAAGTTATACGGTATTACAAGTTACAAAGCACATTGTTCAAACGAGTTCACTATCAATGCCTTGCAAGTTAAAATTTGTCTATTGTGCTCAAAAGTCGTAAACAACTCATTGTTTTGTTTCATCGTGATTATAACGGAGCTCTGTAGTATTCAGGCTGACATTATAGCTGAGCATTGCGTCGTCAAGGTCAACTTTGTTTACATTGAACTTGAAAATAACCTACTATTCATTCACTAATAGCTTATGCTATCAAATGAGAATAACTGCTTATGGCTTGTGGCGTATTTCTAATTGAAATAAATACTTATTGTTATTCCGTGTACTTGACTGATAATTATATTCAATTGTGTAAAATTACATTACTTTTTTTCAAAATTGAAATATTATTTGATTTATTCATATCATACTTCGAATGTTCAATAAGTATAATATCTTGCATTCAATTCGTAACTTGAGTGAATTCAATTCAGATAATTGTTTAATTCAATTGAATTCTCAGAATATTCATGCTTATTGATAAACGCATTACTTGTTTTATATTTCGAATATTATTAGATTTCTTTTGTGAATGCTTGCCACTTATCACTCAATTTGTAATCGTAATTACCTCAATTACTACCACGGCAGTGTGTGGAGTCATGTTATCAGCTTATTATCACTATTATTAGTGCAATCTCATTTAGTTATTATACCCCGGGTTATTATATTGTCAACTTCAATACTTGTGATAATTTATTACTGTTTTCAAATAGGTAACTTAGTTAGTTATAATGGCTAAATCGTTAGCAGTGATCACCGCTAAGAAGAATAATGCTTTTGAACAAATTCAAATCTTATTTGATATGTCAAAAAAGATCTCTGATAAGGAAATTTATCAGAAATTACTCGCTCGTTCAAAATCTCTGAACAAATTAAGATCAGACTTATCAGACTCACTGGATTGTTATCATGAATTACAGTTAGAAGAAGACAA
This sequence comes from Conomelus anceps, assembly GCA_948455865.1. Lineage (NCBI taxonomy): Eukaryota > Metazoa > Arthropoda > Insecta > Hemiptera > Delphacidae > Conomelus > Conomelus anceps. The sequence continues at coordinate 56,310,115 of OX418223.1, read as the reverse complement.
AGAATTCAAACCAAATTATGCACCTCTTAATAGTGCTGATGAAATGATTGACTCTATTAATCTCACGTTACACAACTTAGAAACGAAATTGAATCAGTCTAAAGTAAAAAATGAACAGCCAGTTCGCTTACCTAAGCTTGACTTGAAACAATTTTCTGGAAACCCTCTCGATTGGACCTCATTTATTAATTTATACAATTCAAGCATTCATTCAAATTCTACATTATCAGGTGTAGTCAAACTTCAATACCTGTTGAGCTCAGTCTCAGGAGAACCTCTTGATTTAATTAAATCATTACCACTAACTGAGAGTAATTATCAGATTGCCTATGACTTGCTTCATGAACGCTATAATTCACCTCGTCGATTGATAACACTGCATCTCAATAAAATTCTCGATTTACCCAATATCACTCATCAACCGGCTCAAATGCGGAAATTTTTGAACTCCTACAATGAGAATACACAAGCTTTGAAGGGATTAAAAATTGATATAACCGCTGATAATCCTTTACTGTGTGCTATGATGATGCGAAAAATGGATAATAACCTCCGAAAAAAGTTTGAACATTTTCGTTCTTTGAACAAATCTAGCGAATCTGTACTTACTGAAGCAAAAGAAATAATTACTTTTTTAACTCAGGAGTGCAATGAAATTGAAAATTCAAATCTTCACTCTTCTTCTACCTCAAAAACCGCTTCAATGTCTACTTCAGTATCTGAAAATAAATTCTTTCCTAAAATAAATAGGAGTTTTTCTACAAACAAGGTAGCATTGATGACTACTTATAATGATGAAATCAAAAGTGACACAAAACCTTATGACTGTTTTGTTTGTCATAACAATGAACATAAGATTTATTTATGTCCTGTGTTCAAAAACAATGCACCCAAAGCACGTTTTCAAATTGTCAAAGAAAATAAAAGATGCATTTCTTGTTTAGGAAATCATACTCTTGACAAGTGTAAATCGAAATCAAACTGTTTCACATGTCATAAAAGGCACCATACTTTGTTGCACTTTGAAAATAACCACTCAACTGCCAATATGACACCTCTCCAACCCAGCAGCCGTGCAGTTTCTGTGGGTCAACCTCAAGTCAACATGACACCTCCTTCAGTAGTACTGACCACTACTGAGAATAATCAACCCTCTCATCGTTCATCAATGTCTACAGTGCTATTGGGAACGCTACTCGTTAAAATTACCTCTCCTCATGGAAAAAGTTATGTTTTCCGCGCCCTCGCAGATTCTGGTAGTCAGTCATGTTTCATCAATGAACATGCTGCACAAGTATTAAGTGCATCTCGCACTAAGAGCAACCACAGTGTTGTTGGATTTTCTCAAGCCCCCATACGTTCTAAGGGCCTCACCTCTCTTTCTATTGAGACTCTGAGTGGAAAAGTGATTTCACTTAATCAAGAGTTCTTGATTATTGATAAAATTTGTGTTGATATACCTCGCATGGAAATTGATCCAGAGGTATTGGAAAAGGTTCGACCATATATTCTGGCTGACCCTACATTTCATCTAGCTGGAGGCATCGACATTCTTCTTGGTGGCTCTGTTTTTCCTCTTCTGCTCAACCAGATTGTTCATCATCTTGGTCCTGGCCTGCCGAGTTTAATTGGGACTCATCTTGGTTTTATGGTCATGGGTGAGACTCCATGCAAGCCTAAAGCTGATTCTTCCATCACTCTGCAAGCATCAGCCACCCTCTTGGCTATCAACAATTTGGATTTGCATAACTCTCTCCAACGCTTTTGGGAACAAGAAGAGCCTCCAATGGCATCTGAAAAATCTGAAGAAGAAAAATTGTGTGATGAACATTTCCTCTCAACCTATTCACGTGATGAATCTGGACGATTTTGTGTCAGACTGCCATTCAAGGCTAACCACCCCACTTTGGGTCAGTCTAAAGCCAATGCTGAACAAAGATTAAATTCTATAGAAAGGAAATTCAAGGCGCAACCTCATTTTCAGTCTTTGTATACTGATTTCATGTCAGAATATTTGACATTAGGTCATATGGAACTGAATAGCACCACTGATCTATCTACTCCTCATTATTTTCTACCACATCATGGTGTCCTCAAAGAAGCTAGCAGCACTACTCGTCTACGCACTGTATTCGATGCTAGTGCAAAAACCTCAACTGGTATTTCCTTGAACCAGATTCTCCTCACTGGAAGGAAAATGCAGACCAATATTTGTGATTTGTTGCTGGTATTCCGCTTGCACAAGATTGTCTTTTCTTGTGATATACGTCAAATGTATAGGCAAATCAAAGTTCACCCTGATGACCAGTGCTATCAATTGATTTTATGGCGTACTGATGCTACTCAGCCTGCATCTGTCTTCAAATTGACCACAGTAACATATGGCATGAGCTGTTCTCCATATCTTGCTATAAGAACTCTTCATCAACTTACCACTGAAGAAGGCAATTCCTACCCAGAAGCAGCTGAACTTCTGCGTTCTCAAACCTTTGTTGATGATGTCATTGCTGGTGCCAACTCCGAAGAAGAGGCTTTAAGACTGCAACAACAACTTATCTCTCTACTCAAATGTGGTGAATTTGAATTACGTAAATGGACTTCAAATTCTAATGCACTTCTTTCCAGCTTTCCTGATGGTCACCTTGAGAAACCGGTATTTCTTCAGGATGATCAACAACCTCATTTCAAAATCCTTGGTATCCAATGGTCAGCAGCAAATGATTGTTTTGCCTACAACTTCAATCTACCTCATGATGCTACCACTAAGCGTAAAGTACTAAGTGTGATAGCCAAGATCTATGACCCTTGTGGATTCCTCTCACCAGTGGTTCTGTGGGCTAAATGCTTCATGCAACTTCTTTGGACAAAGGGCCTAGATTGGGACCAACCTCTACCTCCTGAACTGCTTGCAATGTGGCAAAGCTTTGTTGACACATCAGCCACACTTCAAGATATCTCCATACCACGAGCTCTACAGTTCTTGCACTCAAGCCTCATTGAACTTCATGGTTTTGCAGATGCTTCTGAACGTGGATTTGCCGCAGTGATATATCTCAGGACATCACAAACTGATACTTCCCCCACTGTCCAGTTACTCATCTCCAAAACCAGAGTGGCCCCTTTGAAAAAACTCACTCTACCACGTCTAGAACTGTGTGCTGCTCACTTGCTTGCTCAACTGACCTCATATGTGATCTCAACCTTTCACAAAAAACTGGAGTTTTCTTCTATCACATTATGGTGTGACTCTACTGTGGCCTTGACTTGGTTACAGACTCCTCCGCATCGTCTTAAAACTTTTATAGCAAACCGGGTTGCTCAAACCCAAGAATTGGTACCAACTGATAGCTGGAGACACATTTCTGGTGAACAAAACCCTGCAGACTGTGCTTCACGTGGTATACTTCCAGCTGAACTACCCGCTCACAACTTGTGGTGGACAGGTCCATCCTGGCTACAGAAGCCTTCCAACCTCTGGCCTACATCTGCATTCACTCCAGTGGAACTTGCTGATACTGATGAGAGCAAACCTCTGTCACCCATCACTCTCGTTGCTACTGCACCTCTTGAATGGGATCTCCTACAAAAATTTTCTCACTTCAGTAAACTTCAGCGTGTTATGGCTTACATCCTCCGCTTTGTCTTCAATACTCGACACCCACCAAAGAAGATTGGCCCTCTCTCCACCCGAGAATTGGCTACTGCCAAATGTATAATCTTCAAACAAGTTCAAGACTCAGCCTTTCGAGAAGACATTGCCAAGCTGAAAATTGACAAAACCTCCACTGTATCAAACTCACTTTGCCGCCTCTCTCCGTATCTTGATGATGACGGTCTCCTGCGAGTTGGAGGACGTCTCAAGCATTGTCATATACCTCAAGATGTTCAACATCCTATCATCCTTCCAAAGCAACATCATGTGGTCAACCTCATGATTGACTCCTACCACCGACAATATTTGCATTCTGGAGCTCAACTAACACAATCTCTTCTTTCACAACATGTTTGGATACTCTCTGCACGTAGTATCATCCGCTCTCGAATTTTTAAGTGCAATGTTTGCTTTCGACACAAACCTCGCCACAACATTCCACCCATGGGGCATCTACCTCAGGCTCGTGTGACACCTTCTCGCCCTTTCCTCAATACTGGGATTGATTATGCTGGCCCATTCAATATCAAGGTGCACAACCTCAGATCCACATCACACACAAAGGCCTACATATGTGCTTTCGTATGCATGGTCACCAAAGCAATCCACATTGAAGTGGTAACAGACTTGTCTTCTGAGGCCTTCATTGCTGCCTTGAAAAGATTTGTTTCTCGCCGTGGTCTCTGCAAAAACCTCTACTCTGACTGTGGGACTAATTTTGTTGGTGCTAACAATACCTTCCAAGCACTTTCCAAGTCAAAGCAACTCCTACTCTCTGAATTTGCTGCTACACAAGGCATTACTTTCCACTTCAACCCACCTGCAGCTCCACATCAGGGTGGCCTTTGGGAAGCAGCAATTAAGAGCATCAAGCACCATCTCCGACGTGTCATTGGAGAACACACATTAACACTTGTTGAATTCACAACACTGGTCACTCAAATAGAGGCAATATTGAATTCAAGACCTCTCACACCTCTATCAAACGATCCTAATGATGTCTCAGCACTTACACCAGGTCACTTCTTGATTGGATCTCCTTTGGTGGCAGTTCCTGAAGAAGACATACAAAATGTCAACCTCAATCGCCTCAAACATTGGAAATTGATTGAAGCATTCCACCAGCACATTTGGAAGAGATGGCATTTGGAATATATCCATACCCTTCAACAGAAAGCCAAATGGAATAAGGCTGTTGATAATCTCCACATTGGTGACCTTGTCTTGGTCCATCAACCAACTCCACCACTTACCTGGCCATTAGCACGCATTACTGGTGTCTCTCCAGGACAAGATGGAATTGTTCGTGTGGTGCATTTGAAGACTCGCCAAGGAACCTTGACACGTCCATCCCACAAGGTGTTTCCGCTACCCGCAAACTCCAAATAATTTATAGCCCAGCTTGGCACCCTTGTAATTAGTGTTATGAACTTTATTCACTAGTTGTGAACTTTATTATTTTTTTTTTATCATTCTTGTTGAATCCAGGTGGATTCAAGGCCCCCGCTATGTTTCGTATTTAGTGTAGTTAGTTTATGTTTTATCTCTGCTCAACATGTGTAGCTGTTACTTGACTTTCTATAGTGTTGCCATGGCAACCAGTTTTATTGGCCACTGCGCATGCTAGAGTTGTAATGGCAGTTTGAATGGTAACTCACAATTGCATTCTTGTTGAAACCGCATCGCTATGAACAAATCGTCGTTCTAACCTCAAGTAATAGAATTCGTTACAACCGCAATAATTACTTATTAATTTATTATTTTGTAAAACCTCAATATTCGGTTTATTGAAGCCTCATTTGCTTATAACCGCAACTAGCACTTTATTTTTCTTGTTCTTTAATTCAAAACCTCCAGTATTTTATATCGGCCGTGAAATTAGTTCCATCCTATTTATTCTAAAATAATTCTTCATTCATCCTCACCGACCTCACTCCTCAGTGCATAACAATACCTCGAGTGCTACGCTTTATCATCAGTGACTCATCTCATCAACGTGTGCACACGCATCGGCGTCTACAGAAACGACTTCTCATATGGTGATAGGAACATTAACAAGGTATTATTCAACTATTCTTTTTTATTTTATTACAACCTCATTTCCTACCCCTCTTACCGCAGGTCCTCCATTTATATCCTATGTTTTACAGCCTCATTTGAAAATTCTATATTCTACACCTCATTGCTCAATCCCCAACAGCCATTTTACTTTTAAGAAGCCTTTCGCTATTAGGCCTATAATTCTCCTAAATACAATATTCCACATTAAATAAAACGTTGTAGAATTTTCCTTAGTTTATCTTTTCTTATAAGTAGATTTTTAGTTACTCAATTTTCGATGTTATAAATTAATTATTGGCTTGCTAATTTGATAAATATTTCATAATGTAGGCTTTAAGAAATTTCTCATGTTTTCAAAGTTTGAAAATTCAACTAAAAAGCTTTAAAATATATTTTAAAACAAAAAAAGAAACCGACTTCAGTGAAATGATAAAATACTCACGTACTAAAAAGTTTAAAATAATGTATTTACTTTAAACTGAGAAAATTTTTAATTTCATACAAGTAATCTTTTGAAGTCGGCGCCAAATATTTTATGAAGTTGATAAGAAATTCTATCTAATATCAAAACTAACACTGTATTTTTTTGGAGGATGAAGCCCACATACGTCTGAGACCTTTGCGTGGGTAATGAATTGGATGATGGAGATTGATGAGTTGGACCTACAGTTTTAGGTGGGTTTCGAACCAACAGGAAGTGATTGATCAGAAATTCTATCTAATATCAAAACTAACACTGTATTTCAATTAAATACGTGATTTACACTCACTTTTACTGAAATACAGTAATTGATAAGAAATTCTATCTAATATCAAAACTAACTTTTCATGTGAAATTTAACGACATGCAGTCAAATATTTGTTAAGAATAAGTATAATAACTCACTTAAACTGGCCGAGTACTTTCGAATCTATGAGATCCATCATCAGAGGCTCCTAGATCTGCCAATGGGCTCACCAATCTCAAGCATATTTGCTGAAATCTATCTCCAACACTGCGAAAACACTCATATACTCTTTAATAACAAATTTTCACAGAACATAATATACTGGCACAGATACGTAGATGATGTTCTATTGCTATACAGAGGAAACAAAAGACAATGTGAACAACTTCGATCATACATAAACAAAATACATAAGAACATTCAATACACAGCTGAATATGAGAAAAACAATTCAATAAACTTCCTAGACCTCTCAATTACAAAGAACACAAACCAACAACACAGCTTCAACATCTACAGAAAACCAACAATGACAGATACCCTAATACACAGCACCTCCAATCATCCAACACAACACAAACACTCAGCATTCAGGTCAATGCTACACAGACTCAACAACACACCGCTTTCCACCGACAATTACCACACTGAACTAAATACAATAAAATACCTAGCACAAGAAAACGGCTACAAACACGACCTAATTGACAAACTCAATCATAAAATAAGAAACAAAAAACAAAACACCAACACCACTGACAAAAAATACATCACAATGACATACATTAATCCACAATCACACAGACTAGCAAAAATCTTCAAAAAAGCCGGCCACACCATCTCATTCAGAACAAAAAACAAAATAAAAAATGCACTTACACTCAAAACCACACTGAACACAAACAAATACGATCTCCCAGGGATCTACAAACTAAACTGCTCTGATTGTAACAAATTCTACATAGGACAAACAGGCCGCACATTCAAACAACGTTACAAGGAACACTTTCAGGCCCTCACATCCAAAGCTGAATCGAATTTTGCCGACCATATCATTCATACTGGACACACTTTTACCGACATCAGTACCAACCTACACATTCTACACATAAAATCTAAAGGACACGAACTCAACACCTTGGAACAATTTGAAATATACAAACACACCACACACAATAAACAAAACATTCTCAATGAACAACTAAATTTTAAATCTCACAAACTTTTTGATCATATTTTACAAAAACCACAACACTTCTAACCAAAAAACTGACATGATGATCTAGGAGCCTCTGATGATGGATCTCATAGATTCGAAAGTACTCGGCCAGTTTAAGTGAGTTATTATACTTATTCTTAACAAATATTTGACTGCATGTCGTTAAATTTCACATGAAAAGTTAATATTAACACGCAGTTCGTCATGGAACAAGAAATCCAGGAATCAAAACTAACACTGTATTTCAATTAAATATGTGATTTACACTCACTTTTACTGAAATATAGTGTCAGTTTTGATATTAGATTGTTCAATTATTTCGTCATGGAAGACATCACAGAGTAATTCTGTTATATTTTAGAAGTTTATGGGAAATTTGGCGCCGACTTCAAAAGATTACTTGTATGAAATTTAAAATTTTCTCAGTTTAAAGTAAATACTTTATTTTAAACTTTTTAGTACGTGAGTATTTTATCATTTCACTGAAGTCGGTTTCTTTTTTTGTTTTAAAATATATTTTATTTAATTCATCTCATTTTATTTTTCCACTGGATACAAGTTCCACATCTGAACCATTACCGCTCATTCCCATAGCTGAAGATTGAATTGTATTTTAAACACCTGATCTCGAACAAAATAAAATTAGAATGGTCTAAGTTTGCCAATAGTTTAACTTTGATTTAGGTACTATAAATTTGTTGATTGATTGATTGATATCGTACTTAACCATATTTTTATCAGTTTGGTTACTCGAAACAAGGAAATACTGAAACTATTTACCCTATAACGGTAAGCTTGTTGGAATTACACTATCAGTAAGCATTCGTAAATTTTACAACACTTTTAAAAAAATATTCATAAATTTTTTCTAGAGGCCTGATCGACTAGAACTCGGTGTCAAATGAAAATATGGGCTAAGAACTACCCAGAACTCTCATGTTTTTCCAATAATAGTTCATATTACATTGCCTGCTAAGTTTACTAATTTTTTCTTTTATTAGTCATAATTTTCTTTAAACAATACATATCAATTGGAACTCTGCAGTTCTGTAATCTTCTTGGTGAGCTTGAAATGAAAATGTGATTTTTTCAATCTTTACTCACTAAATCATATGTCCTGCTGACAAAAATATCTTTTCTAATGTCATAAAAATTCAAAAATTCATAAATTTTTTTCTAGAGGCCTGATCGACTAGAACTCGGTGTCAAATGAAAATATGGGCTAAGAACTACCCAGAACTTTCATGTTTTTCCAATAATAGTTCATATTACATTGCCTGCTAAGTTTACTAATTTTTTCTTTTATTAGTCATAATTTTCTTTAAACAATACATATCAATTGGAACTCTGCAGTTCTGTAATCTTCTCGGTGAGCTTGAAATGAAAATGTGATTTTTTCAATCTTTACTCACTAAATCATAATTGTCCTGCTGACAAAAATAGCTTTTGTAATGTCATAAAAATTCAAAAATTCATAAATTTTCTTCTAGTGTCCCGATCAACTAGAACTCAGTGTCAAATGAAAATATGGGTTAAGAACTACCCAGAACTCTCCTCTTTTTGTTGATTAGAGTGATATTACGTGTTCTGCTGACAAAAATATGTTTCCAGAGTAGAAGTTAGCAGCGCATTATTTCAGACTCAATTATCTTTCTTATTTTCTTGGAACTATTGTTATAAACTATCAGGAACTGTACAACTATTGTGTCTGCTAATAGAACTTTTGTTTTTTAGTGACCTTCTAACAAATGTCCTGCTAACTTCACACTGACAGCCCTCATAGGAAAATTGCCTTTCAGTTTTTCTAGGCCTCACACTAACTTCATCAATGAATTCTGCGGTGATGTCTAGTTTGTCAGCCAATTACTTTGCATCTGTAATGATACTGTTAAGTCCATTTTCTGATCTCATAGAGTTTAGAAATGACTTTACACTTCCAATCACTTAATATTGTTGAGAAACTTTTGAAGAACATTCCAATGAAATAGTTGATTTCGCTGAGAATTCCAAGTTGAGTGAATGAATGGAAACATTCAAATATTTTGAGATCATTTTACAATTCAAGGGTTGGAAATATAAAAAAGTGATAATATGTGAGAAAGTGTAATAAAAGTTTTAGATCTTCGAGTAAGGATATCTTTTTATTCGTACTTTTTTCCAATCTGAGCAATAGTTTTCAAGTAAACAAGAAAATTAGATTTTATTCACCATTTTCCAATATGGCGGCCATATGACAGTTTCTGTCACTGGAAAACTTAAATTTATCATTTTGCATCCTATTCATAATAAATCATCATGATATTTCCATTTCAATTGCAAATAATTGGTTGTAAATTATAGATGAATTTCCACCTTGAAAGCAGGGGGGAGGGGGTAGATGCAGGGTTGTACAATTGTGAATAATAAGATGAAATTGTCACAACCACATTTATTAAAACTTAAACTAAGTTTCTCTAAGTTTTAATAAATGTGGTTGTGACAATTTCGTCTTGTTATTCATTATGGATACCTTCCACAATATCACCTTCGCCACTTCAAAGAAAGGTTGTACAATTCTAGAGTGATAAATACCTTGGTCTACCATCATAAAAATGAAATCAATTTTGTGAAAATTTTGCCATGTCAACTATTGATTCCAATGAGAAATCATGAATCAAACTTTGTGTTTGAGGAAATCAAAAAAGGTGATTTTTAATTTTAAATTTTATGGTGTAAGGGTTGAAGATATCGAAAAAAATGCAAAAAACAAAAGTTGTAGATATCAATCCAAAAACAGTTTTTATTTGAAACTTTTTTCGATTCAGGAAAAACGTTTTTGAGAAAATAAGGAGAAACTAAAATTTGGCCGCCATTTTCCAAGATAGCGGCTGAAGCACATTTTTTATTGCTGACGCCTTTAGTACGCCTTTTTATTCAGCATGCCAAGTAGTACATACATATGTACCAAGTTTCTTGCTTGTATCATTTTTCTTTTGAGGGCCGATTTTGATCTAAAATTACTGGACTACTAGTGCACAGTCCACAATTATTTGTCTGCCCTCAAAAAAATACACTAGTATTTTTTTTTTAATATTTAGCAAATATTTATACCTGTTTCGGTTGAAAAGAACAAACTTTTTACTATTCTCCACGTAGTCACCTCGCAAATTTAAGCATTTCTCATAAAGTGTGATGAGTTTTGAATCACAGATTCACACTCCTCTGCCGCCAGTGTATTGAGATAATCAGATAAGGTAGTGACAGTTGCGTCCAGTTTTTTATCACTTTCAAGTTATATATCCTGCCAAAAAGTCCTTGAGTTTATATTTTTTTTTTTAAAGATGAAGCCCACATAGGTCTGAGACCTGTGCGTGGGTAATGAATTGGATGATGGTGATTGATGAGTTTACCTACAGTTTTAGGTGGGTTCCGAACCACCAGGAAGTGATTTTACAGCAGAGAACAGAGTCCTTTTTGCTGGACAATCCAATTGGTCACCCTTACAAAGAGCGCCCAGGAGTTTCGCGGCTTGTCTCTGATTGAACGGATACCTGCTACGGCACTTGGCTATCACTTCCCCTATTATATTTGAGACTTATTTGTCGAAAAGACTTGGTTTATTTTTAATTTGAAAACGGGTATTACTTTCTGGATGCTCCAAGTATTTTGGACAATATTTAAAGCGATTTGAAGGACTCAAAAGCAGTGATGTTTTCTATGACGCAATACTTAATGAACAATCTAATATTAAAACTGACACTGTATTTCACTTTTAAATAATATTTAGAGACTGACGAAGCTTCTTTTCAGAAGTGAAATGCATTCCTCAAGCATCTCCAATATATGTGAGTAAAACATTATTTGCAAGTGAAATACAGTGTCAGTTTTAATATTAGATTACTTAAAAGCAATTTGACAATACTTTTTAACTCTTCTGTTTGATAGAAATTTGATCATGTACAAATGACTTAACACTGATAAAACTATTTATAAATATTTATTATTTCATGAATGGTTTCAAGCTCGATTTATGGAGTGAAACTTTTCCAAATTCTCTAAAAATTTCAAATAAGTAGGTTGTAATTTATGATTTGTGATTGAGACTACATTGAAATGATGATGATGATGATGTGAATTGAATTGATTAGGAATAAACAATGCAGTGTAGGCTACTTGTGATCTATTGAAATAACCAGTTAATAGCAGGTATTGACAATACAGTAGTTATTTTCAATCAGTTTGTTACTCACATTTTCACAAAAATAATCTGTTTTGTTCTGTTAATCAATTGAATAATTGAATTGGTCTAGTTATATTTTTAAAAGAAATGTCATGTGTATTTCGTCAGAAGGATGTTCTTAAAATAAAATTTGGTGTATTTCTAGGCTAATTTATACAAGAAATTTCAAGTACTTCAATAGAGAATTCTTATTATTGGACCCTATTATCAGAGTTGTTATCAAATCATTAAGAAATCAATCTTTTACCTTGTATTAATTAATTGAGACAAAAATAACGGGAAATACTGAATCATATCTTATGGCGAAATTGAACGCCACTGTGCTGGGCGTAGCGAGAGGAGTCCACTTCAATAGGATCCGAGTATACCTAGATGAAGTGAAAACTGGACGGTTTGAACACTAGACGCTCTGCGACAGTGTAACTAAAGGGTCTGCAAATCTAGACCACCTGGGACAGAGAACTAGATGGTTTGAGAACTCGATGCTGTAAGATATTAGACGCTCTGCGACACTAGATGGTCCAAAATACACCCAGTTGGATAATCATTTTATAGTCAATAAAAAACATGGAAAGAATGAGTTCCATTCCGTTTTCTAGCCTTGTGATAAGCGGACACGTGCCTGGCGTGAGGTCTAATGTTTGCAGAACTGCTAGTAGAAATATTATTTTCAAAAATTTTGAGAAATTAGAGTTTGCATGCGGCTTCCCATTTGCCTTCAACTTCCATTTGTTGGAGAACATCAATGAAAGAGCTTACTGGACATGGATCCTGGCATTTTGGCATGTTCAAACTATAAGGTTCCACAATGTCACTGTTGTTGTAGTAGAGCATCTGCAACATTGAAAATGAAAATATAGATAGATATAGATATTTATCAGTGGCGAGGCATGGAATCCTTCACCGGTCATCGCAGGAGGGGAGAACCCACCAACGCCAAAAGGGGTCCAAAGGCCCTCCCCAGGAAAATGTTTAAAAATTTGAGGCAAATTGATGACTTTTGAAGCTTTTGAGCATCTGAAATCTCTCCTCTGAATAGGCCTAACAAAAGCCAAAGACCCAATTCAAAAGGCAGAGAACTAAAAAGTATTTTATCCAATTGCACCTCTTGCGTAATATATATCTTCCCCACTACCATAGACCGACGATGGATAATATAGGAAAAAACGCAAAAACAGCCGAAATAATAGGCTCTGATATGATGCACTCACTCGATCTAATTTATTAAAATAAATTTAACCATCTAATGAATAATAAATAGTATAATAATAGATCACACTCTAAAAATATAAAAAAGATTAACTAAATTGCAAAACAATAATAAGTCTATTGTAAAAGTTGAATAATTTAGCATACGCGAAATTCCCGTTGTTTCCACAACGCTGTAACTGAAGCTCAGAAGCTGTGTGTGGACTGGGGAGGAGGAAGCATATGAGTAGACAGCTACCGAAAACCCACGAGAGTGGCCGAGAACGCACGAAGCCTTATTCATCGCAGCCGGTTGCGATGTATCACAAGCATTACTTGAATGGTTTAAAAACTGAAGGCTGGGGGAATCGAGCCAGGCGCGGGAGGGGACTGGTGTGATTCACAAACCTTTTGCGCTTCATTATACATTTCGAGCGTCTACTCGTCATATTCTTATTGGTTTTTGATACAATTTTCACAGTTTTTGAACATATTTCTGGGCTTTGAAGCCTACAAATGCCCATTATTTAAGAGTTGAGATTATTTCAATATTATTAGTCCAATTTCTCTACTCATCGCCGGATCAAACGATGACCGGACGCCTCGCCACTGATATTTATATCATCCAGTGACCTCCTGTGAAAGTGGTATATGGATTTGTCATAGCATTTTCAAAATAAATACTCTACTTCAAATAAATAGAGTTGGAGGAGTTAATATTTTATTCAGCTAGTGATTTGCCCGTTCTTTGCAATGGGATTAAAAGTAGATTTTTACAATAATTAAACATGTGATAAATGGATTTCAGTTGCCAATGCCAATAGAATTCCAAAAAATGAATTAGGAGCTGCAAAATTGATATGGAACAAATGTGTTGCTTTGGCTTGTGATTTGAAGCTGTGTCTTATTTAAACAAAAACCTAGTTATATTGGTAGGAAACCCTACAACAAGCTACCGCAGTTTTTTAAGAGTCTTGAAAATATAGTGTTTAATATTGTAAATCTACTAAGATAGTTTTGAATTTGCCAGCGCTCAGTTTGACTACATTCCCATTCCATTTCTGTTCCTCTCATCCAACCTGTCGTTTCTTTTCATTCCCCTCCCATATTATCATCTGTTACTGAATTCGACCACTCTACGCTCGAAGTCGAAATGACTCGATTGTTGTTCGTTGTTAGGGATGGGTATCGAACTACAAAACATCGATTATTAACATCGATTATTTTTTGTAAGGGAGTAATCGATACACCGATTAATGGTTGTTCAAACATCGATTATTTCAGTCTTTGAAAATAGCAAAAACAGGCCAAAATAATACCAAATAGCGTCCCAAACAACACTTTTTGGAGGCATCTTGGCGAAAAACAAGAAACAATGATGGTTCCAGGTTATTGCTCATGTTTATCGAAAAAGGCAAATTATTTCAAGCCTGTCAACTGTCAGCAGGTTGACCACCCTATGACTTGGAGGTTATATTAGACAGGGCTTGTGAAGGATGGCAAGGAACTAAGAAAAAGCGGAAAACGTAAAATAAAGGAAAAGCTCTGTCATTAATATCAGAAATTAATCTTAAAATATGTTTGAAACAATAATTATTTACATATTTATGTCCCTAAATCTTGTAATATTGAATAATCAGAGAAATGCCACCAATCGATTAATCGTTATGAAATAATCGGTGCTGTGATTAATCGATGCTCTTAAACATCGATTAAAAAATAATCGATTATTTCAGCAAAACATAGATTATTCCGATTAATCGACTAATCGATACCCATCCCTATTCGTTGTTGTTAATTGTTCGATGCGCATGCATCTCCTACATATAGAAATATTTAAAAAATATTTAGTTGATAAAGCTTTTTATAGAGTACAAGAGTTTCTTTCACATCAAAATTAAGCCTCACCCCAACTAATTGATATAGTAATTATGGTAACTAGTGTATAAGAGTATAATTGTTGATCTGACTTGTCTTATACTCCTTAACTACTAGTCTCCAAGACGTGATCTACAAAAAAAAGTATTTGTTTATTCATTTGTATTTGAATAAGCTCACCGACTGCTCTATTTAGAGCCTTCAAGAGAGTTAGATACTGCCAGTAGAAAGGTTCCAACAGAACTGGCATTCTGTCAAACTGTTTAATGCTCTCCTAGAACTGTGCGAGTTATGGAGATCACTAACTATAATTACTTACTTCAAACTTGAAAAATTGAGAGTCTTTAAAGAGTTTGAAAATATTTAGTTGATAAAGCTTTTTATAGTGTACAAGAGTTTCTTTCACATCAAAATTAAGCCTCACCCCAACTAATTGATATAGTAATTATGGTAACTAGTGTATAAGAGTATAATTGTTGATCTGACTTGTCTTATACTCCTTACTGGAGTTAGATTTCTTTATCTGTGACTGGAATCTCCAAGACGTAATCTACAAAAAAACAAACAAAAAAAGAAGCTTATGTGCATCATAAGTGACGTGTCATGTATCAGCTGTTCATGAGCTTCCTGAATCTAAAGACATTTTAAAACCGTAAGTGTCCATAAGTGAAATTTAAACATTATATTTTGAAAAAATGTAGAAAGAAAATAAGAAATCGTGCTTTGAGGAGCACTGAATCAAGTTTAGAGGAAGCTTTGTGTCAAAAGTTAGTGTTTCAAATCGATTGTGTTGTGAAATTCGTAAGACTGACATACACTCACACACCACACTACCCTCTCTTATTATATAGAAAAGAAAATGAAGAACTCGATTTAAACTATATTCAAAAATTTTATTACAATTTTGAAAATGTTTTATG
Source organism: Conomelus anceps (assembly GCA_948455865.1). Classification (NCBI taxonomy): domain Eukaryota; kingdom Metazoa; phylum Arthropoda; class Insecta; order Hemiptera; family Delphacidae; genus Conomelus; species Conomelus anceps. The sequence goes on along the minus strand of OX418223.1, from coordinate 56,294,250 downwards.
ATTTAAAGTATAAAATATGTACTTTAAATTACACACACAATTAATGTGGATTGTAAAGTATTATCTGTGCTATAAGGTAATTTTCTTGTTACTTTTCCAAAATTTTGCCAATTAGTCCATTAATTTGAAACAATTTTGGAAAAAACTTGGCATAGACCTTTTTGAAAAATTGTGTTGTGTAAGGGATAGTTAAACATAATGAAAGACCCAACTTAAAAACTAATTCCGGAATTTATTTTCATAATAAAAATTAAAAGAATCATATTGACATTTTAAAAAGATAAGCAAAGAAGGCTGATTAAGATTCTCTTTAGAAGCGAAATGCATCACCCCAGTATAAGTGGTTAAAAATAATAGTTTGAATAGAAATACAGTGTCAGTTATTTTGATATTAGATTAATTATGATACTTACTTCTCTGAATTATTGTTACTTATCTGTGATGTTTTCCATGACGAATTACTTGATGAACAATCTAATATTAATACTGACACTGTATTTCTATTTAAATTAAGATTTTTACTCACTTATACTGGAGGGATGCATTTCACTTCTAAAAAGAGAAGCAAAGGAGGCTGATGAAGCTTCTCTTTAGAAGCGAAATGCATCACTCCAGTATAAGTGGGTAAAAATCATAGTTTGAAAAGAAAAACAGTGTAAGTTCTGATGTTAGATTAATTGTGATACCTACTCCTCTAAACTATGTTTACTTACTCTAACTTCATGTAGATGAACAGGAGACTTATGCAGCTCAATGACAACTGTAGCAGCAGGCTGAATGTAGTAGGAGATCTCATCCCGGAATCCAACAGCAGCCATGAGGCCAATCAACGTGAAGTCATGGCCTCCATGCAACACCATTCTCTCTCTCACTTCATTGGTCAACTTCCTGGAAATCCACCAATCAAAATCCTTCAGCAAAGGTCCTGAATTTGAATAGAAACAAATATCACTGTTACTTAAATAGATCAGCTGACAATTGTCAATAATTAAGGTGGCCTATTTGCTGATTTCAGCAACTGATATCTCGAGCAAAGATCTTGAAACTTGGTTAGAAACATTGTAACATTTAGCAGGCTGCCCGATTAAATTGAATGGGAATAATCTAATATCAAAACTGATATTGTATTTCTATTTAAATTATATGGCAGGGATGCATTTCACTTCTAAAGAGAAGCATCATCAGCCTGCCAGATATTCTTGAATGGAAATATCTATAATCTAAATAGAAATATATATCTCCCTCCTAAATTTACGCAAATTTGACTAGACAACTATTTTAATCAATAAATTTGCTAGATAATTTGAAATGTAGACTATCCCTGTTACTGATTATTCAATCTAATATCAAAACTGACAATGCATTTCAATTTAAATTATGATTTTTACTCACTTATACTGGAGATACTGGAGAGATGCATTTCAATTCAAAAGAGAAGCTTCATCAGCTGAAGCTGATGAAGCTTCTCTTTACAAGCGAAATGCATCCCTCCAGTATCTCCAGTATAAGTAAGTAAAACTCATAATTTAAATAGAAATACAGTGTCAGTTATGATATTAGATTTTGTTCAAGTATTTCGTCATGGAAACATATCCAGAAAATTATTCAGATTTTTTAATAGTGACTGGTTGGGACTGTTGATTTAATATATTTAAAATGATAAGATGTAATTGCATGCATTAAATATGGATTTATCCTGGAAAAGTAAATTATATTCGAGGTAAATACAAAAACTGTGAAATAATTTCATACCAAACAATCGATTGTAAAATGAAAAATAATGCATGTTAGACATTCTTAAATACTTGCATCAAGTTTCTACTTCAATAATAATAATAATAATAATAATATAATAATAATAATAATAATAATAATAATAATAATAATAATAATAATAATAATAATAATAATAATAATAATAATAGTAATAATAATAATAATAATAATGGTTGTCATGAACTATGAGTTATCATGTACCTTAGAATAAGGAAATCAATTGATGGTTGGGTCTATGCATACACTTAATAATAATACTTATTACTAGTAGTTCTGTGAACAGTATACAGTCAATTTGACTGTGTGAGATTTTAGAATCTAGTTTTTATCAAAATTGTAACTTCTATTATTATGTGTTGTGACTTTATTAATTCTTGTGTAATTTGACACTATTCAAATGTATTTGTACATTTTTTGATGAATAAAGATGATTTCAATTCAATTCAAAGTATACCTCACGTCCAAGAATATGGCGCTTGCATTGAGGAAGCATACTCGATGCTGATCACAATTGCAAAATAAAACATAATCATTAGACCTAACCCTTGATTGAATTCGTAAAGTCTACTTCTTGACTGTTTTTCACAAAAAATCACTCTGTATCACTTCACAAAGGCTGCGTTTCTATTTTCATCCTGTTTGTACTTATATTGTTTAAGACAGCTGATTGCTCAAATTAATAAAATCTGTGATGTTTTTCCATGACGAAATACTTCATGAACAATCTATTATCAAAACTGACACTGTATTTCACTTTTAAATAATGTTTTACTCACATATATTGGAAATGCTTGAGGAATGCATTTCACTTCTGAAAAGAAGTGAAAGCTGAGGCTGACCGAAGCTTCTTTTCAGAAATGAAATGCATTCCTCAAGCATCTCCAATATATGTGGGGTATATTATTTAAAGTGAAATACAGTGTCAGTTTTGATAATAGATTGATCAAATAAAATTCATATTTTATTTCAATTTCATATTTTTCAAATTTGTATAATTATCATTTAGCCTACTAGTAATCAAACAAATGTGTTATTTTTTATGAATTGATAACGTGATTCATATGAAGGCTCAACCAGATGAATAAGAGGGCCCGAGGGCTATCTTCAAATCTGATTCCAATAATTGCATAGTAAATAATTTTGTCACAACAATAAATAATGATGGAGAAGTTCATTTAAACAATTATATGTTTCCTATAGAAGAAGGCCTTCCTTTTTCTTTTTTAAATATCTTTTAAATACAAACAAATTATGAAATAGGCCTACCTCTGCTGGGCGTTTCTTAAAGGAAGATCCTTATTTATTGTCATAGAATTTGGGCCACGTATTCAGCGGATTTGCATTACAGACAGACACACACACACACACACACACACACACACACACACACACACACACACACACACACACACACACACACACACACACACACACACACA